>NW_012193627.1:1865424-1920218 GCF_000504015.1 Erythranthe guttata
GTCTGCTTCACTTTCACGGGAAATGCCCTCTATCCACATTCACCAAAATCACCCCCTTTACCCTATAGTATTAACAAATTCCCCCCCGATTAAATAATTCCAGAAACCATACCCCAAACGAATATTCATCAACAGTATGTGTTTCGTCCTGTTTCAAAGATTTGTTCGACCCTACACCCGGTGTTTATCACCGGGTGTAGGGTCGAACAAATCTTTGAAACAGGACGAAACACATACTGTTGATGAATATTCGTTTGGGGTATGGTTTCTGGAATTATTTAATCTGGGCGAATTTGTTAATACTATAATTAAATTATTGATTTTGGTGAATGTTTTGCATCATTTCCCGTGAAAGTGAAGCAGAGGAATATATTTGGTGGTACTGGTAACTTCATTCCTATCCATAATTATTAATCCCGTGATTTAATTTGTTTCTTTGTTTTTTTCCAAACAGTTGGAAGATATGAGCTATTTCCACTTTTAAAATATTTTTTAGTTCATCATTAAATTAAATATATTTTTAATATTAATCTTTTCTTCTTCTTTCATCTGTGATTTTTATAAATTTATAAACCATCTACTATTAAACTAATTAAAATATTTATAAAAAAATCTTACATTTTCACTGAAAATCACACCCTCTCCACCTTAAGTGAGTAATACTTTCGTCGGAGAAAAACATTTTGGAAGCTCAAAAAGAGCACGAGCTCACATTTTTTTAGAAATAAATTAAGATTGCGTGTACGGAAGTTCCTGAACTTCTTCGTTTCCTAACAAATAAAATTACATAATAGGTTGGTCATATGATATGTAAGTTTAAATATCTTGTTAATAAATATTTCATTCTAAAAATAAAAAAAATAATACAAAAATTATAAAAAACTATAAAAAAATAAAAATAATAAAATAAAATAAATTATGAATAACTTAGAACACGTGAGGATTAAGTGAATATAAAGAAGGGTTGTTGATTATAAATTTCAAATAAGTATAAGTATATATATAGGGAGCTCTTTGATATAACCCTCTCAATACTTTTTTCAATAGGGAAGCCCAAACTATTTTGCACCATTTGAGAAAAGTCAATTCCAAATTTCAGTCACCAATTTTTTCAATTATGCCCATGCCACCTCATCAACACTATCACCAATTACGCCCCACCTCATCAGCCTTTTTTTTTTTTTTCTTTTTGAATTTTTAAATTGTTTTTTTTTCGTTTTTAATCTTTTCTTCTTTATCAGATGTATTAATCGACTATGAGATATAAGCATAGTCGATTAAGAAACTCATTACTAAATAATAACAAATCACAACTACAAAAAAATACAAAAATCAACTATATTTCCGCAAAAACAAAAAATATACAAACATTATAATTGATTTATACAATTGAATCAATAAACAAAAAAATCAAAAAAAATAAAAATATTGGAATCGATTAACCTTAATTGACTGCCAGAGCATAGTCAATTACCTTAATCGACTATGAACACGAACATAGTCGATTAAGGTTCCAGCCTGCAAGAATTTCTTTACCCGCGTCGTTATCCGTCTGATCCACCATAAAATCCTAAATATGCCTCCCCATCGTCACCACACCGTCGCCACACCACACTTTGTCAACTATAATGGGAGTTCGATCTCCCAGTCTCCCAGTTTCAAGAACTAGAATCCTTCATTAACAACATTACTGAAGAACTGCATTAACATATAACAAGCAGAAAATAGAGAAAAGAAAAAAACACAGAGAAGAGAGAAGATAAAGAATCTGGAAATTCATACTTTGTTCCTAACAAATTGTAATCTTGTCAAAAGCAACAGAAAATTCTGACAGATCTACGCACACTCATGACATATTTGAAGAAATTAAACGCAAAACAAACTGGGTGTTGTTTTTCTCTCGCTTCATTTCTTACCCGATTTACTGTAAGAAAAAATAAAAAATAAAAAAGGGTATTAATGTATATACGACTTCAATCCCGTTGATGATATAAGTGACGACCTTTTTCATATGTACAAAGAAGAAGAAGAGTAGGGAAAAAAAGAGAAAATATAGCACCTAATCATAGAATGAAATAATAAATCAAGTTTGGACATAATATTTTATGGCATAAATTAATATATATCCAACATAATGAATTATATAAATTCAATATATAACATGTAATCAATATGTGTTCATGCAATAACAAAAGAGTGGTGCTATTTCTACTTCCAAAATATCTGAATTCACCACCAAATTTATATACAATATAAAAAGTACCCTTAAAATTTCTAATCCACCATCCTCCCATGCTTATTCCTCCTATTTCCTGAATGTAACATGTGTTAATGCAAAAAAACAATTTCAAATGGTAAAACAAGATTTTAATAATCGTTTGATTTGAATCAGTTTCTGGGGGGATTGCGCCGAATGAAATGTAACTTAATTTTCAAATTTTAATCCAACGAAAATAACAATATCAAAAATATCGGGGTTTTTTTTTACCCTTTTTTTTTCTTTTTAATTATTTCTACACAAACATTCTCAATTTAATTTATTTCTCTAAGAATGTGAATTCTTGCTCGTTGTTACCTTCCGGGTTTTTCTCTGACGAATGTGTCGTTCACTTAAGGTAGAGAAGATGAGACTTTGTGGTAAAGATTCTAGTGAAAAATAGTGAAATATTTTTTTGTGAATATTCTAATTATTTTGGTGGTGAACAATTTTTAAATTTGTACAAAATATGTTTGAAAGAGGAAGAAAATGGCAAAATAGGAAATATATGTAATTTGGTGGTGAAATAAGATATCTTGAGGGTGGAAATAATACGTCTCTAACAAAATTCTAAAGAATTAATGTGCCTCCTTACATATTATTAACTGCACATATTTCATAATAGTTTGCATCAATGTTTTGAAACCCGGACCGGACCGGCCGGTCCAACCGGTTTAACCGGGAACCGGTGGGTGGTCCGGTCTGGTTCAACCCAAAAACTCGCAAGGTGCAAAAAACCGGTTGAATAGCTAAAAACCGGTTCAACCGGAAAACCTCAAAATCGGCCAGAACCGGGTTTCTGAAAAATAAAGAGGAGGGGGCCTGATTTCTTGCAGTGGTGGTCTGGATCTGGAGATTAAAGTAATCTTGTATGCCAATGGATTAAAAGAAGGTAATATAAGAAGAGTAAGCAAACGAAAACGAGAGTTATATGGCTTGAGTAAGAACTTGGGTGATTGGAAATAAGAAGAAACTTCTTGTGGCGGTTTGGATGGTGAGTGAATTTGAACCGAAAGGACAAAAGAATAAAAAGATAAAATATTGGAGATAATGGAAAGAAAGGTAAAATACTATAATGAACGGTATGTGTGTGTGTGTGTGTGTGTGTATATTTTTTTTTTTGTGTATATATATATATTAAAATTTAAATATATATTAAATTTTTTTATTTATATATTTATATATATATATATATATATATATATATATATATATATATATATATATATATATATATATATATATATATATATATACTCACCTTCTCCCAATTCTTGAGGTATATATATATATATATATATATATATATATATATATATATATATATATATATTCTACATTAGAATAACAAACTTATAATTAATTTAATGTTTATAAGAACTATACAATACTGAATTTATTTATTTTTTTGAAACTTTTTTCAGGAAAACAAGGTGAAGATGTACATAAACGGGCACGACCACTGCTTGGAGCATCTGAGCAATCAAGACGGGTACTAATTACACGTTTGCTATTTTTTTTTTCAATTTAATAAAACATTAATAAAAGTGAAGATTTCGATATTTTATTTGTCAATTTATCGATTTTTTTTAATGCAGATCGATGCAGTTCTTGACGAGCGGGGGAGGCTCATAGGCATGGAAAAACAACATTCACTACAAAAATCACAATGACAGCACACACTTCTATTATGATGGTCAAGGTTTCATGTCTGTGGAGATTACGTATGAAAAGGCGAAGATATCATTTTACGATGTTTCGGGAAAACCTATATATAAAATTAACACCATGGTTAAACCATAATGTAACAAGTGATCTTGTTGTTTTAGGTGATTAATGAAGATTATTATGTGTTAATGTTTTTCTTGTTGCTCTTTAGTGATGAGAGAAGGTAGCAAGATTTAGGTTTGTTGCTTTTAAAATCACTAATCAAATGAGATTAACAACTACATAATCACAGAGATTTTGATATTGAGACAAGATAATTTGTTTGGTTATTCTTTGTTAGAAGCTACACTAGGTGAACTACACATCCACATGTATATGTGTGTCTTTGTGTGTAGATATACAATGCAAAATTATTCGGTGTAACCGATTGTGTGTAGATTTAGGTTGTAGCTTTTAAAATCATTAATCAAATGAGATTAACAACTATATAATCCCAATGATTTTGATGGCGAGACAATATAATTTGTGTGGTTATTGTTCGTTAGAAGCTACACTAGGTGCACTTCAGAGAATCACGAGTATACACAATACTCACTCTGTACACATCCACGTGTATGTGTGTGATTATGTGTAGATATATGGTGCAAAATTATTTAATGTATTTCACCATGTGTAGCATTTACAAAACCACTGGTTTTATGAATGACAAGATTTTATCAAGAATGAGAAGAAAAACAAACAAACAAAATCAAGTATCCATATGAATGTGAACATATGAACAATCCGGAAATATAATCACGAGTATAGAAAACTACCTACTCTATATACATCCACATATATGTGTGTGATTATGTCTAGATATACAATACAAAATTACTTGGTGCATTTCATCGTGTGTAGAATCTAAAAGACCGCTGATTGTTATGAATGACAAGATTTTATCAAGAATGAGAAAGAAAAAAATATCAAGTATCCATATCAATGTGAACACATGAACAATAAAAAAACATAATGCACATGTATTGACAACTACTCACTCAATACATCCACGTATATGTGGGTGCTTATGTGTAGATAAACAGAACAAAATTATTTTGTGTAGTTCACCATGTTTAACATCTACAAGACCGCTGATTGTTATGAGTGACAAGATTTTATCAAGAATGATAAAAGAAAAACATCAAGAATCCATATCGATGTGAACACGTGAACAAACATAATCACGTGTATAGACCACTACTCACTCTGTAAACATCCGTAATTATGTGTAGATATACAATGAAAAATTACTTGGTGTATTTCACCGTGTGCAGAATTTACAAGACCGCTGATTGTTATGAATGACAAGATTTTATCAAGAATGAAGAAAATAAAATTGAACAATCCAAAGATTAATAATTAAATAAGTACATATCTAAAATTGTAAAGAGGAAAAACAAAACGATGGGATGAAATTCATGTATTCAAATTTCTTTTTCTACAAGAAGAAATGGTGTGATTAAATATTACACAATCTATGCACCAAAAAGTTAGATATTGATACAAATAACCTTATCAACAAGCATTGAATGTAAAATGCCTATATAATATAACCACCTTTTCCAATCCATAAAAAAGATATATATATATATATATATATATATATATAAAGATAGAAAATATGACATCTCAAAAGCTATCACATTAGCAGAAAATAAAAAAGTATAATGGTTGAGAAATACATAATTTGTATCACTTTGCTGCCATTGTTGGTAGTTTGTGTATATAGGAAGAATATAATTGGAGAAAGAGAGAGTTGTATCTCTCATGTATATTACTCATATATATATAGTTACATGTAGGAAACCCTAACCTATTACACAAGGTAACTAAAATATATACATGCCAAGATTATAAGATTTATCTATATCTATTATAATAAATAATAATAATGATTGTCAACAATATATACGCTAATACACCCCTGCAGTCGAAACGGGAAAAGAGAGGATGTGAAGACTGGAGACAAACTGTTGAAACAATTGGGTCGGGAGTCATTTCGTGAAGATATTGGCAAATTGGTAGGCGCATGTGACGTGAAGAACTTGAACGTGTACCAAAGCAACTTTGTCGCGGACAAAGTGGATATCAATTTCCACATGTTTCGTACTAGAGTGTTGAAAGGATTGCTGGATAGGTAGACGGCACTGACGTTGTCACAATAGACAATGGTGTCTTTCGAAAGAGGGCATATCAGCTCAGAAAGTAGGTTGCGTAACCAAGTCGTTTCGGCGACGGCATTTGCGACAACTCGATATTCAGTCTCTGCACTAGATCGAGAAGTGGTGACCTGTCGTTTGGAAGACCAAGAGATGAGGTTGTTACCAAGGAAAACGCGATAACCCGATGTTGAACGACGAGTGTCAGGACAGCCACCCCAATCGACGTCTGAGTAAGCGACAAAAGAGAGGTGCAGATTAGGTTCCCTCGGATCATGCATAAATAAATAAACTCGTTGCACAACATAGCGGATGTCGGAACGAGTGAAAGTGAGGTATTGCAGTGCACTGGCATGGCTGCGATAGAGGGTAGGGGTCAGCAACCAGGGGTCAAGCGGTCGAAGAAAACTTGCTCTCGGTGTCAGCCTGCGTGAGACAAGGGTTGCAGGAAGCCATGTGTGTCCGTTTTAGTATCTCGTCGGCGTACTTGCATTGAGAGAGAAATAGCCCATTCGACGAGCGAGTGACTCAAAATGCTTAGAAAGTAGTGAAGGTCGCCAAGATTCTTCATTGCGAACTTTTGATTAAGGGTAGAAATGATAGAGCAGAGTAGTTCAGCTGTGGAGGCCATAAGTACAATATCATCAATATACAGTAGAAGGAAGGCACGAGAACTGTTGCGACAGTACACAAAGAGTGAAGTGTCAAACTTACATTCTGTGAAGCCCATTGTGGTAATGTAAGAGGCAAAAAACTTATACCAAGCCCATGGTGGTAATGTAAGTGTCAAACTTACACACACACATACACACACACACACACATATATATATATATATATATATATATATATATAACACAACAGTACACACATACGGCACACACACATATACACACAAACATGCAGCCCCAAACACAATTAAAAGAGCATTAAATCACTACACCATGCCCTTAAAGTACCAACATCTTTATCCTTTCATTAATGGGATTTCTCCCACTTTTATTCATTAAATGTTATTAAAAATTCTTACTGCCCCTTAACATAGTTCAGCTGCAGATTTTAAACCATAAATTCATATTCTCACAATTAATATGTTAAAAATCTCAAAGCACAATGATTATAGGACAGAATTCTATTTATGACACATGCACAACCAATATTTCGAAATAATAGTAAATGACCAAATGTCAAGATGCAAAAATAAGTTTGCAATTTTCTGAAAAACTAAATTTATAAAAAAAATAAAATGCTAAGCTAGTGGTGTTTAAGCCAAAAAGTGATTTTTTCCAACAAATACTAATTTCAATCCATGACCAAATAGCATATAAACAAAATTCTACTTACTCCTAGTGAATTTTGAAGATTCAAACTTTTTTCATACTGAAATTTCGAAAAATTGCAGATTAGCCCTTAAGATTCATGGATCTACAAATGCAACCCCAAAAATCTTGAAAACTCACTTTCCTTTGCCAAAATTCCCGAAAATACGAAATATTAAATCTTTAACCACAAAATACTTAGATTAATAGATTATAACATGGATTAAACATGCAAGAACACAAATACCAAGATTAGCACAAGATTTCAGATTTTACACAAAAGCCCTAATTTCGAAAAGTGAGGCAATCTTTTAAGCAGTTTTGAAAACTCTTTTTCCATACTATGATACCCTTTAATTGCAGTAGGAAATTCAAGATTTCTTACCTAACAAAAGTGTGTTGGCCGAAGAAAAACCTTCAAAAGAAAAGAGGGTTTTTAGAGAAAGAAACGAAGGAAGAAGAACAGGGAGAAAATGAAGATTTTCTAGACACAATGTTACCTCCTTCAAGAAGTGGCTCGAAAATCGAACCAAGCTAGTTGTATGGAGAAGGTGAGAGATATGATATCAAGTTGGGAGGAGTTTTGGTCTCCCGTAAGAGGGCAAGTGTTTTTGATGGTGTTCTTGGCATACTCAAGGTTGAAACTTATATAGGGGATTTGCATCTTCAAATTTCTCTATTTTTCTTGAAGAAAATTGAGGTGGTGGCCGATGGAGGTGGTGATGCTTCGGTGACGGTGGTGAAGAGAAGACAAGTGGGGGTGAAGGTGGAGAGAGAAGAAGATGGGAGAGTGTCTCTTGACATTACTAATCCACATTGAGTGTTGGATTAGTGTAAATCATCACATTTGGCCAAGTGTACAAGCATGCTTCCTTTTTCTAATTTATTTCTCAATTAATAAAATCACTAATCCCTCACACACACACATACAAATCCGAAAACACACACACACACACACATATATATAATATATATATATATATATATATATATATATATATATATATATATATATATATATATATATATATATATATATATATATATATATATATATATATATATATATATATATATATATATATATATATATATATATATATATATATATATATATATATATATATTAAAATGCCACAAAATTAATTAACTATAGCACATTTCTTAATGTAACTAAATTCCTAATAATTCTTATATAGGGACTTTCGGTTTATGGGATTTTGGTTAGGGATTAGGGTTTCGAGGTGGAGTGTTACAATCTTCCCCCCTTAAAAAAAATTTGTCCCCAATATTGTTACCTGACCCGAATAATTCCGGAAAGTGTTTACGCATTTCCTCCTCTCTTTCGCACGTGGCTTCTTCTAAAGTACTATTATGCCATAAGACTTTAACTAGACGAATGTTTTGGTTACGTAGAGTTTTGGTTTTGTATTCGAGGATTTTGGAGGGTTTTTCTTCGTAGGTTAGGTTGGTGGATAGTTCAATAGGTTGGGGTTTTAGAACATGATCTGGGCTACGGATATATTTACGAAGCATGGATATGTGGAACACATTGTGGAAATTGGACAGGTTAGGTGGTAAGGCTAGACGATAGGCTCGGGTGCCGATTTTCTCGAGACTCTCAAATGGTCCGATAAAACGAGGTGCTAACTTTCCCCTTTTTCCGAATCGCATTATTCCTTCGAAAAGTGCCACTTTAAGGAATACAGAGTCTCCAACTTCGAATTCTAAATCTCTTCTCCGAGAATTTGCGTAACTTCGTTGTCGATCTTGGGCAATGCGCATTATTTCTCGAATATTCTGAATTATTTCGACGGTTTTTTGCACTAGCTCTGGGCCGAGGAATTTTCTTTCTCCAATTTCGTCCCAATGGAGTGGAGATCGACACTTGCGACCGTAGAGGGCTTCGTATGGTGCCATTCCGATAGATGATTGGAAACTATTATTGTAGGCGAATTCGATTAGTGGAAGTTGTGATTCCCAATTTCCTCTGAAATCGAGAATATAAGCGCGTAGTAGATCTTCTAGGGTTTTGATGGTTCGCTAGGATTGACCATCGGTTTGCGGGTGAAAAGCGGTACTAAAATTGAGGCGAGTTTCGAGGGTTCCATGTAAGCTCTTCCAGAATTTAGATGTGAATCGAGGGTCTCGGTCGGAGATGATAGTGACTGGAACACCGTGTAGTCGGAAAATTTCTCGACGTATAGCTCTGCTAGTTTCTCTAGGCTAAAGGTCATTCGGACAGAGAGAAAATGAGCGGACTTGGTCAATCGATCGATGATTACCCAAATGACGTCGGATCCTTTTTGGGTCTTTGGAAACCCTTGGACAAAATCCATTCTGACAGCTTCTCACTTCCATTCTAGAATTAGATTGGACTGCAGCAGACATCCGGGTCTTTGGTGCTCTGCCTTGACCTGCTGGCATACTAGACATTCGACGACGAATTGAGCAATTTCTCTTTTCATTCCGGGCCACCAGTAGAGTTTCTTCAGATCTTGGTACATCTTAGTTTCTCCTAGATGGCAAGTGTACATGGTCTGATGGGCTTCGGTTAGGATTAGTCGGCGAATCTTGGAGTCGTTAGGTACATAGATGTGATTTTGGAATCGGACAATTCCTTCCTCGGAGGTTCGGAAATTTGGATTGGATTCGAGGTTGTCGCGAACTTTGAGAACTTGGGGATCGTCTTGTTGAGCGGCCTTGATTGCTTATGTCAAATTTGGCTGAACAACGAGGGCGTTGATTGATTTTCGGCTAAGAGCGTCTGCCACCATATTTGCTTTACCCGGGTGATAGAGTATTTCGCAGTCGCAGTCCTTGACTAGTTCGAGCCATCTTCTTTGCCTCATATTTAATTCCTTCTGAGTGAAGAAGTAATTAAGACTCTTATGATCGGTGTAGATGGTGCACTTCTCGCCGTAAAGGTAGTGTCGCCAGATTTTGAGTGCGAAGACGACGGCGGCTAATTCGAGATCATGGGTCGGGTAGTTCCGTTCGTACTCCTTGAGTTTTCGAGAGGCGTAGGCTATAAAATTTCCGTTCTGCATGAGTACGGCTCCTAACCCTAGCTTTGAGGCGTCGCTGTAGACTATGAATTCTCCAGTTCTTTCCGATAGTGCTAGAATTGGGGCAGAGGTGAGTCGTTTCTTGAGTTCGGTGAAGCTAGCGTCGCATTCTGGAATCCATTGATATTTAACGTCCTTTCGAGTGAGTCGAGTGAGTGGCGAGGCGAGTTTCGAGAAATCTTGTACGAATTTGCGGTAGTAACCGGCTAGACCGAGGAAACTCCTTATCTCCTTTGCATTCTTCGGAATTGACCAGTTGGAAACTGCTTCTATTTTCCTGGGATCGATGGAGATTCTACTTGCTGAGACAATGTGGCCAAGAAATGAGACACTTGATAGCCAGAACTCACATTTGCTAAATTTGGCGTATAGCTGATGAGATCAAAGGGTTTGGAGAACAGTGCGGAGATGAGAGGAATTTTCTTCTTCGTTCTTGGAGTAAATGAGAATATCATCAATGAAGACGATTACAAATTTGTCTAGATACGGAGAAAGACTCGGTTCATGAGATCCATAAATGCGGCGGGGGCATTAGTTAAACCGAAAGGCATGACAATGAATTCGTAGTTGCCATATCTCGTCCGGAAAGCGGTTTTCAGAATGTCGGACTCTTTGATCTTGAGTTGATGATATCCGGATCGAAGATAAATCTTGGAAAAGATGGAAGTGTTAGAGTAGGTGACCAACAAGCCAACATGTGGCTGTGGTCTTTCGTATTTATTATTGTAATAAACGAACCTTTATTCGTATTAATGATAAAACACCTTGGCATTCTATATCTTTGTCCCTTTGTCACAAGCATAGATATAGTCCTTACAGTTATTACAAGTACTAGTAATTGATCATTAGGATCGTGAGATATTTACTTAAGTATTATAACTGTTAAACGTGTTCCTAGTCGAAGGGTTACGCCACTAATGAGGATATCGGCCTTTCCCATTAAGACTAGCACTTAGTGTATGTGTACTGCATCTCATCAGTAAACGGTATTGTGATATCGGCATGCACAAGTGGGTGCTCGTAAGTTGACGAGTTCACTGAACTCCCTCACCCTAGAAATCTCTAAGTGGTTCCCAATAATCGAGTAGAGATATCTATGGTATAGTTGTACACCATTAGTCCTTATGACCTAGACATCACCGTGACTTCACTAGAGGACTAGCTGTATCGTGACCTGTCCCTGAGTTCCACCGAGGACCATCCCAAGGGCCAGTGTTCGTGCAGTCCGAAATCTAGTGGGAGGTCTGTGCATTGTAGTCGGGGATTCGATCGCTAGAATAGTCTTGGATGTCCTGTGTGTTCTGAAAGTTTGTAATCATTCTAAGTCTCTGGCCAGAGCTGACTAAGTGATGATTAGAGAATTCGATTCTTTAAGTCATGCACGTAAGGATTACAACACTTAGAACGATCGCACCGTTATTGAACATATAAAGAGGTCTCGATGAACCAATGCCTCTAGTTCGATCGGGACATATGAATCGAAGGGACCGTACTGTACGTTAACTATATCTGAAGGTTCTTGCAGGCACTTCATTTGTATCTAGGGAATCATGACGCGTAGTTGCTAGACGCCAATCTTGATTCGTTGGGTGATTAAGGTGAAACGAGCTTCATCTTAATCGTAACTCTAAGGGACGAGTTTTGACCACAAAGAGTTGTGGGCCCACGGCTAGCTTACACCTGAACCATCGAGGGTCACACTGCTCGTGCACATGAGATCTTTGAATAAACGGTCAGAGATAAAATAGTTTATCTTTGCATAATTGGAAGTCAATATGATTGAGTCCAACATTCGTAATTTGGAATTATGAATGAGAATAAGAAAAGGAAAAGAATAAGCGAACGTGTTAGTGAACTTTCTAAATCGGGAAGTTTCCAAATTTAGAAAGTCCACTGAACTAGGGTTTCCACTTTTGGAAAGTTGGAAAATAAGAGATGGCACTCGTAATGACGAGAAAATTATAATGACTCGGAAATTGTAATCGTTACAATTTTTCGATCATTGAATTGAGAGATACGAGCGATTAAAGAAACTAACGAGCTTAAGCTGTTGGGCCCAGTCCAACTTAAGCCCGCTAGGGTTTCATGCAAGGGATTATAAATACATGATTTATAACCCTAGCACACACACAACAAAACCCTAACCCTAAGCGGCCACCCTCTCTCTCTCGCCCTCTCTTCCGCGCGGCCACCACCGCACCGCCGTCGCCGCTCCGTCGCCGGAAACGGCCGTGCCTTGGCCGGCTTTTGTTCGGTATTCTTTCTCCTTTATTTTCTTTCCGTTTTATTCTAACTATTTCGTGTCTAGTGCCACGATTTAGTAGATCGAAGTATACGAGGTGAAATCCGAGAGGAGGAAGACTGTAGATCGAAGAATCGAGGAGCAACGCACGAGCCGAAGCCGCACGCTGCCCCACGCGCCGCCCCGAAGCCGCGCGTACGCTACACGCGCCGCCGTGACCTCACGCGCCGCTGCTGCCCACGCACCGCTGCTGCCCCGATTCTACGGATTGGTTTCCGTAGTAATCACGACGTATCGTTCGCTCCTGCCTCACGCGTCAAGAGGTAAATACACGAAACCCTAGTTTCGTTTTAGGGTTTAATTTAGACTATGATTTCATGCTTGTGTTTGTATGATTTTATGTGATTATGTGTAATCGATTAAATCGTTGCGAGCATGTTATTTGGTTTAAATTGCGAGCATGTTAATTGATTTAAATTCGGTTAAATTTATTAGCATGCATGTTGTTTTTTAATTTCGCTGGAAGCGCAAAGGTACGCAATTAATTGATTTAATTTATCGGGCATGTACTTGTGTGTTTTAAAGTCGTTTAAATCACGAAAATTTTTTGTTTTCCGCTGCGTATGCGTGCCCGAAACCCAACAGTGGTATCAGAGCTCGTTGCGCAATTAATTGCGTTCGGGGAAGAGGGTACTTATTCTTGATAGTGATTTTATTGAGCTCTCGGTAATCGATACAAAGACGAAGAGATCCGTCTTTAAAATATTTTTGAAATATTGTTTAGAATTTTTCCAGCTTTATAATTGTTTAAAATTGGAAAATCGGATCTGAAATTGTTTTAAAAATGTCGGTTTTTAATTGTTCGGATCGAACCGGTCGAACCGGCCGGTTCGTTGGTTGTGTGCGATCTAGTTGACCGAATCTACGTGGATTCGGGTCGGTCAGACCGGTTCTCGGTCCGACTGACTCGGCCCACTGATTTGGGTCAGCTGGACCGGGCAGAACCGGACAGCTTCGGTCCGAACCGGTCAGACCGGTTGGGCCGAACCGGTTCACTGAAAAAAAAAAAAAAAAATAAAAAAAAAAAAAAAAAAAAAAAAAAAAAAAAAAAAAAAATTATTTCAGATTTCTAAAATTAAACTTAAAACAAATTGATTTTAATTTTTGGAAAATTATTTTCAATTAATCCCAATTAGATAATTGGATCGACAATCATCTATTTAGTAAATAGGTGTTAGATTAATTAATTAATTTAAATTGTTAAATTGATTTCAATTAATAGAACACATATATAATATTGATTATAAGTTCAACTTAATTAGTAGTACCTCAACATTATTTGAATGATTTATGCTAGTTGAGGTTCTATAATTACTTTGAAAACTCGATAATTAATTAATGTAATTAATTATGTAGTTAGGTCGTATGTTCCTCTTAGGACAATATGCGCTTCCATATACCTTTAGAGAACATAGATGTAGGAATCACATAGACCAATCCAAAACCTTCTGATGAGATAAAACTTTTAAATAAAATCCCTCATTCTTAATTCAATTAAGAATCATTTCAAGCTATAAAGAAATACCCAATCTGTTGAGTTATTTCTTTCCTTCTGCCAACGGTTGGATTATGTGTAGCCCTTCACTGTAGTGCAGTAAGCCGTGTTAGCGGGGAGTGCTATGGTGGAGTAAGTTGTAATTCAATTGACATAGCGATGAAGGTAGCCATAGAAAAGGGTTATGTTGGATTAACGTGGTCGGCTAGATTAACTAGGGACTGCATTAGTTTGGCATAATCAAGTTCTATGAGCATCTTTGATTGGTAGGTTAGACTTGACACACGACGATTTTGATATTCGCGAGATTAACTTAGGTCATTATCAAGTGTGAGGAAAATTAATTTAGGGTCATATTGTGGATATGATTGATTGTGATCTACCTTTGGGCAAATATAATCGGGCTAGATTAACTACGGGTTATATTTGTCTATTGGACCTAAAGCCCATTAAGAAAAATCAGTTTTCTCGTTTGTCTACTAGAGGGAAGTGGAATTCGATAAAATTAGTGGGAGAACAATTAAATAACATAAGTCCAAACATTTAATTGTAACAATCATTTAACGCGAATCTCTAATAATCCTCTTCTCTATATGTCTCAGATAATTATGTCTAAGAATCCCATAATGTCAATCCTCGACAATAAACTCAATGGCCCTAATTACCTAGATTGGTTGCGTAGTCTTAAGCTTGTGCTAACTGTTGAGGGGCGTCTCTATGTTTTGAACGAGAGACTTCCCGCCACTAAACCTGCCACAGCGACTGATGCTGAAAAGGAAACTTATGAAGTTTGGAAGAAAGATGACACCCATGCTAGGTGCTATATGATAGCCGCCATGGAGCCCGCGCTTGCGAGGAAATATGAGTCTCACTTGCATGCTTTCGATATAAAGGCTCATCTCGATAGCATGTATAGTGAGAATATTAGGGCATCGAGATACGCTGCTACAAAGGAGTTGATCACAGCGAGATTGCGCGAAGGGGTTTCGGTCCACGAGCACTGTCTCAAAATGATCACTCTCCTTGAAAAGCTAGTGAATCTCGATGTCACCCTCCCGGCCGAGCTCTCGTTGGATTTGATCCTGTTGTCTCTTCCTAGTTCCTATGAATCGTTCATAGTGAACTTCAACATGAACAAACTAGATCCTCCCTTGGATGAGTTAATGAACATGTTGGTCAGCTTCGAGTCCACCATTAAGAAAGAGAAGTCTGTTCTCGTTGCTGCTACTTCTGGAAAGAAGAGTTCTTTCCAAAAGAAGAGAAAGGAAAGAGTTCTTTTCCCTAACAGCAAGTTCGAAGTGGGTGAAGGTAGTGGGGGCCCCAAAGCAAAGGTTAGCAAACAAGTTGATGATGCTTGCCATCACTGTGGAAAGAAAGGACATTGGCGCCGCAACTGCAAGGCTTACCTAAAGCAGAAAGGTTCTGAAAAGGGTACGTATTTCATTGACGTAAATTTATCTGTCAACTCTTCTTCTTGGGTATTGGATACGGGCTGTGGCTCACATTTGTGCAATGATTTGCAGCTAATGACAAGAAGTCGAAGACTTAGAGCGGGTGAGACCTACCTAAGGATGGGGAATGGAGCAAGAGTTGCTGCTGAAGCCATTGGGACTATTTACTTAAATGTTTTGGATTCTAGTTTTCCTATTGTTTTGAACGATTGTTTATTTGTTCCGTCGCTCATTAGAAACCTTATTTCTATTCCTGTATTAGATATTGAAGGTTTTACTTTTGTTTTTGGAAATTCGATTTGCATTATACAAAAGAATGAGAATTTAATTTGCAAAGGACGGCTATTAAACAACTTATATGAACTAAATCCAAGTGAAATACCTATTAACGTTATATCAGCAAAACGTAAGGAGATAGATCAAAGCCCCGCACAACTTTGGCACGCTAGATTAGGTCATGTCTCTTTAAGAAGGATGAACGATTTTGTTAGTGAAGGATTGTTCTCTTTGGAGGACGTGAAATCACTACAAACTTGTGAATCTTGCCTTAAAGGGAAAATGACCAAGTCACCCTACAAAGGGGTAATGGAACGAGCCGAAGGTCTTTTGGATTTGATCCATACAGACGTATGTGGTCCACTAAGTGTTAGTGCGAAGGGGGGATATAACTACTTCGCTACCTTTACCGACGATTATTCTAGGTATGGGTATGTGTACTTGATGAAGTACAAGTCTGAAACATTTGAAAGGTTCAAAGATTTTAGACACGAAGTGGGAAAGCAACTCGGACGAAGTATTAAGAAGCTACGATCCGATCGTGGTGGAGAGTACTTGAGCATCGAGTTCATTGACTATCTAAAAGAAAATGGGATACAGTCCCAATGGACTCCACCGGGAACTCCTCAACTTAATGGAGTATCCGAACGTCGGAATCGAACTTTATTAGATATGGTTCGATCAATGATGGGGTTCACAAATTTACCGGCATACTTGTGGGGTCATGCACTCCGTACTGCCGCGTATTTGCTGAATAGAGTTAACACCAATGCAGTTAAATCCACACCTTATGAACTTTGGCATTCCCGGAAACCCAATTACAAACATATTAGGATATGGGGTTGTCCCGCTTATGTGAAGCGATTAGTGGGAGATAAGTTGGATAGTAAATCCGACTTGTGCTATTTTGTGGGGTATCCCGAAGACTCAATGGGATACGAGTTCTACTATGTCAAAGAAGCAAAGACGTTTGTTTCGAGAAATGCCACCTTTTTGGAAAGGGAGTTTCTATCCGATAGAAAGGGCAGCATGATAGAACTTGAAGTAGTTCAAGAACCACAAAGTGAAGTTCAAACAAAAGATCAAGCAATCGAACCAATACAACAAACCACTAATATACCTCCTGAACCTACGGTACGTAGATCCGAAAGAGTTCGGAAAATGCCGGATAGGTTATTCCTCCTCGAAAATGATGAAGATCATGTTGATCTTGGACGAGATCCAAGAACATACAATGAGGCCGTATCAGATGCGGACATGGGACATTGGCTAACTGCCATGAAATCCGAAATGGACTCCATGTACTCCAACAAGGTGTGGACCTTGGTAGATCCACCTAAGGGAATCGTTCCTATAGGCTGCAAGTGGATCTATAAGAAGAAAATTGGAGTGGATGGAAAGGTATCGACCTATAAAGCTAGATTGGTAGCGAAAGGTTACACTCAAAGGCAAGGCGTTGACTATGAGGAAACTTTTTCGCCAGTCGCGATGCTGAAGTCCATTAGGATTTTGCTAGCCATAGCTGCGTGGTACGACTACGAGATATGGCAAATGGATGTGAAGACCGCCTTCCTTAATGGAGACATTGAGAAAGAGATTTACATGGCGCAGCCGGAAGGCTTCATATCTTCTGGAAGTGAGCAAAAGGTTTGCAAGCTCCAGCGATCCATTTATGGATTGAAGCAAGCATCCCGTAGTTGGAACATTAGGTTCGACTCAACTATCAAAGAGTTTGATATTGAGAAGAATCCGGAGGAACCTTGTGTATACAAGAAGGTTAGTGGGAGGGCAGTAATATTTTTAGTGCTTTACGTTGATGACATTCTACTCATTGGGAATGACGTAGGAATGTTACAACAAACGAAAGCATGGTTGTCCACACGTTTCTCAATGAAGGATTTGGGAGAAGCATCTTATGTATTAGGAATACGCATCTATAGAGATAGAGCAAGAAAGATGCTTGGCTTATCCCAAAGCCTGTACATAGACACCGTTATGAAACGGTTTAGCATGGAAGAATCCAAGAAGGGATTCTTGCCAATGTCCCATGGGGTTCGTCTCTCGAAATCTATGTGTCCCCAAACACCTAGTGAAATCGAGGAGATGAAAAGGACGCCCTATGCTTCTGCCATAGGAAGCATAATGTATGGCATGCTATGTACGAGACCCGATATTGCGTATGCTGTGAGTGTCACAAGCAGATATCAGTCTAACCCCGGCCCGGCTCACTGGAAAGCCGTGAAAGATATCCTCAAGTACTTGCGAAGGACTAAGGATATATTTTTGGTCTATGGGGGTGCCGAGTTGAAATTAGAGGGTTTCACTGACTCTAGTTTTCAATCGGACGTGGACGACTCAAAGTCGAATTCTGGATTTATATTCACGCTTAATGGTGGTGCCGTGTGTTGGAAGAGTTCCAAGCAAAGCACGACGGCCGATTCCACTACCGAAGCGGAATACATTGCAGCGTCCGAAGCTGCAAAAGAAGGGACTTGGATAAGGAAATTCATCCAAGAGTTGGGTGTCATTCCTGATGCTAGTGATCCAGTACCATTGTACTGTGATAACACCGGAGCCGTGGCGCAAGCTAAGGAGCCACGATCTCATCAGAAGTCGAAGCATATTCTGAGGAAGTATCACGTGATCCGAGAGATCATTGATAGAGGTGAAGTTAAGGTAGAACGAGTCACCTCGGAAGAGAACGTTGCAGACCCCTTCACGAAGCCTTTACCAAGATCGGTCCATGAGAAACATCGAGAGTCGATGGGATTACGATTCATGGGTAGTTGGCTTTAGGTCAAGTGGGAGATTGTTAGAGTAGGTGACCAACAAGCCAACATGTGGCTGTGGTCTTTCGTATTTATTATTGTAATAAACGAACCTTTATTCGTATTAATGATAAAACACCTTGGCATTCTATATCTTTGTCCCTTTGTCACAAGCATAGATATAGTCCTTACAGTTATTACAAGTACTAGTAATTGATCATTAGGATCGTGAGATATTTACTTAAGTATTATAACTGTTAAACGTGTTCCTAGTCGAAGGGTTACGCCACTAATGAGGATATCGGCCTTTCCCATTAAGACTAGCACTTAGTGTATGTGTACTGCATCTCATCAGTAAACGGTATTGTGATATCGGCATGCACAAGTGGGTGCTCGTAAGTTGACGAGTTCACTGAACTCCCTCACCCTAGAAATCTCTAAGTGGTTCCCAATAATCGAGTAGAGATATCTATGGTATAGTTGTACACCATTAGTCCTTATGACCTAGACATCACCGTGACTTCACTAGAGGACCAGCTGTATCGTGACCTGTCCCTGAGTTCCACCGAGGACCATCCCAAGGGCCAGTGTTCGTGCAGTCCGAAATCTAGTGGGAGGTCTGTGCATTGTAGTCGGGGATTCGATCGCTAGAATAGTCTTGGATGTCCTGTGTGTTCTGAAAGTTTGTAATCATTCTAAGTCTCTGGCCAGAGCTGACTAAGTGATGATTAGAGAATTCGATTCTTTAAGTCATGCACGTAAGGATTACAACACTTAGAACGATCGCACCGTTATTGAACATATAAAGAGGTCTCGATGAACCAATGCCTCTAGTTCAATCGGGACATATGAATCGAAGGGACCGTACTGTACGTTAACTATATCTGAAGGTTCTTGCAGGCACTTCATTTGTATCTAGGGAATCATGACGCGTAGTTGCTAGACGCCAATCTTGATTCGTTGGGTGATTTAGGTGAAACGAGCTTCATCTTAATCGTAACTCGAAGGGGACGAGTTTTGACCACAATGGGTTGTGGGCCCACGGCTAGCTTACACCTGAACCATCGAGGGTCACACTGCTCGTGCACATGAGATCTTTGAATAAACGGTCAGAGATAAAATAGTTTATCTTTGCATAATTGGAAGTCAATATGATTGAGTCCAACATTCGTAATTTGGAATTATGAATGAGAATAAGAAAAGGAAAAGAATAAGCGAACGTGTTAGTGAACTTTCTAAATCGGGAAGTTTCCAAATTTAGAAAGTCCACTGAACTAGGGTTTCCACTTTTGGAAAGTTGGAAAATAAGAGATGGCACTCGTAATGACGAGAAAATTATAATGACTCGGAAAATGTAATCGTTACAATTTTTCGATCATTGAATTGAGAGATACGAGCGATTGAAGAAACTAACGAGCTTAAGCTGTTGGGCCCAGTCCAACTTAAGCCCGCTAGGGTTTCATGCAAGGGATTATAAATACATGATTTATAACCCTAGCACACACACAACAAAACCCTAACCCTAAGCGGCCACCCTCTCTCTCTCGCCCTCTCTTCCGCGCGGCCACCACCGCACCGCCGTCGCCGCTCCGTCGCCGGAAACGGCCGTGCCTTGGCCGGCTTTTGTTCGGTATTCTTTCTCCTTTATTTTCTTTCCGTTTTATTCTAACTATTTCGTGTCTAGTGCCACGATTTAGTAGATCGAAGTATACGAGGTGAAATCCGAGAGGAGGAAGACTGTAGATCGAAGAATCGAGGAGCAACGCACGAGCCGAAGCCGCACGCTGCCCCACGCGCCGCCCCGAAGCCGCGCGTACGCTACACGCGCCGCCGTGACCTCACGCGCCGCTGCTGCCCACGCACCGCTGCTGCCCCGATTCTACGGATTGGTTTCCGTAGTAATCACGACGTATCGTTCGCTCCTGCCTCACGCGTCAAGAGGTAAATACACGAAACCCTAGTTTCGTTTTAGGGTTTAATTTAGACTATGATTTCATGCTTGTGTTTGTATGATTTTATGTGATTATGTGTAATCGATTAAATCGTTGCGAGCATGTTATTTGGTTTAAATTGCGAGCATGTTAATTGATTTAAATTCGGTTAAATTTATTAGCATGCATGTTGTTTTTAATTTCGCTGGAAGCGCAAAGGTACGCAATTAATTGATTTAATTTATCGGGCATGTACTTGTGTGTTTTAAAGTCGTTTAAATCACGAAAAATTTTTGTTTTCCGCTGCGTATGCGTGCCCGAAACCCAACAGGAAGAACCTTGGAGTTGGTAATCATCGATTCGGGGAAGAGGGTACTTATTCTTGATAGTGATTTTATTGAGCTCTCGGTAATCGATACAAAGACGAAGAGATCCGTCTTTCTTCTTGACAAACAGCACAGAGGCTCCCCATGGTGAATGACTAGGTCGAACGTAACCTTTGTCGAGCAGCTCTTGGATCTGATCCTTCAACTCTTTTAATTCAAGTGGGGCCATGCGATTTAGGGCTTTAGAAATTGGTGCGGCTACGGGAATTAGATCGATTTCGAACTCAATTTCTTGGTCGGGTGGAAGTTCGGGAATGTCGTCAGGAAATACGTCGGGAAATTCTTGTACCGTTCGGACATCGGACAATTGAGATTTGGCGTCGGATTCGGAATTCAAGACATATACTAGATAGCCGAAATGCCCTTTATGAGTGAGTTTAAAGGCTTTTATGGGTGATATAATTGGAATCGAAGTTTTGGTTTGGCTTTGGAATTTTAGGGTTTGGCCGTTTGGAAGAGGAAAAATGACTGTTTTCGGGGCACAGTCAATTTGAGTTTTATATTCGGTTAACCAATCCATTCCTAGAATGACATTAAAATCCCGGATCGGTAGGACGATGAGGTCGAAATTCATAGGTTGTGAATGAATTCGTTTTGAACAGTTGATTACTACTAGGTTCGAGATCATTTCTTCGCCAGAGGGAATGAGTGTACTATAGCCGTGACTCAACTGGCTAGGTTTGATCTTAAGGCTTCTAATCATATTCTTCGATATGAAAGAGTGGGTAGAAGTGATTCTTTTTCTCTTCAGGGTCTCGAGCGATGAATAAGGCGTAGAGACAGCCAGGTTCGAAGCGACGGATGTACTCGAGCATTGGCAATTCACCTTGACGAAGTTCTAGAAATTCTTTCAGTTTGTGGGCACGTACGTCTTTGGAGAAATATTTTTCGAAGAACTGTATTTTGAAGTCGGTCCATTATATGGCATCGAGGTCGACTCCCTCCTTGACTCCTTCCCACCAGTGACGAACTTCGTTTCAGAGAAGGAATAGATCACAATGCACACGAGCACGATCGGTCATTTGCATGTAGTTGTAGATTACTTCTAGGGATTTGACCCATTCTTCGGCTATTGTCGGATCGGTTCCACCATGAAATTTGGAGGGGTTCATTTTGAGAAATCGTTCGTAAATGGCGTGATGTGCTTCTTGAGGAGGAGGCGGAGGAGGTTGGATTCGTCGAAGAAGTTGGTCAATTTGTCTTTGGTGGGTTTGGGCTTGTTCTCGGATAAGGTTCGAGAGGTTATGGATGGTTTGGTTAAGGTCTGGTGGTTCATTAGTGGGAGTGCTTTGAGAACTCCGGGTTAGTCGTCTTGCCATAATTTCTATAACCTATTATGCAATTTATAAGTAAAGCACCTAAATAAATAAAACATAAAATACACATAACGTTACCTTATGGACGAGTTGTCGTGTCTCGTTAGTCTTCAAGCCCGACTTTCGGTTCGTACGAGTTTTCTATAAACAATGCTCTGATACCACCGCTGTAGCACCCCACCTCGGGTCGGGCGATAAATCGAACTGGTTTATCGGAATACTTTATTTAGATAGCGGAAGCAAAAGGATCTCCTTGTAATTTTTAAAACTTTCCAGTAGGACCAAAATCTAATTAATGAAAATCTCTTTTTAGGACATTTGAAAACCTTAAGAATTTCGAAAACATTCTTAGGGTTATTTTGGTCGTCTAAACTCTTCGTTTAAAAATAACTTTGAAAAGGGAGATTTTTATTCGAGTGCTAAATTTGTCTATTCGAGTTGGCCCGTACTAAAATAAGAGTTTAATTCCTCTAACGAGGAAACATTAGAGTTTAAGAGAAACGGAAATACGGAAATTGTTTTTAAGTTTACATCACCAAAATACTACTAGCATAATTTATAGATCCCTCGTACGATCGTCAAAAGCTTGGGCCAAGACTTCGATCCACTACTCGGTCCATTCCGGTGAGGTATTACTACTACTACGTGCAATCAAAGAAGTATCTATATGAGCTATTAAGCCCAGTAAGAAATCCGAATAGATAACGAGGGTTTAAAATATGGTTTTACGTACTTATATTCATATATACA
Source organism: Erythranthe guttata (assembly GCF_000504015.1). The sequence continues at coordinate 1,888,610 of NW_012193627.1, forward strand.
CATTAACATCACCTCTTACCATTCGTCGGCTAACGAACACACACAAACACTTAATTTCATTTAAGCACGTAAATCGACTAAAATACCAAAAATTTACCAAATTACCCTTTCGTGCAAATGCATGAATGAAAACATTTTCTGTTGTTCGGATCCATGAAAAATTAACTTCTTTACTTGGATGTCTGAGCCCATTCTTTTGGGTGGAATCAAACCACCCCTTTTTCTATAGTAACTATGGTTGGAATACCAGCCCCCCGTATCCGGACTTATCCAATCCAAGTATCCATTAACCTTTCCTTTCGTAAAAATGAAATCTCTTTTATGCATGAACATGAGACCAATGAGACTTTTACATGAAAATGACCACTTTACGACATCACAAATATCAATCAACGAATCTACGAACACAATACAATTATTCACATACATATACACATATACACGGCAATCACACACACACACACACACACACACACACACACACACATATATATATATATATATATATATATATATATATATATATATATATATATATATATATATATATATATATATATATATATATATATATATATATATATATATATATATATATATATATATATATATATATATATATATATATATATATATATATATATATATATATATATATATATATATATATATATATATATATCACACACACACACAACAGTACACACATACGGCACACACATATATACACACAAACATGCAGCCCCAAACACAATTAAAAGAGCATTAAACACTAAACCATGCCCTTAAAGTACCAACATCTTTATCCTTTCATTAATGGGATTTCTCCCACTTTTATTCATTAAATGTTATTAAATTCTTACAGCCCCTTAACATAGTTCAGCTGCAGACTTTTAACCATAAATTCATATTCTCATAATTAATATGTTAAGAATCTCAAAGCACAATGATTAAAGCACAAATGTTCCATTTATGACACATGCACAACCAATATTTCGAAATAATAGTAAATGACTTCTAAAAATTCTCAAATTTAATTCTAGGCCTCCTAACTGACTAAATGTCCAGAAGATAAAAGAAATTTGCAGTTTTCTCAGAAATTGACTTTATAAAAAAATAAAATGCTAAGCAAATGGTGTTTAAGCTAAAAAGTGATTTTTCCAACAAATACTAATTTCAATCCATGAAAAAATAGCAAATAAACAAAACTACACTTACTCCTACTGAAATTTGAAGATTCAAACATTTTTCATGCTGAAATTTCGAAAAATTGCAGATTGGCCCATAAGATTCATAGATCTACACATGCAACCCCAAAAATCTTGAAAACTCACTTTCTTTTGCCAAAATTCCAAAAAATACGAAATATTAAATATTTAATCACAAAATACTTAGATTCATAGATTATAACATGGATAAAACATGCAAGAACACAAATATCAAGATTAGCACAAGATTTTGGATTTTACACAAAAAGCCCTAATTTTCTAAAAGTGAGGCAATCTTTTAAGTAGTTTTGAAAACTCTTTTTCCGTACTATGATACCCTTTAATTGCAGCAAGAAATTAGAGATTTCTTACCTAATAAAAGAGTGTTGGCCGAAGAAAAATCTTCAAAAGAAAAGAGGGTTTTTAGAGGAAGAAAAGAAGGAAGAAGAAAAGGGAGAAAATGAAGATTTTCTAGACACAATGTTACCTCCTTCAAGAAGTGGCTCCAAAATCGAACCAAGCTAGTTGAATGGAGAAGGTGAGAGCGTTGATATCATGTTGGGAGGAGTTTTGATCTCCCGTCAGAGGGCAAGTGTTTTTGATGGTGTTCTTGGCATACTCAAGGGTGAAACTTATATAGGGGATTTGCATCTTTAAATTTCTCTATTTTTATTGAAGAAAATTGCGGTAGTGGCCGATGGAGGTGGTGTTGCTTCGGTGATGGTGGTGAAGAGAAGACAAGTGGGGGTGTAGGTGGAGAGAAAAGAAGATGGGAAAGTGTCTCTTGACATTACTAATCTACATTTAGTGTTGGATTAATGTAAATCATCACATTTGGCCATGTGTACATGCATGGTTCCTTTTTCTAATTTATTTCTCAATTAATAAAATCACTAATCCCTCTTACACACACAGAAATCCGAAAACACACATATATATATATCTATATGTGTAGGTCTAGCATGCATAGGTATATAGCTATATATGTATATACGTGTATATACATATATATGTGCTTGTATGTATTATACTATGCATTATAAGGTACTTAGAGAATTAAATTAAAATGCCACAAAATTAATTAACTATAGCACATGTATTTACATAAGTCATATAAATTAATCTAGCATACAGTTACCTATAATTAATCCACTTAAGCACATAATAGAGTTGGCACATAATTATAAGTAAATTTCTAGCACATAATTATCTAATCGATTCGGCATTAATTAATCTAAGCAATTAAAGCACTTAAAGCCATTAAGTTAGTAATGTAGCTAAATTCCTAATAATTCTTATATAGGGATTTTCGGTTTATGGGATTTTGCTTAGGGATTAGGGTTTCGAAAATGTGGGGTGTTACACAACGAGAGAGAATGGGACTTTGGGTTTGTGGATGCCCGCTTTAATGCGAGTCATCATAGGGTGAGCAGGGGGATGTGTGGGAGTAGGAGAAGGGGCTGTGAGCTGGTCGTGGTAGAGAGGTGGTCCTCAGGCGAAGCAGGAGTCGACGGTGTTGGAGGACTGTTGGACTAACTGTTGGAACAGGGTGGTGCACTGTTGGAACAGTTGGATGAAGTGTTGGAATAGTTAGACGGAGGCTAAGGGAGGAGGAACAATGAGTTTGTGTCTCCGTCCAAGTCAGAGATAGGGAGTGTGTCTGTGGGGGGAGTTGACTCAGCAAAAGGAAAATGAGTTTCCTCAAAGGTGACATGGAGAGAAATAATGATTCGGCCAGTAAATCTATCAAGGCATCGATAGCCTTTTTGAGAGGAAGGGTGACCGAGATAAACACAATGAGTAGAATGGGGGGGCTAGTTTATGTGGTGTGGTGGTGGTGAGGTTAGGATAACAGAGACATCCAAACACTCGAAGATGGGACTATGTAGGTTTGGTTAGGTAAAGAGCTTCGTGAGGGGTCCGGTTTTGTGTGGTTTTGGTACGTAAGATATTGAGTAGGTGGGTGGCCATATGTAGGGCATCGACCCAATAAGTAGGAGAAAGATGAGCTTGAAAGATGAGGGATCGAATCATGTTGGTTATAGTGCGGATCATCCGTTCCGCGTGTCCGTTTTTAGGGGAGGTGTGGGGACACGAATAAACGATTTAGGATGCCGCGTTTGGTAAAGTAGGATTGAAAATCGGCATTTTTAAATTCACGACCATTGTCACTTTGTAAGGCTTTGAGGGGATGTTGGAACTGAGTGTTTAGTAGGGTATGAAAACTGACAAATGTTGTAAAAACGTCAGATTTATTTCAAAGTGGAAAAGTCTACAAATAATGGGTAAAGTCATCAACTAACAGAAGATATTATTTGAAACCCGTAAGACTAGAGACAGGAGAAGTCCATAAATTAGCATGAATAATTTTAAATGGAGCAACAGAAGTAGATTTTTGGGAAAAAAATGATAGACGAAAATGTTTGCCTAATTGACAGGCATTACAAAGAGACTCCATAGGGTCTTTATTATAAGACATAAAAGTGCTTAAAAATAAACGGGACATGACCTGTTTGCCGGGATGGCCTAGACGCTGATGCCAAAGTGTTTGAGATGAAGGTGTTGACATAGTGATGAGAGCAGCGGGATGTGAAGTGGGAGAAAAGAAGCCAAATGGATATAGGTCACCGGAGCTACTGCACCTGAAAATCTCGACTCGACTCTGAAGATCCTTCACAGAAAAACCAAACGGGTCAAATTCAACCGAACATGAGTTATTGCGGGTGAATTTTTGAACAAAGATGAGGTGTTTGATGATACTGGGTGTGACATAGACATTTGTGAGGCGGAAAAAAATGATTGGAAGAATTGTGTGGCCTATGTGGGTGATGGGGAGGGTGGAACCATTACCGACGACGACATGTTTCAGGAAAGTACGGTTAGGATTAAAAACAAAATTGAAATTACCTGAGTGTGGTGCTATATGGGAGGTCGGCCCGCTATCCAGGAACCATTGTGATTCGATAGGCTGCTGAAGTGTCATTGTGTTCAAACGATTTGCCAGATCCACCACGTTGGCACTGTTGGATGAACTATGGTAACAATTGATGGGACTGTTAGATCTGTGCCATGGCTACTGTTGAGGATGAACTTGTGCAGGGACCGAGTAGCCGTTGTATGGTTCTGGTGGTCCAGTAAAGTAGGATTGAGCCGGTGGAGTGCATTGGTGGCCCGATGTATTTGGAGCGGGTCCTAGAAGCGACGGGGACAACTGTTGTTGGTAGAGTGCGCGCCAGGGTTGAGATTGACTATGAACACTATGGTAGCCGTAGTGCTACATAGTGTGACGGTTAGGTCCGCGACCTCCGCGACAGTTGGATCGGCCACCCCCGCGCTGATAACGCGAAGAACTGCCTCCGCGGGAACTGTTGCATTAACAATTGTAACTGTTGGGCGGACAGTTCGCGTTGGAGGCGTAGAAAACAACAGCAGTCTGCTCAAGTTCAACGAGTCTATTTTCTTCCATCTGGAGAAGCGATTGAGTCTGTAGAAAAGTGGGAAGGAGATTCTGAAAGGAGATGAGATTGGCGATGGTCCCGTAATTTTTCGGAAGGCTGTGTAGGGTTTGTAGAAAGAGTTGTTTGTCGGAGATTGAATTTCCGACATCGGCCAAGCTGTCTGTCATGGTTTTGATTGTTTGGCAATAATCGTGATTATAGAGAAAGCCTTTCTTGAGGAACTGGAATTTCTTTTCAAGTTGAATAGCTTGATATATTTATTGTCCGTGAATAAAGAGGAGATGGCGGTCCAAAGATCACTTGCGGTGGATGTTTTGGAGAGAACCATGCTGGACAGATCATCGGAGATGGTGCCGTAGATCCAAGATTGAAGGAGATAGTCGGTGCCTTGCCATTCATCGGCGCAAATTGAGTCGGGTCGGGGTTTTCCATGGAGAAGATCGGAAAGGCAGAAGCGACCGGCGGTGATTGTGAAAAAGTGGCTCCACTTTTGATAGTTGGGATTTTTGTGATCTAGGACACGGAGATGAGAGATTTAATATTGGAGATGACATGAGCAAGGTGGAAGGGATTGAGAGGGGCGACGAGGGGAGTAGCTTCATCACCGGCCATGGAGAAGAAGAGAGGCGGTGGCGGCTGAGGGGAGGGTGGTGGTGACGGCTAGGTTAACCTAGTGTTTGATACCATATAAGAAAAATATAATTGGAGAAAGAGAGAGTTGTGTCTCTCTAGAAAGTTGTGTCTTTCCTACGAAGATTTTGATCGATTTTAGCCATTCATATGTTCGTCTTTCATTTCATTCATTTCTGGTTAGTTGATCATCGTTTCTTATTGTCATTTTAGTTCAATTATCCATTGGTTTTGAGGTTTTCGTGCTCTTTGCATGTAACTTTCTCAAAATTTGGTAGTGTTCTTTGTTTTTTCGTGTTTGTTTTTGGGTCTGCCGTATTCTTGTGTTTTTGTGTCGTTTTTTGGTTGTTTCTCCTTCATTTCGTTCGGTTTTAGGGCTGCCTTCATTCCTTGTGATCTCAGCCTCGTTTTTTGCTTCCATTTTTGGGCGTTTTTTGCTCATTGTGCTTCTTTAATTTCAGTTTTAGTGGAGGTTTGTTTCGCCCACATTTTGTTTCGTGTCTTGTCATCGGTTTTTCGTGTCTCCGTCGTATCTCCGCCTTCTCTCGGTGGAGATCTTCGAGTAGCTGCTGCTTGTGCCCCCGCTTGAATCTAGACTCTCATCTTGTCTTGATTCCTCCTTTAATGAGTGTAGCAAATCAAGATCATTCTAAATCAGGACCTTCATTTTCGGACGTCGGAATTATGGAAGATTTCACCAATCAATCTTCCTTGATTGTGGAAGCTGAATCTTCTACACAAGGCAAGGTCTCCACAATTCAAATTTCACCAACCACTTTTTCGCCCGTTCCACCTCACCCCTTGACTTGGCTAAGACTCCTCACCTCAGCCAACCACAATTCGCCAAGTTTACACCACTTGCCAAATCACCATCCTATGAGGATTTTTCCTGCCTCAAACTACCGGTCCCTAAGCCCATCTCTGTCCCTAACTCTCCTAAAAAAGGCCTATCTTCCACTCTAAAACCGGCTCACGATAATATTACTCAAATCCGAGCCCAAAACCCTAAAACGGGACCACCTAAACCCCAATCTTGTGGCCCAAGCTGGTTTTATGTCCAATTCAAACACTAAAAATGATATTTCTATCCCTATTTTTGAATTGGACAATCATAATCCGAATTCCCAATTCCAAATCCAAAATCCCCAATTAAAAAACCCCAATCCCGAAATTGAAACCCCTAATCCCGAAATTCAAACCCCAAAATTCCAATTCCCAACCAAATCCTTTGTTGCTTCTGTACACGGTGATCTCGGACCTCCAATTGCTCCTTCTAAGGTTGATCGTCGTCGTCACTTGCTCCACCGAGAAGATATCGCTCCAATTGGGACAATTAAAGTGATAGATGGCAAGAATGTGCTCTTTTTCTCGAAAGAGGAGGTTGATAAGATGCTTGAGCCGTTAAAGTACACCTTAATTGGTAAGTTTTCTCATGGGATACCTCACTACAAAGTTATGGAAAAGTTTATTTACGATTTAAAGCCCCGCGGTTCCTTTAAGTTGCATAAATTGAATTATCGGCATGTGTTGATTCAATTCTCGGTATTAGATGATTATTCTTTGCTTTTGAGAAGATCGATATGCTATATTGATGGGCTGCCCATGCGTGTTTTTAAATATACTCCGGGGTTTAATTTGAAAAACGAAACTTCTATAGCGCCGGTCTGGGTTAATGTGCCGGGAGTTCCTCCTTATATGTACAACCGGGAAGCTATATTCTTCCTTGCTTCTTCTATTGGAAATCCACTTGAGTTTGATGATTTTACAGCCGATCGAAAGAAGCTATCTGTTGCCCGATTTTGTGTCGAAATCGATCTCTTGAAACCGAGGGTTGAACAAATTCCGGTGATGACTGGCTATGATGATATTGAGATGATTTCCTTGCCGGTAAACTACGAGAACGTCCCAAAATTCTGCACGTTTTGTTCTCACCTAGGTCACTCGATTGAAAATTGTTATATGAATGGAAATGCTAAAAAACCGGATTTTCCACCACCGCCACAACGGATTCCCAAACCCACAGCCCCACCAAAGGAAAAACAAGTTTGGCGACGAGTTGAAAAGAGGAAAAATGTTGTTGTTGAAAACATGGATATTCCTAAAACATCGGGGACAAAATCAACTGAAAATCCTAGTTTTTCTCAAGCTATTGTGCGGACTACTGCCGATAATATTAGTGAAGGAGATTTTGAGCATTACAACCCCTTTGAATTGTTAGAGAGTGGGGTTCAAGAGGATATAGAGGCTGCTCATATTATCAACCGGATGTTGCCTCCAAACATGTTCCAAAATCTTCGAAAAAGGGCCGAAAAAATACTTCTAACACCAAACAACCGATGAGTCCAGACCCTATTGCCAATGTTCAAGCAGTTGATTTGGATGATATTGAGGCCTTATCCATGTCCAAAAAAAATCAGCATGTGTCTCCCTCCAAAAAGAACAGAAATCAAGCTTCTAGCTCCCGAACCGCAAAGGGGGCAGCCCTCTCAACCCCCTCTCTATCACCTTCAGCCACTTCGGTGGTCAAGGATGTTCCCCTTAATTATGGGGTACACGGACGAGAGGGGTCAGGACATTCGGCGGGTATGGATTCGATTACACCTACGTCGGCTGCCTTATTTTGCGAACACTATGTGACCAAGGTCCGGCCCACGGCCAAGGAAAATTTGGCTGGCACGCCTCCTTTCAATCACCTTGCCATGATCCCTTATGAGCCCGTGAGCCCAGCCACGAGTATACGCCCAGCTGATCACGCTACTCCGGGCTCTATCATTGATGAACCTTCGGCCTCGTGGCGATCGAGCCTAATTGATGCTGAGCGTTGGCGTTTGCAGAATGTCGAACGTTGGCATGCAGAGGAGGCCCACCTAATTGGTAACTCATTCTTTGTCACATCTCGGAAATCTTCAGATGGGTCGCATTCCCCATCTTCTTGATGTCGGGTAACTTCTTGGTGTGGAACGCAAGGGGGGTAAAAAATAAGGTGACCCAATCCCACTTGCGCTTTATTTGTCGCCAACATAGAGTTAATTTATTGGTTATTTCTGAACCTATGACTGAGTTTGTGCATGATTACTATTGCCGTCGTTTGGGTTTCGTTGCTGGTTTGTCTAATTGTGCGGGGAAGATCTGGATTTTTTGGGATCACAATTTTTGAGTGGAGTTGCTTAGGGATGAGGTACAATTATTGCATGTTAGATGCATATCTGGTTTATTTGGTGCTCCTTTTGTATTTACTGCGGTCTATGCTAGATGCTCTCGTTCCGAGCGCCGTGTTTTGTGGAATTCGTTCCGCGACATTTTTGAGACGATTGGTGACACTCCTTGGATTTCTGGGGGTGACTTCAACTCAATCTTACTTGAGTGAGAACGGAATAGATCGGTTTCGGATATGAGACTAGATATGGCTGGGTTTGGTGCTATGGTTTTGGATTGTGAACTTTCGGATGCCGGGTTCTCTGGGGCTAGTTCTTGTTATACTTGGGAGAGCCCTTCAGGTCTTTTGGAGCGTTTGGACAGGATTCTATATAACTCTGCTTGGCTAGATTTACTGCCTATTACGCAGGTTACCCACCTCTCACGGACCTGGTCGGATCATGCTCCTCTTTTGGTTTCATCGGCTGCTTCTTCGTCTAGGCCGCCTGCTTCATTCCGGTTTCAGCATATGTGGATCCGCCACGCTACGTTTTGTCAGATTGTGGAACAGGTTTGGGATTTTCCGTGTGCTCAGACGGGGATGCATCGATTACATACGAAGTTGAGACGATTGAAACAGAAGCTTCAGTGGTGGAATTGGAATGTTTTCGGGGACGTGTTCAAGAATAAAGAGAGGGCCGAGGCAGCTGTTCTAGAGGCCGAGCACATATATGACTTGGATCGATCCCCCGAGAATCGTGCAATTTTGAAAAAGGCCACTGCTGAACTCACTCTCATGCTCAATATTGAGGAGGAATTTTGGAAGCAGAAGGCAGCTTGTAGATGGGCGACTGATGGAGAGAGAAACTCTAAGTTTTTCCACTCATTAGTCAAGAAAAAGCGATGTGTCAATCGAATCCACTCTATCTCTCATGGTGATTCGGTTCTCACATCAGCTCAGGAGATCAAGGATTCGGGCGTTGATTTCTTTAGCAAGCTTCTTACCGATGATATGCCTAGTTTACTTCCGGTTGATGAGTCCCTATTTTCCGCTCCTCAAAGGGACTTTTCTTCAGTCTCTACTCGTCCGTCGGTTGAGGAGATCAAAGATGCGGTGTTTGGGATTCGTCGAGATAGTGCTTCGGGTCCTGATGGGTATTCTTCGCTATTTTATCAGCATTGCTAGGACTTGATTCAGTGTGATGTTTGTGAAGCGGTTTGGGATTTCTTCGAGGGTGGATCTATGCCTGCGAGCTTCACTGCTACCACCTTGGTTCTTATTCCAAAGGTGGACTTTCGGACGGCTTGGACAGATTTCCGCCCGATTAGCTTGTGCAACGTGACCAATAAAATTATCACCAAGTTACTTACGAACAGACTGGCACCTCATTTGCCCCACATTATTTCTCCTTCGCAGAGTGGGTTTGTTCAGGGTCGTCTCATTAGTGATAATATTTTATTAGCACAAGAGATGGTCCACTCGATATCAGTTCGTTGTCGAAATCCGAATCTTATTTTGAAGTTGGATATGGCAAAGGCTTATGATAGGGTTCAATGGCGGTTCTTATTTCGTGTACTCGAGCTGATGGGTTTCTCGACGAACTTGGTTGATATTATTCGGCGATGTGTTTCCTCGTGCCAGTTCTCTTTACTGATCAACGGGGAGCTGACGGGGTATTTCACTTCGTCTCGTGGACTAAGGCAGGGAGATCCTCTCTCGCCGACTCTTTTTGTACTTGCGGCTGAGTATTTTTCGAGAGGTCTCGATGCACTATATAACCGTTGCCTAAGCATGTTTTATTCTACAAGGGGAGGCATCCCTATACCCCATTTGGCCTATGCGGATGATGTGATGATATTTACCTCGTGCCATAATTTTGGCCTGAAAAAGCTGCGGGATTTTCTCGATCATTACTGTCGGACTTCGGGTCAGTTGATTAGTGTGCACAAGAGCACTTTCACAGTTGATAGGGAATGTTCTGATGGTCATCTTCACACTATTTCTCGGATTCTCAGTTATCCGAGAAAGGATCTTCCTATGATTTATCTTGGAGCTCCACTATACAAAGGGAGGGACCGGGGCAGTTTGTTTAACACTTTGCTTGATCGCATGCAAGCCAGGATTTCGGGTTGGGCTCGAACCGCTTTGGCTTTCGGGGGCCGTCTTGCCTTGATCCGGAGTACGCTTTCGACTATGGCTTTGCATCTTGTTCAGGTTATTCAACCTCCGCAGTACATTATTCAGCAGATTGAGCAGTGCATGGTCCGATTTCTCTGGGGATCTTATGGTAATCAGCGCCGGCCTCATTGGGTTGCTTAGGAGATGATTTGTCGTCCAGTTGGTGATGGTGGCTTGGGGTTGAGGCGTTTGACGGATGTGATTGACGCCTTCACTTACAAGCTCTGGATCCGATTCCGTGCTCAGGATTCTCTTTGGGCCCGTTTTCTCCAAAACAAGTATTGTCGGAATCGGTTCCCAGGTTCATCCGTTGTGTCTTCACTCTATAGCACGGTGTGGAAGCGCATGTGCCGTGTCCGAGAGCGTGTCCAAGCTCAAATATTTTGGCGGATTGGTCCAGGTCATGTTTATTTCTGGCACGACCACTGGTTTGGCGATGGTCCCCTTTCGGGCATTATTGATGGTGGTCGGCTAATGTCAGTTCGTGTGGAGTATTATTTGGTTAACGGTCAGTGGGATCGAAACAAGCTAGCTGAGGATATTCCTTTTGAGTGGATTGATAGGATTTGCTCGGTCCCAATCTCTGATGCTTCGGGTGATTTGCCCATTTGGAGAGCTTCTTCGGATGGCAAGTTTTCCTTGACCTCGGCTTGGGCCTTGATACGACAGCAGCATACCCCTACCCCTCTTCTTCGTATATTTTGGGGATCTTGTCTTACTCCTACAATTTCTATCTTTCTTTGGCGTCTCCTTCTTCAGCGTCTTCCAGTGGATACCAAACTTCAGTCTCGAGGCACCTTTCTTGCCTCGAGGTGTTATTGTTGTCCAGATCCATCTTTTCCTGTGTCGAGTCTTGTATCCCAGTCTGTCGAGTCTCCTTCTGTTGAGTCGATTGATCATATCTTCGTGGAGAGCCCGACGGCTAAGAGGGTATGGCATCATTTTTTCTATCTTTTTGGCTATACACCTGCACACACTACGCACATACCCCAGATTTTACTTTATTGGCAGCACTTCACTTCGCACACACTCACACACCACACACACATCACGACCATTGTGCCTTGCTTGATCTTGTGGTACTTATGGATTGCAAGAAATGACAGCAAGCACAAGGATATCACGGTTCGCGCTTCTTCCATCATTTACAGGGTCATCCAGCACATCAGGATTCTTCAACAAACCAACTTACTTTCGGCTGACAGCTGGACTGGCATTCCCCACGTGGCTGAGTCTCTTGGCCTATATTACCGAGTCAGAACACCAACTCTCACACCTCATCGAGTTGTTTGGTTTCCACCGGATCCGGGTTGGGTGAAGCTAAACACAGACGGAGCCCGTAGAGCATCCACCCAGATTGCAGCTATTGGCGGGATTATCAGAGGTTCGGACGTTGAGGCCATACTTGCATTTCACGAGAGGATCTCTGCCCCAAGCAGTATTGTAGCCGAGCTTGCTGCTCTTGCCTCGGGGCTGCGATTTGTTATTCAGAGGCAATTCACTAGAGTTTGGATCGAGCTTGACGCAGAAGTCGCTGTTCGATTTCTTTCGCACACGGACCAAGGTCATTGGAGTCTTCAGAGTTCTCTCACGGCGATCCGGAATTCTCTTTCTACTTTGGAGTACAGGATTACACATATCTACTGGGAGGGCAATACAGTAGCTGATGCATTAGCTAACTTGGGGTGTCAGACCGAGTTGGCTCGTACCTTCACAACAGCGGAGCTTCCCCGACCTATTCAGCAGATGATTCGGATGGACCAGCTTGGATATCCATCCTTTCGACGACAGTCTCGCACATAGGTGCCATGCATTCCACGTTTTTATATTATTGGCAATTTAGGAATTTTCGTGAACTTTACATGTTATGAAGGGTTGGGGTGATTATGGATTGTTTGGGTCTATCAAGACTAGACTGTTTGCCGAATGGTGCCACATATTTCGCAGCCGTTATACCTGTTTCGCTCATTTTTGGCGAAAGTGTAAGTGGCCTCGGCTGTTGTGGTGAGGCGAACGGTCTACCTTGGCCTTCCCCGACCTTCTACAATCATTCCCACCCCGTCCTTTTTTATTATTTGGGCCACCTGTTTTGCCCGTATTCTTAACGTTTTGTTAGTTAGCTATTGTCTTTTGTTTGTCAATTGCTATTATTAGCCATATGTTGGGCAGTAGCAATTTGAGCGAAACTCATTATGTACTTCTTAAATTTTATTTTATAAACAGGTAGGGGGTCAAGCCTAACCCCCACCCTCATCGGGTGTCGTTCTCTTAAAAAAAAAAAAAAAACAAAGGGATATACATGCCAAGATTACAAGATATATCTATAATAAATAATAATAATAATAATACTTGTCAGCAATATATATATGCTAATAGTGTATGTCTAATGAAAGCGACTGTCAACTGTTGAAGGTAGACTTACGCAAATTTTTCAATGGACTCGGTTAACGATCATATAACGTTTTTGGCTGTCGGAGATTGGGGAAGAAATGGAGCTTTCAATCAATCTGCTAGCTCTAAAGCTTACATTTTTATTGTGTTAAATGAGTTTCTCTTGCATATCCACAATTAGGTCTAGTTACACCTAGATCCGCATAGTGTTCGAAAAATTTCCCACACTTCCCTCGAGATTTGATTCTCGCAAGAAAACAAAAAGAAAAATAATAATAATAAGGCTCTATTTGGTTCATGGATTTTGATTTTAAGGAAAATGAAAAAATATATTTTTTTTTGAAAATCTCTAGTATGGTTGGTGTCAAAGAAAAATGTCATGAAATCAATTTTTTTGAGGAAAGTCATTTTTTTTATCTAAGTAGACATTTTTGTTGTGACTATGCCATGGAAGTGAACTACTCCGATAATTGCATATCTTCTAAGACAGATGGGAATCGAAATTGAAAAGAAAAAAAACCGAAAACTTCCTATCCGCGTGTAGTTTTTCTCACTTTGTTTTTGTAGCAAAATGTATTATCCTTGTCCCTTCACACTAGTCCCCAAATTATTTTACCTCCGAACCAAACATGAAATTTATTTGACCTAGTCCTTTCATCTTTTTCTATATCATTTTCCGTGATACAAACAGAACCTAACTAATGTTTTAACCGAGCCAACATTGTGGTAATTTTCAAACATTACGGTGTCACGGTGTAATTAGACATAACCTCAAGGAGCACAATGTAAATAACCCTAGATTTAGTTATATGAACCAAATGTGGACTAAATTTTCTTAAAACGAATGCAGATGGGAGGATAGGAGCAAAGCTAGGCATTGACTTTGTAGTGTCAACAAGTGATAACTTCTACAAAGATGGACTAATTGGTGTTAATGATTCTGATTTTACAGAATGATTTACCAAAATCTACACTACAATAAGCCTCCAAAGACCTTGGTATGCAAGTAAGTACACTTAAATCTCTATAATTTAACGAAATGTTAAATTATCGAACTAATAATTTAATACGTTTTCATCGAGTCGGGACTAGGAGAAATTATTATTTAAACGAGGTTATTAATTTATCGAGTATTAATTTATCGGGTTCTACAGTACCTCCAAAATAACACTCATTTTTCAATGAACACAATAAAAGAAAATTTAGAATCTTTGGCTATTTATCTCCCTATGTTTTATTTGTCTATTAATGTAGTATTGGGAAACCATGACTATCACGGGAATACTGAGGCACAACTGAATCCTGCGCTCAAAAGATGCGATAGAAGATGGAACTGTCACAGGTCCTACATTGTTCGAGCTGATAATAATAATTGAATAGCTTTAAAAAAATGAGTGTCATCTTATTTTTTTGTTTTCTGTGATATTCGCCAAAATTTGTCGGTTTTGAAGTTTAGGAATAATTACGATAACACCCCTTACAGGTTTCCTAGATATTTTCTTCATCGACACATCTCCATCGTGACCAAGTATTTTGCCAAAGTTAAGTTTAACTGGAAAGGCATATTGCCTCGACTTTTCTAACCTTCTAAAGGTAATTTCAATATATGTTTCGATTTTTACAGACATTAATGGAGTTCGATTATTTTGTTATATTATATTTAATCAATAGGATTTCAAGACATCATTGAGGACATCAAAAGCTACCTGGAAAATTGTTGACGAGCATTATCCTGTAAGAAGCATTGAAGCACGAGGCGACACTCCAGAACTTCTTCACCTCCTTCTACCAATTCCACTGGTATCAAAGAAATTTAAGATGAAAATTTGATCTGAATTATTTTTTCCTCCATTTTCAGAAGATAATACCAAAGCGAATCGCGAAAGCTAAATTGCTATAAAAATCTAAGAAATATGAATATCAAGTCGTTTATAAAATTTACACAATGGACTTCTAGTTAATATTCATTATCAAAATTAAGATGAGAGAGAAGACATCAAATGTTAATTGATTGTCAGTGTGTGTCGATCGCCGGTGGGTGGCAATTTAACCGCCATTAGTGTGACTATGCGAGAGAACAAAGTTTTTTTTTCTTTTTCTAAGAACGAGAGAGAAGTTGGGAAATAGAAGATGAGGACAAGTAAAGGGGCTTTGAGACGTGAGGTGGCTTTGAATAACTGGGCTTAAGTGGAGTAAAAGTAAACTGATTAAATAATATAATTATGTAGGCTAATATATATATATATATATATATATATATATATATATATATATATATATATATATATATATATATATATATATATATATATATATATATATATATATATATATATATATATATGGGAAAATGAGGGATAACCCCCTAGTTTTAAAAATATATAGGGATAGGTCCTATGAATTTTTCTTATCTAGACAAAAACCCAAATTTTAATCTTAATTAGTGAGACCCCCTGAGCAACTTGAAATACCTGTTTTACCCTTTTAATTCTTCAAACCCTAGTTTATCTCTCACTCATCAGCCGTTACATCTTATTCCCCTCTCTCTTCTTCTATCTAACTCTCTCTCTCGATCCACCACACTCACACGACAACTTCTGCTCCTCTCCCAACCTGCGCCGCCCGCAGCCGCTGTTCCCTCCACCGCCTCCCGCCGACGTTGCTTCCTCCGCCGTCGCCCGCCGCTACTGCTCCCTCCGTCGTCGCTGCTCCCGACATTGAGAACGGAGCCGTTGCTCCCTTCGCCGCCACAAACGTTGCTCCCCGCCGCAGACGCTGCTCCCGCCGCCGTTTGTATATATAGATCCGGTATATATATAATTCATACAGATTATATATATTTATATTGTATTTTGTTCTCTTACTGTACTTTGTTCTTAACAAACAGGTAACAAAATTGATGTTATAGAGAATATTGGTGCTACTGAGGTTAACCTATTTTCCCCTCTTTTCGTTCCCACTCAATAGTTTCAGAATTTTTTATTTGACATTTTTTTTATTTTCCCCTCTTTTTGTTTCTGAATATATATATATATATATATATATATATATATATATATATACAAATCTGTTGCCGCTGCACGGGATCCGTATTTCGACGACGATTTGTAGTGTCGGAGAATAGGACCTGTATTCCGGTCGCAATCGATGAACATAATCTATATTCCGTTGTATTCCGCCGCACGAGTCTCTAATCTGTATGAGGTAATTTGTTGTAATTTTTTATTGTTTCATGGATTGATGTTGGGCACTTGTATTGAAAAAATTAGAATTGATGATTTACGCAATTGTTTAGGTATTTTTTTTTTTTTTTTGTGTAATAATATGAATTGCTTGATGAATTGTTTTCCTTGATTTGGGTGGCAGAGTAGAACGGTGGTGGGAGATTTTGTTTTTTTTTGTTTGTATATATTTACTGCATTTATAAGATGAAATTACCTAGTCATATATAGTCACATGTAGTAACAAGAAGGAACATAACTACATGTGACTATAGTTTACTATATATAGTCACATGTAGTCATATATAGTCACATGTAGTAATAAGAATGAACATAACTACATGTGACTATAGTTGACTATATAGTCACATGTAGTCATATATAGTCACATGTAGTAATAAGACGGAACATAACTACATGTGACTATAGTTGACCATATGGGGTTATAGTTCACTAAAGTAAATGTGTCAAAAGAAATGTTTTTCATTGTTTTTGTATTTTAAAAAATTTCATGTAATGTAATTCTCTTGTTTCATTTTTGTTCTTCGTTTTCTTTAACTCGTATTTTTTTCTCACAGGTTTTGCTATTTGTATACCTTACAGAGAATAATATGCAGAGAAGTGTCATGTGAAGTTATATTCATGCTACAGTACTCCAGACTTTATGGCACTATACATATATAAGTATAGATAGTTGTAGATAATTATAGTCACATATAGTTATATGTATGCCTAATGTTTTTATAATGTACAGTAATGTTTGTTTATGTTTAAAGAATATATGAATATGATTGTGTTTTTTCATTTGTTGGTTAGTTGATTTCTAATATCAAGTTTCAAATTATGAATTTTATTATTGTTGTAGATGAATTTTGGGGCAAAAAGACAGTTTATGACTACATAAAACTATACATGACTATATAACTTGTATACTATAGTCATGTGTAGTATACTTTCAATACAGTAAAATTTATTAAAATTTGAATTAATAAAAAAATATATAAATTAAAATATTGAAAAATTAAAAAAAAAAAAAAACTAAAAAAACAAAATTAAAATATTAAAAATTAAAAATTAAAAATTAAAAAATTAAAAATTAAAAATTAAAAATTAAAAATTAAAAATTAAAAATTAAAAATTAAAAAATTAAAAATTAAAAATTAAAAAAAAAAAGATATATATAAAAAGTAATAATTAAAATAAACATTTATATTTTTATTAAAAAAATCTGTAAAAATGATAAATGTCGGGTCCAAATATACTAAATGCAGTTGGGTTATAGTGCTGAATACAGTTGGCGAAATTACTGTGTTCAGTTGGGTGAAAATAGCATTTAAGGGCACAATAGTACTTTTCCCTCTCTAGGGGTATCTCAAAGGAAGATTTTAGGGGGGGACTTATCCCTATATATTTTCCATATGGGGGGTGTATATATATATATATATATATATATATATATATATATATATATATATATATATATATATATATATATATATATATATATATATAAGTAGTAGAAGAAGTGGAAGTGTGGAACTACATACATAACGAATAACTGAAAGGCAATGACATATAGACTCCTTCAAACAAATCACGAGTTAATTGCAAAAACCATCCCTGTGAAATCTCTAATTGTCAAATACCCCCTGTCAAAAAAAAATCGCTCATACCCCCCTATGTAGTATTTACTGGACTGAAAGTTTCCATACAATTGATATCTTCCTTTTGATTATAAGCCCTGGCTTTATACCAATAGATTTATTTCCAGCTGGAAGGGGAACCACATACAGGGTATGGAAGGGGAAAGGGGTTTCTTTGAACCGGAACTTTTTTTGGGTTCTGAAAATCGAGGAGCTACCAAAAGACGGGGATAAATCGGGGAATAAGGAAATAGTGGTTTCGATTATAAGTCTGAAAAGTTGATCAAATTGCCGAGACCGAAAAACACGAAAACGCCACGGTTATGGATGTACTTGACTTGTTTGAAAGGCGATTTGTGTTTGTGCATCAACCAAAATAGTCATCTGAGGATCAAAGTTGGCGTAGAAGACGCGTGGCGGGAATTCGAAGGGGAGCTACCGTTGCCTAAGTAAGGGGAAGAAGATCTACGATTGACTCCGCAGTACGAGAATATAGATCAAGGTAGGTTACTCGACTACTACAATGGGTTATTACTTATTATCGACTCCCGTATCTCGAAAATCTGTTATTAAGCGAGCGGGAACATGCCCTCAAGAATAAGAAAACGAAGAAGAAAAACAATTAAATTAGTTTTGTTTAGGAACGTTTGTTTTTTAGCATATTGATGATTAGTTAGAATAAATTTTAGATCTTACTTTTCTACAATATGTTGTTTAGTTACTTTGTTTGCAAAAGTTTGTGTGTAACTATTAATCTATCAATACAATCATGTTTTCGAATTTTATTTTGAGCTCAAATTATTCAATATATATAGGGGTGAAAGTTGGAATGGAATTTTCAATTTCGGTCTGTTACAATCGAAAAAGTTCCAATTTTGAAACAACTTCTCTCATTCTGATACTACTATTCAACTCAAATTTCATGTTTTACACCCCAATTTAGCCCAATGTCACCAATTAACCAATTTTGATCCTTACCCTAATTTGGACCTCCACCGCCGGAGACCACCGTTGACCGCCGGTCTCCGGAGTTGACTTTTATTTTTTAAACTTATTTTTTCTTAAAAAAATTATTTTAATTTATATTACTGTCTTGGCTGCTAAATTACTATCTCCAACAGTAATTTTACTGTATTAATTAATTTTATCATGTTGGTCTGCAATTTTGCTGTCTTCGACCGTAATATTATTGTCTCATGCAATAATATTACTGTTTGAGATAGTAATATTAGTAATATTAGTGTTCCGGAAAGTAATATTCATAATATTACTGGTCTGGACAGTAATATTAGTAATATTACTGTTCTGATATTCAATATTAGTATCTCAGATAATAATTTTGTTGTTAACACAGTAATTTAGAGCGAAAAAAAAAAGTTAAGAAAAAAAAGTAAACGCCGGAGAACCTGGTCAACGCCGGAATATGGCAGGAAAAGAAATAAAAAAAGAAATTATTTTCTGAAAAAAAAATTCAGAAATTATGAAAATGGGGGTTAATGTAATATATTTGTTCAAATCTAGGGTCAATGTGTAATACTGGGGAAGTTAGAGTATAATGAATAGAATTGATAAAAATTATATTATGGAGAGTATTTTAGACAAAAGACATGAGCATGAGTTTATTTGCACACATGTTTTTTTGTCTGAACCTATGTGCTTAAGTCCATTGTCATGAGCCTATTTGCCATACGCCCTATTTATTTCTCCTTGGAGCTAATTATAACCACTTATGGGGACTTTTAGGTAATATAATAATTTTGAATTTATTAAATTAACCCGTTTGGCTAAGCTTATTTAAAATATCATATAAGCTCATACATCAGATAAGATGTTTTGGGAATTGATAAGCTGCTAGATCTTATTTTAAAAATTATTTTTTAAGGTGTTTGGATATGTATTTTATAAGTTACTTTTAGTTTTTATAAGTTGTTTAGGTGTTTGAAAATAAAAGGTATGCTTATCGGTATATTGACAAAAAAGTACATAACGCCATTATAATTGTTAAACTTATTTGACTCAAATACGTTTTGCTCCTAAAATATTATTGTAATATTATCAAAAAAAAATAATAATAATAAATATATATTAAATAAACTTAATGATATTTTTATTTTTTTATGTATGTTGGTATAATATTTGACTATTTTTTAAAATAAAATGAAGCGTAGTAAAATATTTTAATGAAACTTTTAAAGTTTTAATTTTTTGTCCCATCAATATATATTAATATAAAATAAAGGTTGTAAAAGAAATATAACTTTTATTCAATAGGTAAAAGAAATATAATTTATTATTGAGATAATAAGAATATTTGGGTATTTTTATATACATATAAAATATAAATAGAGAATAATTTTTTCTACAATTATTATGATAATTATGATAATTATATTTTAACTAATAATTAATCTTGATTACAAGAACACGTTGTTTTGATAAAATATATATGTTATTAGTATTCATGTAATATAATAAAGTATTTTAAGGGTAATTGTGTATCTTGAGTGTTTTAAAAAACTAGACAGGTACACGTGCGATGGACTTGTCGTATTAATTCTTTTATGTATGATATTAATAATAGTTGGGCATGTTATTATAATAAATTATTTTTTATTCTACTAATACATGTTTAGCACTTATTCCTGTCGAAGTTGAATATTTTTCGTAATTTATTTACTTTTGATATGTATGATATTAATAACGGCAAGATATATTAAATTTGGGGTAAATAAAACTTAACCCATGTTGTCTACCTATTTTATACATCATTCCCCTTTTGCTATTGATTTAATGATTTTAACCTCTTGTTGACCTGGTTGCCAATTAATAGAGGATGTCTATTTTATTAAATACATATTAAAATGATTATGTGTATCATTTCTTTCCTTTCAATAACACCTTAAATAAACAGAAAAAGAAGAAAAAACTAAATTAACTTATTTTAAGCATCAGTACCGAATTATATATTTTCAGTAAATATTATTCATGAACTTGATAATTTTTTTTATTGGTTTGTATTTTCTATATTAATTCGTCGAATAATTAAAACGTAAAACAATTAGAATTTTTTTTTGGTGTGGGATTAAATATAACTTAGCATTTTGCGTATTATATATATATATATATATATATATATATATATATATATATATATATATATATGTGGACAAGTACAGATAAAAATCCCCAACTCAAAAACAAACATACGGGTCAGTCCCTAAAGCAAACATAAACAATGCAGTTCAGTCCCTGACCCCACTTTTTTTTCACTTTATACACTCTCTCTCCTCTATGCTCTCTCATCTTTCTTCTATTTCTTCTACACTCTTTCTCTCTTCTCTCTCCTCTCTCCTTTTTCTTCCATTTTTTCTCTTCTGCTTCTCTCTCCTCTCCCTTTCCTCATATTCTCTGTTACTACTTTTTGTTTTCCGACCGCGAAAAAAAACTGAAATTTCCCACAATGGCAGCAAATGGTGAATCAAACCCCATCGCCGCTGGTATTATTGGAAGTTGTCGGTACAGTGATTATCTGCACATCATTTCCATTAAGAATGATTCGACTTTAAAGGAGATCTATGAATCTATCTTAATGAAGTGGAACGATATACATCCCGACAAATTGGTGCTCCAATACTTGGCTCCCCGTGATAGAATGTTTGTCACACTGACTTCTGACGAAGACGTGGTGAATATGGTTACATTGCATTTGGTAATGCACATGAGTGTGGTCGACATTGTGGTGAGCCGCACTGATGAACTTGATGGGCGTAGAAGGAGGACCCCCAGCTACGGGTATGCAGCCAATTTGTTTTGTATGCATTTTCAATTTGTTTATGTGATCATAGCATAGAATATAATACTACATAATATCGTGTTAATACAGTGATAGTGTAGAATAACTAAGCTCGTAGTATCATATAAGGCTACTAATAGTATGGAATGATTGTATATCAAGTATCTTATAAATTGAGTTCTCGTATGCAAGCATTCCACTCAAAGTACTTATTTCAATTGTTACAATTTATTTGTAGTCCACTGTAATAATCCAATTTGTTTCATTGTTTTTGTATTTTCTAGTGAGGCTGTTAGTTTCAACAGTCCGTTGCAAATTGAGTACAATATGGTTGGAGATTCAACTGATGCATGGAGACATTGCATACGCGGGGAGAATCAAATTTTCAAAGATGCTAATGATTTTAGGTTTACGCTTAAAAATTACTGCATTGCTAACAATCGAACCTTTAAGTACAAGAAAAATGATCAACAAAAGATCATAGCCGTATGCATTGTTGAAAATTGCAAATGGAGGGTTTATGCATCAGTTCATAAATCAGACAAGTTATTCGGCATTCGCAAATGTATTCTTGAGCACAGCTGTGATGATGCTACTCTTCGTACAAGGGGTCATCCCAAAGCCGATGCTACGTGGATTTCGCAACTTATGAAACAAAAATTGAGAGATGAGCCAGGTTACAAACCAATTGCTATTTTGAATGAGGACCAAAGAAAGTACGGTGTGGAGCTTAAGTACTATACGACGTGGAGAGGTAAGGAAAAAGAAATGTATGACATTCATGGGGATGAGTCGAGCTGTTATGATAAACTGAGACGTTATTTTCGTGCACTAAAACAGAATAACCCTGGTAGTTGTGCCGATTATGAGATTGAACCTCAAACTCAAAAGTTTCTTTAGATCTTTATTAGTTTTGGAAATTCTATTTTGGGTTTCCACCGTGGGTGTAGGCAAATGATATGTTTGGATGGGACTCATATTAAAAATAAGAACAAAGGTTGCTTACTTTCTGCTGTGTCCAAAGATCCAAATGATGAGTTATACACATTGGCCTATGCAAATGTTGATGCCGAGAATGACAGAAATTGGGAGTGGTTTTGTAATAAGATGAAAGAGATTCTTGTTTATCACAATGGGGGTTTATTGAAAAATTACACAATTTTCTCTGATCGTCATTCGGGGCTTATTAAAGCCATTCCACTGGTATTTCCTGGTAGCAACCATGCTTATTGTTTGCGACATTTGGAGGATAACTTTAGAACAAAGGTTCTAAGATCGTATCCATTGCACAACAAAGCATATTGGGTGAGTATTCTACATAAGGCTGCAATTGCTCCTACTCGGCAAGAGTTTGAGGAACATATATCTCATATAGTTCAATCAATGCCTCGTGCGGAATCATTTATCCGAGACTCGGACCCCAATCGTTGGGGCAATGCATACTTTTCTGGGGATAGATGGGGAATAATGAATAGTAACCAAGTTGAATGCTGGAATGGTTGGGTTAAAGATGAACGATCTTTGCCAGTTCCATCCATGATTGATATGATACGAATCAAAATAATGAAGATGATAGGTAATCGACGGGAAGATTCTTTAGTCACGGCTGATACAGTGTGTCCAAGAGTTGAAAATATATTATTAATCAACTATACGGCCTCTCGCTTATTAAAATATACCAGATCCAGTGGTACGCGTTATGAGGTGTATGAAAATGATAAGTCATATGGTGTTGATTTAGAGACTAGGACATGTACCTACAATTCTTGGCAGTTGGATAAACTTCCGTGCAAACATGCATGTGCATGCATTGAGTCGAAAGGATATTCGGTATTTGAATTTGTTGATCCTTGCTTCCGGGTTGTTTTGTACAAAGAAGTATACAAGTACACAATTAATCCAATTCTTTCATTTGATGAGGAATTTGATTTGTACAATGCACAAACAAATCATGGCCCGGAAGATGTATTTATTAATCCACCTGCATCGAAAGCTCAACCAGGCCGTACAAGGACGAAAAGAATTTCATCGCAAGTCGAAACCCGTGTTACGAAGTGTGCACGGTGCGGTAAACCTGGACATAATCGCCATACGTGCAAACAACCAGTCCCGTAGCACTCTGTTTCTACTTTATTTTTATGTTGTTTGTACTTTGTTGACATGTACTTCGTACTATTTATCCATTTGCACTCTATTTTATCTATTTGTATTATGTACCATGAGATGACTGTTTTAGTTACAATAGAGCGCACTGTTTTAGTTACAATAGTATTGTTGTTACGTTGATATGGTATAACGTACAACATAATATAGTTCACAGAAGAATAATAAATGAATCGATTTGAATTTTATGGCCGTTACAATAATATAGCCGTTATTTTGGTCGTCGGAACTTATAAAAAACACCTAATTATGTTCATTGGCTTCTCATTCATGGCTTCTTCCAGTAGCAACTCTCAAAAGAGTAGCTTAAAATATAAAAAAGATAACTGCAAGCGTCGTGATTGTGGAAAAAAAACAATAATCATGGTTTCGGAGACAAGTTTGAATCCAGGGAGGCTATTTTATTGTTGCCCAGACCATGGCTATTCTCATTGGTGTGAGCCATTTGAAATTGGGCAAACTTTCTCCCACAATTATTCTCGATATGAAGAAAGTGAAGCTACGAGTGGATCGACGAACCAAGTTCACCGCGAAAGTAAAGTGGAGAATTCCAAAAATGAAGCTGAAGTAATTCAAAGTTTGATAGTGTTAAACCTAGTAATATTCACAATTTACATGATTTGTCAAACCAATGTAATGTTTCTTAACTAATCACCGTAACAATACGAGTTAAAAGTTAGTGTCGTGTATTGTAGCTCGTTAATCGTATTGTAATGTCAATGTGTAAGTACTTTGGGTACTTACAAATAAATTAACTCTATCGATGAATCAATTGTTGTTGTTCGTATGAAATGTACTCATACAATATAGTGATAGTTATTGTTGTTTTACAGCTCTGTATATCACGTTCACAACTCACGCATAGATCGTACATTATCTACGTATTATAGTTCCCACGATATAGTCCTTATGTACTGTACTAATGGTACCCTTGTTATAGTACCATTTGGGGTCAACACGACCATAGAAAACCATCTCATCCCTCATTTATTCATTTTGTGACTCATTTAAAAGAATTGAGACAACTTGGGAGTTGATAGGTATTGAACATGGTCACTTGTGATGCAAACAATCACTTATACATAGAAACCTTGTACATTAGTAGTGTATCTTGTAAGGAATTCGATACATTCTTTCCATTTTGAACCCCAAAGTTAAAACTAACCTAAAAAAACCTTACAACCTTAATTTAAAACATATTATATGTCTTTCCCAAACTTATGGATCACAAATGTGCAAAACAAATTTGAGCAATTCAAGTCATCAACATTATGGTATTCCTCATTTTAGGTAATGGTATAGATGCAGTAGGTTATACGCATCGACAAGAAACTATCAGAGTATTAAAAACTAATGTGCAAAACACTTACACTATTCAAAATAGGTGTCACAACACCACAAAAGGGGACAAGTTTAATACCATCATCGCACGAAAACACTAATCTAAAAGTACTTGTTCATGCAAAGACAGTCAAAAGCATATTGTTCATGACAATCACAACCCAAAAACACCCATAAAACAAATTGTTCAAAAATAATCAAAAATAATTTTAAAAATTGTTCAAAATATGTTCAAAGCATCAGCATCTATTGGCTCTCTATCCACGCCCTGGTGCTTTAAGAAGACAAGTGCTAGTTTTGGACGGAGTTTTTTGATCAAGCAAGTTTTCGCCTTTTTCCAAGTCTCAGCGTCATCTCTAGCATGGCAATATGCCCACATGCAGACAAAAATCCCGCAATCATCATTCCCATCCTATTGTCTGCATCCTTCCACCCATTCGACATGTGAAGGTATCTCCAACGCGGTTTTATTTTCAATCACCCTGCTATAATAACTCGCCTACAAAAATATACTATTATATTAGTATACATGTATTTTCATTACCATATTGCAGCACCGTTCAATCACAATACCCAAACTATGGATTAATAAAACATATACCACATTCCCCAATATATAAATTAAAGAAGTAATCATCGATTTAAAGACTTACGATATAATTTGCAATTCCTGGGCTCGTCGGAGAATGGGCTAGGGAGTTCCAATGCCGAATTTTTTTTTCCGTTTGGGTCCTATACAAGCAAGAACCAGTGATCTTTGGGATTTATAGGTATCATAACATATTTTTTGCTGTAGAGACGTGCTATTCCAAGCTTCTCAACTGCGGTAGATCCAAAATATGTTAGGCTCTCCAACTCTGTATCACCCATCTTTCTGAAGTCCATTCGATCTCGTGCCAGTATCTCATACTACGAAACATAATAAAAAAAAAAAAAAGATAAACCAGTATACACAAAATGCAACATATTTGTTAAACCAGTTTATACCTGGGCAGGGGTCTCGAGATAATCAATCTCATGCCCATGTTCATCCATGATCGCTTCGGAATTTAACAGACTCATGTATATGTCGATATGCTCCCCACTCAGATGCTGATCAAACAAAAGATCGCACATATGCTTTCAAGTCAATACATTTGGGCCTCTTTCGATCACAATTGCACTACAATAGAAATAAACATGCACTATTTGTTTAGTACGCCGATACTACATAAGAAGTTATTATATACCAAATGTTCAGTAAGTTAGTGATTTTACCTCAAATCAACATCAACCAAGTACCCATCCAGTACTGCCCTCTCTACATCAGTTAGTTCATCTCGACATACATAGTCTGTTCTCCCCCGGTACGTAGAATTATCTACGACAACCTATATCCAAAGGAATCATTAGTGATAATAGTACTAATAATAATAACAAGGGTAAATTACAAACACCCCCCTGAGGTATGATCAAATTACAAAAACCCCCCTCTTGTTTGGATAATTACATCTACCCCCCTCAACTATGATTTTTTCTTAGACCTCCACCTTTATGGTGCCAAATTCAACATAGTCATCTAGATTCCGTGAAATGTGCTCTAGTTTGTACTCGTTTTGTGTAAAAAATACAGTTTCTGATGCACCACAAACTGATATATACAAGCTAAAAATCACATATTATGATCATCTTTCTTCATAATGTAGAGTTTGAATGGGATAAAACATGTACAAAAGTGATAATATTCCATATAATATCGAAGATTCCACTATATTTGAGGAGTTGAGGGGGTGGATGTAATTATCCAAACAAGAGGGGTGTTTTTGTAATTCGACCATACCTCAGGGGGGTGTTTGTAATTTACCCTAATAACAATAATACTTATTAAATTATAATCATAATTACTGTTGTGGGCAGTTTAGTAGAGACTACGCTGCGTTCTTGTCCTCGACTCTTTCTTCTTCGATTGTCTTCTCTTGCCTTCGACCTTCTTTCCCTTTCCATGTTCAGTACTTCTATCAAAGTTTCTTCTTCTTCTTCGTCTTCTTCTTATTGTTCTCCTTTTTTCTCTTTTTTTTCCTCATCTCCAAGTTCTTCAACAGCATTAAAAAATTTATCTTCCTCCTCCATTTCCTTTTTCCCTTCATCTTGCTCTTCTATTTCCTCTTCCTCCTCCTCCTCTTAAAAAATAAGAGCTTTTCTTCTTTTCTTCTTCCCTTCTGTCTCTTCCGATCTCACATTCTTCCTCTTCACTTGTTGTGCATTTCCAAAATGCTGCTGCAGTTCACATAAAATAAACAATGATTAGTGTAATACAACAACATCACGTTGGTTTACAAATAGGACATGTCCATCTCATTAATAGTACTCTTCACTTACACGCCTGACTTCCACTTTTCCACCGACCTCCAAAGCTGCAACAATAGGACCAGATAGTTCTTCCACAGGTGAAACCAGAAACTTTCTCTCTTCTTTGTGCACGGAAAATGATATAACCTAATAAACATATAAACAAATTGTACATTTGTTTATTAGGTAAGCAAATAACACAATGAAAATGCATAAATCAAATTCTTACCTTGTCTGGTGTAAGTTCTCTAAAAAGATGTTTAGCCTGACGTTCATCGGCTGGTATTTTGGAGTCGGACCATCGGAAAAATCTCGGGTATTCGAAAACGCTTATTGCGAACCCCAAAGAAGTGATCATTTCACTCACCCATGCCAACAATCCAATGGTGCAACCATCGAAATACCCTCCTGCCCCAGCAAAGTGTGCCTCAATATTTTCAAGGAGCACATCATATACCAACTTTCCCCACGCAAAATCTCCTACGCGCTCCAATTTGTCAACATGTGGATAAACGTACCTCGGCAGTTGAAAGTTTCCCTTTGGCAATAAGAAAGTATTGCAAGCGAAAATAATGTACAACCTACAAAAATCCTCAATTGGTTGTTGGTCGGTCCTAACATCATACTCTTCCAATTTTTCAGCAATTTGATGACGCTTTACTTGGGTCAATTTACCCCCAAAAACACGTCTAATGAAAGAAGTTTCTATTTCCAGGCTTTTATCGATGGGTACCCCCTTAAACTGTAATCCCATCATGATGCAGAACTCCCTAGGATCAAAGACGAAAGGGATAGTTTTACCTCCAAACCAGAACGTACGTTCCTCCACGTTGTATGTCTTCTTCAACAGAACAGACACCTTTAAGAAACTATGGTATATCTTAGGCATGTTTAAGAAATGCCCGAAAGGATTGTCCTCCAAGGCAGCAAAGTGTCTGGCCGTCATCATAGGTTTAATTATGTCCATTTGTTCTTTGAAGGCGCTAGGAGAGCACCTGCAAGCTTGTTGGGCGTCATCATCTGCAAGTGTATTACGATTATAAAGGAAAAACAATAATGAAAAAATACAATTGTAAGATAATAATGGTACTATGTAGTTATTGTAATTATACCTTCACTATATTGTATCAATACCATACACCTACATTACCTATACTATTAGGCAATACTACATATACTATTTAATTACATCAGAAGAAACGCCATTACCTTTTTTATACCTTCTAACTACAATAGCACTATCGTTGTCTAGTAAGATCAGACTTATATTATTTAAACACATCTGATGCCCAAAATCAAACCCTTGTTATGACCAAAAGTGATTTGGGGAAATATTAATATTTCAGACGAATGATACCCAAAAGCGAAAGTGTTCAAAATCATGCAATTCAACAGAAAATGAACATTTTTTGCAAGCATAAACAAGAAAACAACATTTTATCGGAACCAGTTGTTCGATTTTTTTATTTGAGAAAACCCCAATCTCGCCGTTGGATACTACTCACTACTGGAAATGTTCAAAATCATTCAATATGAGAACATGCAGTTTGTTTTTTGCTAACCTAAGCAAAAAAACAACAACAAATTTCATTATCGATTCCTGAAAAAAAAAAAAAAAAAAAAAAACCTTGCTTCTCCTTCCCCTTCTTTGTCTTCACCATTCTTCTACTTCGAAAATTATTACTTTAGTTTCCAGTCTAATTTCGGCCTTGTTGTGGTCATTTATACAAGCAAACAAAAACCGAAAAACCTGAAGAATCGCTTGCACGAAGAAAAACTGCTAGAAACCGCTGAGGAAATGGTTCGAAAATTGAATGACAATGGATAGTTAAAAAGGTATGCAGCGTGATTCTCAACCGGCGCGTGAAAAAGTAGGTGAAAAGTTTTGTCAGAATTTGCAGGTAATTTCAAAATAAAGTGAAGGGTTTTTCGGTCTTTGCACACCAGTTAGGGAGTTAAGTGCATATTTATGTTTCATTTAGGGTCCAATACACTTAAAAAATGTTGTTAGGGACTGACCCGCACTTTATGTTTGGGTTTAGGGATTGATCAGTATTTGCCCCATATATATATATATATATATATTGTTTTTTATGGTATCGATAATACATAGGGATTGATGTTTCAAAGAATTCCGTGAGAGATTATGTAAGTCTTAACAAAGGTGAAACGATCGTCAAAATATTAAAGGTCTTCGCTGAATCCATTGCAAAAACAATTTTGGAGTCTTTAGTTTCTTAAGTGTTGAAACAATATAATAGGTAAATGAGCTAGGCTTGTATACTTACTTTCTGATCCATCAAAATCAGTCTTCTCATAATTGAGTTCCAACTCGTAAGGCTTTTAGATGAAGTGTTCAAGAATTTTGATTTATTTGTAACCCCTTGATATAGACATTGTTGAATCATTTGACATGTATCTGTTGGCCGAAAACCTACACGCAAGTGCACGTATCGTACAAGTAATATAGTGGACAATTAAGTCCGGATATCGAACCCACAGGGAATATTTAATTATCTAAACCTAGACGCTAAATTCTACGAATTATTATCAAGCCCACCCTACACAGTCGACTTTGGAGAGAATTAACTAAATTAAACTAAATTAAAAAGCAAGCGAAAACAAGAAAGCAATTTAAAACGAAGATTTAATCAAAGTAGACAAGCCTAGGATTTTATTCTTCCCCCTATGTGATTATTACTCCCCCAATTCCTTCAATTATGCAAGTAATTAACCCGGATTATTAACCTGAGATGCTAAATTAATCATAACCCGCTTCCGCGTGTATTACGATTCTAATACCCTAGATTCAATTATTGTATTCCTACGCAATTAATTCTAGAACATAGCATTAAGCACAAATCTCAATAATGGCTACCTAAGAGATTAACTATATTCCTATGTTAATACCACAAAGGCTCTTCTACCACCGTTCTAATTATTAACCCGATCTTCCGATTCATGCGATTAACAATAACATAAAAGCACATAAGTTGATCAAGTTCATGCACTTAATAAAACAAGTAGAAGAAATAATCCGGAATTAAAACTTGCATAAAATCATAGAAAAGGGTTCATAAATCCCACATAGGGTTCCAAATAAAATCCTAGAAATAAGAAATTTAGCTACGCATGATTAAAGGAAAAACGCAAATAAAATAAGTCATAAACGATAAATCTATGCTTAGAGTCTTCGAATTCTTCATCTTCGTTATTGCTTTGTTGCTCTTGAAATTGCGTAAAAAAAGGGTCCTCAATTGTGTGCTTGGATTGGTCTTATATAGGGTGAAGAACTTGGGGAAGAAGGCAGTTTCCTTGTGCAATTAAAATCCCTTTACTGCGCAACTTCGGAGTCTCGGACGGGGGTCCCACAGTTTGAACTAAAACTGGGACGGGGTTCCGAGCTTTACATCTTCAGAATTTTGATTTTTTCACTTTTGGCCCATATTTTCTCCAAAATTGCAGTTTTGACCCCATACTTTTCCAATTCTTCAATTTGTACCTAAAATACAATAAATCAACTTTTTAAGCACCAATTATCATTAAAACACACCAAAAGCTCAAATAAAAAGGTACGATAAAGTGTAAAAATATACACTTAACACACCCCCAAACTTGAACTTTTGCTTGTCCTCAAGCAAAATCTTCCAATAAGCAAATAACTCAACGATAACATCTCATCACATAGATCAATGATCAACTTCACGTTTTCAGAACTTGTAATTATAATGACAATTCTTAGGCGTTCGCAAGCTCAAAATTCAATAACACTTAGTCACTCACCATTACCAAAAACCACAATTCATACAATTGCTTCAAGCATCCAATATTTGCAAATTAAAGATAGAAAGAATTTATACTTACATGCATATGCTTGACTCCAAATACTCACTAAATTATTCTACTCTACTAATATCGAACATTAAGCTATTGGGATCATTGGGGCTTTGTGGCTTTCAATTGTTAGGCTCTTTGGTTCGAGGGTATATGTGGCTATTTTTCTTGAATTTAGGTGATTACGCCAAAATTTGAAAGATAGGCGTTTGAAACAATGAATTCACCTCTAAGGACTTTAATAAACTCGATTCTCAAAAGTTCAAAAGTCTCCACATTTGCTTT
>NW_012193627.1:1920318-1952850 GCF_000504015.1 Erythranthe guttata
TTTTTTTATATATATATATATATATATATATAGAAGCATAGATATTTGTCTTCTTTTCCTTTTTTTTTTTTCGAAGAAGAAGAAGAAGGACCTTATAAAAAATTTCGACCGAACTCCAAGGGGTAATTTTCAAGAATCTCCACCTATTCTATCTTACACATTGGCTAAAAGAAAGAACACCTTTTCTCCGAGGCTCAAATCAAGGTTCTAAGGAATTTTTAATAAAAAGGTCGGCTTGAAAGGCTCAAACGGTTCAAAGAAGGCCCAAATCATATCCCAAATCACTCACTACTCAATACTTCGTATCATAAATTTCCTAAGGTGAGTTCTAAAACCGAACATAGCATGATCTAGCACAAATTAATTCCAAATTTAAAATACAAAACATTCAACCAAAGCAATGCACAAAATGTGATTCCTAGCAATAATTCGCTTCTAAGTCCCGTTGAATCGAAAGGTAAACAAACATCAAATCCTTATCACACAAAACAAGCAATCTCATCATCAAACATTGATCATCTCTCATCATCATAAATCATCGATGCATTCGACTCAAGCAAATTTTTTTTTTTTTTTTTATATTCCGGAAAAACGAGTAAAACAATAAAAACGAATAAAACCTAATGCATGCAAACTAAAAAAAATAAGCACAAAAATAACATGTTTTTCACCCCCAAACTTAAAATTTTCGTTGCCCTCAACGAATTTAGCACAAAGTTTAAGGATAGAAAACACCTGATTTAGTCGGAGTCGATGTGATCGGGGTGCACCTCCCTCGCTCTCTCACGCTCATCCTCATCGGAAAGCTCGGGTACGGGCTCAAGAATGGGTGCCGGTAAAGGTGCCGGCTCGATGCAATCGGGCGTCCCGCATCCCAAGTGTTGGACAATAGCTTGTAGCATCTTGCTCGACCACCGTTGAAGTGCCTCCACCGTATTAACTTTATGCTCGACGGTAGTCAATCGGTTCCTAGTAATTATCATCTCTCGCTCCATCTTCTTTCAGAATCGTCGATCGGCACGGGAGCTTGAGGCTTCGGGCTCGTCTCGGGCTTGAAGAGCGGCTTGCGGCTCGTCATAGGTGGCTTCTTTGAATAGCGAGGCTGCAAAATCGGCAATCGGCTTCCGGATGTTGAGCTCGATATCATTTGGTAATTTGGGAACCCTCTTTCTTGTGCACAACCCCGTGACGAGGCTAGGGAAGAAGATGCCCTTTGTATTGTCGCGCATGGAAAGCCAAATTTGATCGGACATAATTGACCCGATGTCGACCGGCTTCCCCGTTATAATGTAATAAGCGAGCGCACACCGTTCGTGGTTGATCCGACTAAACGAGGTGGTCGGGATTATGTTGGCGCAAATAAACGTCAACCACACCTTGCCTTCATAATTGATGCTTTTCCAACTGAGCTCATACGTCCCTTTGTCCGGGTATTCGATCCATCTTGGATGTCCGTCACTCAACACTTCACCAATTTGCTCTTTGGTGACTTCGTTGCTCATTTCTCGCCAATCTTGACCCAAATACAGGAGCCCGTAATATTGATTTATATCCTTCGTCTCCCAACTAATGTGAATTTTTCGTACCACACTAGTGAATTCTCGTGGATGCTTGAGTACCAACGTGTTCGCATAAAACTCTCGTACGATTGATATGTTGTAAATTGACTCTGGTTCACACAGCCTTTGCCATCCTCGTCTTATGATTTCTTGGTTAAGATTGGCAAAGTGCGGCAACGTGATTGTCAAGGCCCGTTCCGTGATGACGGTCTTTTTGCCTTGTTTAGTAAATAGAGCCGCGGCGCCTTCCACACTAAAGGCTTCTTTTGCGGGAAAAGGAATCGTCGTTTTGGTGGCACCTTTCTTGCCTTTGCCTTTGCCTTTGGAAGATGAAGCTTCATCCGTGCGACCTCGTTTGTGGGACGACATATTTGGGAGAAGATTTGGAATGGATTCGGTAAGAATTGGATGAGAATCGACCTCCAAATTTGGTTGAGGCAATTTGTCGAACACCTTGTGGGCGTGCCTTGAAAGATGAGATTTTGAAGAAGTTGGTTCGATTCTCTGGCCTCCCTGTCAATACCAACACAAAATAGTGATGTGAGAGTGCGTGAGTGAATTATATGTGTGAAATTGAAGAATTTTTGGAAGAGAAGTTCAAAAATTCGAAAATTGTGTGTGGGAGGTTGAGAGAATGAAAGAGAAGGGTTTAGGAAATAATGGGGGAGAAAATCTAATTTTTAGAATTTAAAAACGCCCAATTTTTGCCTCGGACGGCCGTCCCATTTCTACTCCTATTTCTCGGACGGTCGTCCGAGTGTTCTGCCTCACTATCTTTCATGGGACGGCCGTCCCGTAATTATACCTATTTCTGGGACGGCCGTCCGAGATGTGCTGGTCCCTCACTGGTTTGGGGACGGCCGTCCGGGTTTTATACCTGTTTTTCGGACGGCCGTCCGAATTTTGCCACAACTCACTGGTTTGGGGACGGCTGTCCCTGTTTTGTGCCTTTTTGTGGGACGGCCGTCTCAACCTCCCTTTTTTTTTTTTTTACGGACGGACGGCCGTTTGGACCCCCCCGATCATGCCTTCGACCCTGAAAAGTAAAAAAACAAATAAATTAATTAGAATGCATGCCTATGAAAATAAAAACAAAATGAAAACTATGAAAAACAATAAAGCTCGGGTTGCCTCCCGAGAAGTGCTAAGTTTAAAGTCTTCAGCCAGACGTTGCTTCTTTCTCTTCAAGCAAAAGTGATCAAGGCCACTTGACGTTCGCCACCATCTCCCCAAAGTGTTTGAGTCGATTTCCATTTACTTTGAATACTCGTTCCGATTCACGGTCCTTGATTTCTATAGCTCCATGTGGAAAGACTTGTTGGACGATGAACGGCCCCGACCATCTTGATTTAAGCTTTCCCGGAAATAACCGAAGCCGTGAATTGAACAAGAGAACTTCTTGCCCTTTTTGAAATTGACGGTGCAAGATGTTGTTGTCGTGCCACCTTTTGACTTTGTCTTTGTATAACCAATTGCTCTCGTACGCTTGCTCTCGTAACTCGTCCAACTCGTTGAGTTGCAATAACCTTCTTTCCTTGCATTCTTTGTAATCGAAATTCATCTTTTTTAGCTCCCAATAAGAACAATGCTCCAATTCCAATGGTAAGTGGCATGCTTTACCGAACACCGCACGGTAAGGGGTCATTCCCAATGGCGTTTTAAAAGCTGTGCGATATGCCCATAGTGCATCATCGAGTTTTTTCGACCAATCCTTTCTTGTTGGGCCTACCACTTTTTCCAAGATATTCTTGATTTCGCGGTTCGTAACTTCGGCTTGCCGATTCGTTTGTGGATGATACGCGAGTGCAACCTTGTGCTTTACACCATATATGCCCATCAAGTTGTCAATTTTTTTATTGACGAAATGCGATCCACCATCACTAATAATTGCCCGTGGTGCTCCAAACCTAGTGAAAATCTGTTTCTTCAAGAAAGCACACACTACAGATGCATCATTAGTAGGGGTGGCTATTGCCTCTACCCACTTAGTAACGTAATCGACGGCCACTAAGATGTATTGGTTATTGAATGAAGGGACAAAAGGTCCCATAAAGTCAATACCCCAAACATCAAAAGGCTCGACTTCGATCATCGTGTTCAATGGGAGTTCATGGCGAGCTGAAATATTGCCCGTGCGTTGGCACCGATCACAAGTAATAGCAAATTTATACGAATCTTTAAAAAGAGTGGGCCAAAAAAAACCTGATTGAAGAACCTTACGTGTTGTTCTTTCGCCCCCATAATGTCCTCCATAATCCGAACCATGGCAATGAAAGAGTATGTCTTGCTGCTCATGTTCCGGGACACATCTTCGCACCAACAAATTACTGCATTGTCTAAAAAGAAAAGGCTTTTCCCAAAAATAAAATTTAACATCATGCAAAAATTTCCTCTTTTGATGATAATTAAGATTCAGTGGAAGCACTTGACTAACCACATAATTTACATAATCGGCAAACCAAGGTACCTTACTATCAAAAGCAAGCAACTGTTCATCAGGAAAATTTTCATTAATGCAAATTCTATCGCTTTCGTCTACATCTTTCTCAAGTCGAGATAGATGATCGGCTTGATTTTCGCTACCCTTTCGATCACGAATTTCAATATCAAATTCTTGCAACATTAAAATCTAATGAGTCTAGGTTTTGCATCCTTTTTAGTAAACAAATATTTGAGGGCAGCGTGATCAGTAAAAACAACAACTTTGGGTCCTAACAAGTAAGAGCGAAATTTTTCAAAAGCAAAAACAACAGCTAATAACTCTTTTTCCGTAGTGGTGTAATTTAATTGTGCATCATTAAGAGTTTTACTAGCATAATAAATTGATCGAAATTTTTTCTCTTTCCTTTGACCTAAAACGGCGCAAACCGCAAATAGCATCGCACATAAGCTCAAACGGTTCATCCCAATTCGGTACGCAAATAATAGGAGCGGATACTAACCTTTGCTTAAGCTCGTTGAAAGCTTGAAGAAACTCACCATCAAAATTGAATTTTGTCTCCTTCTCGAGTAGGTTACAAAGGGGCTTGGCAACTTTTGAAAAATCTTTGATAAAACGCCGATAAAAGCCCGCATGTCCAAGAAAACTCCTAATGCCTTTGACCGAAATGGGTGGCGGAAGATTTTCAATTGTGGAAATCTTTGCTTTGTCCACTTCCAAGCCTTCTCGCGAGATTTTATGCCCAAGCACAATTCCTTCGTGCACCATGAAGTGGCACTTCTCCCAATTGAGCACCAAGTTGGTTTCTTCACACCTGCGCAAAACCTTAGCCAACATGCAAAGACAAGTGTCAAAAGTATCACCGAAAATAGAGAAGTCATCCATAAATACTTCTAAACCGTTCTCTACCATATCGGTGAAAATAGCCATCATGCACCGCTGAAAAGTAGCAGGTGCATTACATAAACCAAAAGGCATGCGTCTAAATGCAAAAGTACCATAAGGGCATGTACATGTGGTTTTGTGTTGATCATCCGGTGCAATGGCTATTTGATTATATCCCGAATATCCATCTAAAAAACAATAAAATTCTTTACCTGCCAATCTATCAAGCACTTGATCAATAAAAGGTAAAGGAAAGTGATCTTTTTTAGTGGCTTTATTTAATTTCTTATAGTCCATGCAAATTCGCCAACCCGTTGTTGTTCTAGATGGAATTAATTCATTATTTGCATTACGGATAACTGTCATACCTCCTTTCTTAGGAATACATTGAACGGGGCTTACCCATGCGCTATAAGAAATCGGATAAATAATACCTGCGTCGAGCCACTTGAGAATTTCCTTATTGACTACCTCTTTCATGATGGGGTTGAGACGCCTTTGCTGCTCTACTGACGGATGTTGTTGATCATCCAAGAGGATTTTGTGCATACACAATGAAGGGCTAATTCCCTTGATATCCGCAATTTTCCATCCAAGCGCCATCTTGTGTTCCCGCAGTACTTCCAAAAGCCTTTGTTCCTGCAAAGTAGATAGAGATTGTGAGATAATTACCGGCAAAGTATCATTCTTACCGAGGTAGGCATATTTGAGGTGTGCGGGTAATTCTTTCATCTCAAGCTGTGGTGGTTCCTCCAATGATGTTTTGAATGCCTTGGGGGTGGTAAGGGTGGCCAAATCCAAACTTTCAAACTTTTGCCGAGTGAGAAAGTTGCCGGAATCTAACCAACAAATTTGCTCCTCCACTCTTTCATCTCCACAATCGTTACCTACAACCAAAGATGCCTCCAAAGAATCCAAGTGTAACGAATCAAAATTTTCGGAAGAACAAGACTCCACTAAATCGATAGAAAAACACTCATTAGAGTTGTGCAGACGCTTAATTGCATTAAAAACGTTAAATTTAATAGTTTGGTCATGCACCGTCATGGTGAGATCCCCACTAGACCAATCAATAACAGTACGTGAAGTAGCTAAAAACGGCCTTCCCAAAATAATTGGGATTTCTCTATCTTCATCCATATCAAGAATCACAAAATCAGCAGGAAGAATAAATTCGTCAACCTTCACTAAGACATCTTCTAAAACCCCCTTGGGGTAGACTAGAGACCTATCGGCTAATTGGAGTGTTATGGCCGTTGGTTCTATTTCACCTAACCCAAGACTCTTATATGTAGAAAAAGGCATAAGGTTGATGCTAGCCCCTAAATCAATGAGGGATCGAAAAAATTTATCTCCTATTGTACAAGGGATAGTAAACTTACCTGGGTCGCCGAGTTTTTGAGGGAGAGGTCTCGTAAGGATTGCACTACACTGTTCGGTGAGTTGAATCATCTCGTTTCCTTGCAATTTCCGTCCCTTGGTTACGAGTTCTTTGACAAACTTCACCCACTTTGGCATTTGTTGGAGTGCTTCGATGAGAGGTATGTTGATACGAATTTCCTTCATCTTGTCAACAAAGCTTTAGTATTCGGTATTTAACTTCGGCGGTTGAAATCTTTGCGGGTATGGAATGGGTGGAGCCGGTGTGACTGTTGCCCTTGAAGTTTCACTTGGAACGTTTGTGCCCTCTTCCGCTGCCTTGGTTGTCTTGGTTTTTCCATTATTTGTCTCATTTCTAGGGGCTTCTTCCAATTGTCGTCCGTTACGTAGGCTCACCGCTTGTACTTGCTCGTTTTGCCTTTTTCTTGGGTCCTCCGTGTTTGATGGCAATGCTCTTTTCGGACGGTTCTCTTGATTCAACGCTAATTGCGCGACTTGATTCTCCAAATTTCGCAACGAGGCTTGGGTAGCGGTCATGAATTGGGCCAATATCTCCTCCGTGTTTGATTTTTGGGCCGGTGGATTGTTTCCTTGATAGCTTTGTTGAGAAGGGGCTTGATTTTGGAATTGGCCTTGAGGTCTTTGATATCCTTGTCCTTGTTGATTTCCTCCATATTGCCCTTGCGATCTCCACCCTTGATTTTGGAATTGACGAGGCGCGTTGTTGACGTAGTTGAGCGACTCCACATCTTGTTGGCATTGGAGCGTGTAATGATTTCCACCACAAATTTCACAACATGGAGAATCAATTTCTTGGACATGTTGTGGTGGACTTGCTTTGATGTGCTGCAGAAGGAGTTGATTTTGTTGAGCAATTTGGGTCACTTGAGCTTGAAGGGCCGTAATTGCATCTAACTCCAACACTCCGTGAACTTTCTTGGCTCCACTAACCGTCCTCTCGCTTGACTTGGCAAACCGATTTTGTGCAATTTGATCCAACATGATGAAAGCATCCGGTATCGATTGACTCATAAAATTTCCCCCGGTTGATGCATCTAAGACCGTTCGTGCATTCTCGTTAATCCCTTGGTAGAAGATGTTGATTTGCCGCCATTGTTCGACTCCATGTGTTGGACACTGCCGCAAAAGAGTTTTAAATCTCTCCCATGCTTCGTATAATTGCTCGCCTTGCTCTTGGACGAAATTATGAATTTCTCGTCGGATTCTCTCGCCCTTCTCGGGTGAGCTGTAAACTTTCATGAAAAGGTTGAGGAGTTGAGACCACGACGAGATAGAGTTGGGGGCTTGGGACATCAACCACTGGCGAGCTCTTCCTTGTAAGGAGTGCTTGAAGAGGATTAATTGAAGCGCCTCTTGGGAAACGCCGTTTTGACGGTGGGAGTTACAGGTATCTAGAAAATTGACAATGTGAAGATGGGGATCTTCACCTGCCAATCCACTAAATAGCCCGTTATTTTGGAGCATCGTCAATAGGCCTTGCTTGATCTCAAAATTGTGCGCCTCAATAGGTGGATATTGGATGCTAGGGCGGAATCCGTCATGAGTCGGGATTATGTAATCTTGAAGTGCCCGTGGCCTAACTGCTGGCTGTACTGGAAGTTGAGGGGGTGGGTCTTGGACTTGGTTTCCGTTGGCCCCGAGTAAATTACCCGCTGCCCTGCGTTCTTCGTCCTCCATTATATTGTTTGCGCGTTGAAGTCTCCTAGCGGCTCGAAAAGTACGTTCGATTTCGGGATCAAACGGTTCTCTAGCAAGATCGAGTCTCCTGTGCATACAAAGTACCTAAAACAAAAATAAAATAAAACGAAAATTAAATGGGTGAATCGTGAAAATTGTTCAAATATAGAGCTAGAATAAAATAAATAATTAAAATAGTCCCCGGCAACGGCGCCAAAAACTTGTTGGCCGAAAACCTACACGCAAGTGCACGTATCGTACAAGTAATATAGTGGACAATTAAGTCCGGATATCGAACCCACAGGGAATATTTAATTATCTAAACCTAGACGCTAAATTCTACGAATTATTATCAAGCCCACCCTACACAGTCGACTTTGGAGAGAATTAACTAAATTAAACTAAATTAAAAAGCAAGCGAAAACAAGAAAGCAATTTAAAACGAAGATTTAATCAAAGTAGACAAGCCTAGGATTTTATTCTTCCCCCTATGTGATTATTAATCCCCCAATTCCTTCAATTATGCAAGTAATTAACCCGGATTATTAACCTGAGATGCTAAATTAATCATAACCCGCTTCCGCGTGTATTACGATTCTAATACCCTAGATTCAATTATTGTATTCCTACGCAATTAATTCTAGAACATAGCATTAAGCACAAATCTCAATAATGGCTACCTAAGAGATTAACTATATTCCTATGTTAATACCACAAAGGCTCTTCTACCACCGTTCTAATTATTAACCCGATCTTCCGATTCATGCGATTAACAATAACATAAAAGCACATAAGTTGATCAAGTTCATGCACTTAATAAAACAAGTAGGATAAATAATCCGGAATTAAAACTTGCATAAAATCATAGAAAAAGGTTCATAAATCCCACTTAGGGTTCCAAATAAAATCCTAGAAATAAGAAATTTAGCTACTCATGATTAAAGGAAAAAACGCAAATAAAATATGTCATAAACGATAAATCTATGCTTAGAGTCTTCGAATTCTTCGTCTTCGTTATTGCTTTGTTGCTCTTGAAATTGCGTAAAAAAAGGGTCCTCAATTGTGTGCTTGGATTGGTCTTATATAGGGTGAAGAACTTGGGGAAGAAGGCAGTTTCCTTGTGCAATTAAAATCCCTTTACTGCGCAACTTCGGAGTCTCGGACGGGGGTCCCACAATTTGAACTAAAACTGGGACGGGGGTCCAAGCTTTACATCTTCAGAATTTTGATTTTTTCACTTTTGGCCCATATTTTCTCCAAAATTGCAGTTTTGACCCCATACTTTTCCAATTCTTCAATTTGTACCTAAAATACAATAAATCAACTTTTTAAGCACCAATTATCATTAAAACACACCAAAAGCTCAAATAAAAAGGTACGATAAAGTGTAAAAATCCATTGCAAAAACAATTTTGGAGTCTTTAGTTTCTTAGGTGTTGAAACAATATAATAGGTAAATGAGCTAGGCTTGTATACTTACTTTCTGATCCATCAAAATCAGTCTTCTCATAATTGAGTTCCAACTCGTAAGGCCTTTAGATGAAGTGTTCAAGAATTTTGATTTATTTGTAACCCCTTGATATAGACATTGTTGAATCATTTGACATGCATCCTGATAGTTAATTTAAGCAGTATATGCATGAAAATATATAATACATCTATGCATCATCAATATACACATGAAAATACAAATTATGATTGTGATCCTCATAATATTCAAAAAAATAATAAAACAAAGATTGGAAGCAATATTTTGTTTTTACAAAGAACTACCATAAAAAAAACACTATCTATGGTCTATGTCTTAATATAATAAGACACATAAAGAATTAGTATATAGTTAAAAATATAAAAATTAAAAAAAATACTCTTGATTCATGGTGATATCTTGGCACAATGTCTTGCAGCTCTACAACTTGAACAAATGCTTTTATGTTCTTCATTTTCATTTTTTTATCATCTCTCCAGCTTTGCACCTAATAAGCATCTCCATTGGATGTCGCAAACATATACAACTTGCGTCGCCCCTTACCCACAAAACTCCCCACTAATTTCATCCCGTTGCCTGCATCACCTTCACAACAATGCCGGCCTCCACCGAACGTGAACCGCCGGAATGACCACGTTGCCGAATGAGCCAAGAGTAAGATATATTTTATTTATCAGTTTTTTTTTCTATTTGATAACGGGTGATTCGGAAACGTCTCCATAGTAATGAATGGGATTGTGTTAATGATGATTGATTGGTTGCAACGGCATGTGGAGAGTTTTTTTTTTTTTTTTTCATTAAGAGAATTTTTGGATATATTTTTCGGTCGGTAGGTTTTAATTCAGTTCCATTTCTAATGTATTACTATTAAGTAATATATGTTATTACTCACATTCAATCAAATAATTTCATTCGACAGAAATGTGGAGAGTTTTTTTTTCTTCTTTTGAAATGAATTTCATGCGGTGATTTTTGTTACTTTGTAAATGAGTGAGTTGCATTATTATTAATTATTATTATTATTATTATTATTATTATTATTATTATTATTATTATTATTATTATTATTATTATTATTATTATTATTATTATTTTTTTTTTTTTTTTTTTTATTTTTTTTTTTTTTTTGTCATTTGTTGTTATTACTCAATTATCCTTTTATACATTTAATATTACTATGTTATCTATGGATAAGGGTATTTTGATCCTCACATAAAATGGAAGAAACCTTCCATAATATTCCCACTTTTATAATTAGTATAGTATAGATATAGATAAGCAAATAAGATCTTAAACAAAAAGGTGTTTTTGTGTTTAAGTCTACAACCAAACATGTTTATTATTCAAGGTTTTGAGGCTATATCTCTTTCACCAATAAGCTCATCCATTTATTATTTTTAATAAATAAAGGAAACATTCATGTATATGCCAATATTACCCTCAACCATTTATACCCAATTCTTAATTATAACCCCAATTTAATCAATTTTGTCTACAAAAATCCAATTTTGAGCAAAAAAATTCAATTTTGACTTTTTTTTAGCATACTTTAATAAGCTCTAGTTACATCCTAAATTTAATTTAATCTCAATTTGACCCCAAATTTCACAAATTATTCAATTTTGACTAAAAACATTTTTTTTCAAAAAAAAATTTTCAAAATTTTTTTTTTGCCGCCGGTCTCCGGCGTTGACTTTTCAATTTTTTTTTTCTTTTTCTTTTTGTATTTTTTTTCTTTCGGATTTTTCGCCGGTTTCCGGCGTTGACTTTTTTTTTTTTTTGTTTTTTTCTTTTTTCTTTTCTTTTCTTCCGGAATTTTTCGCCGGTTTCCCTGCGGTCTCAG
Source organism: Erythranthe guttata (assembly GCF_000504015.1). The sequence continues at coordinate 1,931,613 of NW_012193627.1, forward strand.
GCGTTGACTTTTTTTAGTGTTTTTTTAAGTTGTTTTTTTTTTTTTTTGGTTTGTTTTTTTTTTCTTACGTCCGCCGCTAAACGTTGGCCGTAATTGTGCTGTCACTCACAGTAAATTAACGTAATTATATTGTCAATGACAGTTAATTAACGTAATTGTACTGCTGTTGATAATACATTTATATAATTGTGCTGCCGTTGACAGTAAGTTAATGTAATATTATTATTTTTTATTTTTTGTTGTTTTTTTTATTTTGTTTGATTTGTTGACAAGTCAACGTAATTATATTACTGTCGTTGACAGTAAAATAACTGTGAACACAATAATATTATTGTCAACAACATCAATATTATTATTTTTTTGGGTTTTTTGTTTTGTTTGAGTTATTCACGGAGTAACGTAATATAATATTACTGTCTATTATTGTAATATAACTGTAAACACAATAATATTACTGTGGTTGACGGTAATATTACTGTTGTTATAGTAATATTGCTGTCAACCACATCAATATTATTATTTTTTTTTTGGATTTTTTTGTTTCTTTGAGTTATTCACGGAGTAACGTAATAATATTACTGTCTATTATTGTAATATTATGTGATTGACGGTAATATTACTGTTGTTATAGTAATATTATTGTCACTCACAGTAATATTAATTCTTTTGGTTTTCTTATTATGTTTACATTTGTTGAACGGTCAACATAGTAATATTACTCTATTACACAATAATAATGAGTTTTGTTGTGTTAATATTACTGTGCTAGAGATTAATATAGCAATATTATTGTGTTAAACTGTAGTTTAGTTAATTTTACTATGTTTAACAGTAAGATAGTTAATATTACTGTCAATCACATCAATATTGTTGTTTCCGGAATCCGGCGGGAATTTTTTTTTTTGAAATTTTTATTTTTTGAAAAAAAAAGGTTTGGGTCAAAATTGAATAATTTATGAAATTTGGGGTCAAATTGTGGTTAAATAAAGTTAATGGTGAAATTGGAGCATATTAAAGTATGAGGGGTTATTTTAGTCCTTTACAAAAAATTGGACCATGTGTGGACTTATTGGTAAATGAGTTTTTTGTCTGAATCTCTTTATGAATAAGTTCCCATTGATGGGCTTATTTGTAAAGACCCAAACAAAAAATGTGGGGTGGATGTATTTTTTTAAAACCATCTTATATACGCTCCAACAACTTATTTTATTAACAAAAGAAAGGTTCCTGTAGAAACCCTAGAAAATCCCAAGGTCAATTTTTCCCGCTCATTTGGAGGATATCTTATAATTAAATTAATTTAATTTTCTAATCCAATTTTTTTCATGTCTTATTAAATTTCGTATAATCTAATAATTAAACACGTAATTAAATAATAATTCTACTAAGCCATTAACTAATCTCCTAAGTATTGGCATAAATAGAATTAATTTTCTAATACTATTTTTTCATATTTTATTAGATTTCATATAATCTATACTAATGAAACACGTAATTAAATATTACTTTCTACTAATCCTTTAACTAATCTCCTAAATATTGGCATAAATCTAAATTAATTTTCTAATACTAGAGGATATCTTATTATTAAATTTAATTTAATTTTCTAATCCAATTTTTTTTAATATCTTATTAAATTTTGTATAATCTAATAATTAAACACGCAATTAAATATTAATTTCTACTAATCCTTTAACTAATCTCCTAAATATTAACATAAATCTAAATTAATTTTCTAATACTATTTTTTCATATTTTATTAAATTTCATATAATCTACTAATTAAACACGTAATTAAATAGTAATTTCTACTAATCCTTTAACTAATATCCTAAATATTGGCATAAATCTAAATTAATTTTTTAATACTATTTTTTCATATTTTATTAAATTTCATATAATCTACTAATTAAACACGTAGTTAAATATTAATTTCTGCTAATCTTTCAACTACTCTCCTAAACACTAGGATAAATCTATCAAATCTTGCAATGATACGCACGTTTAATTATATATTAATTTCTACTAATGCTTCAACATTTTAAATCCACAACTTTTCAATGACACGTTCCTCAATTTTTTGTATCACACGTTCCCTCCAAAGAATTATCGGGAACAATAATTTGATACATATATCTTAGAAGATCCATGGATATCTTTTAGGTTTTCCCCACAAACTCTTTACAAGCACTCTTTATAAGCATATATCTCTTTGTATCTCTCTCTATCTCTCCGTGTATTTGCTGCTCCAACACCTCAAGTAAAGAAAGCCCTGTTCTTTTTTCCGTTCCCTTGCTTTGGTCCGTGCTCTTTAATCTGTTTTCACTTGCTTTGGTCTCGGTTCGTTTGCCCAATTTAACTCAATCTCAAATATCCTGATTTTTATTTCATTGAAGGATTTTTATTCAATGAAGCAGTTATTATGGCTCCACGAATTTCAACTACACAGGTTTCAGTGCTTCATGAAATTGATACAAGCAGTATTAATTGGAAGATAATTGTACGGGTAGTTCGTCTATGGTTAGTGTCAGATAGGTGGAGAAAAACAGAAACGGGTCGCATTGAAATGGTTTTTTTTGGATGAGAAGGTGATGTTTTTAATTTTCCAGATTCTTTTCAAATTTTATTTTATTATTTTCTTTTAATATTTCCAATATTTAGGAGCTAACTATTTTATTGATTTTGTAATAGGGTATGCGTATTCATGCTACCATAAAAAAAAAATCTCATTATGAAATTTAAGGAATTGGTGAAAGAAGGCGAAACTTATATGTTTCAAAATTTCTTGGTGGGTGATTCAAATTTACCATTTAGAGTATCTACATACAGATTTAAGCTCAATTTTGTCGGAATGACTGTAGTTACTAATACAGTAGCCGAAAATATTCTGACAACCAACTTCAAGTTCGTTTCTTTCGACACAATAAAGAAGAATGTGGATTAATATTTATTATTTGGTACGCGAATTTTTCATGTAACTTAGTTTGGTAAATGTTTGTTCTGTCTTACCGCTAATATATTCTGTGTCGTCTGTATCACAAGGGTTATGTGGAAATCCTCAGTAATCCAAATAATGTTGCAATTTGATTCGGTATATAAACATTTGATTTAATTTATTTATTTGTACATATGTAATTGGTCATGTGGTAGAGAAGGGGCATATAAAGGAGATCACTACAAAATGAGAGAAAAGCAAGCTTTTGGATGTTATTCTGCAAGATTTAGAGTAATTTAAATATTATAATTTTTTTTTTACAATTTTTATATGGATTTATTCTTATAAATTTTTTAGTAATTTATTTTACATTATAGGAAAATACAATGAAATGTACTTTATGGGAAGCATTTGCTGAACAAATTGATGCATATGTACCGAATGCTGAACAAATTGATGCATATGTACCAAATTAATACCTGTAAATTAAAAGGCTTGTGTTGAGCGAAGAAGTCTATGTCCCATCAGTTAGTCAATTATCGTCCCAACTTTCTTTGACTCGATCGGACGATCCACTCCAGGCAGATAGAATGACCATAGATGAGTGCGTTGAGAGTACAAAGGTATGTTGATTTGTCTAACATATATATGATATATTTTTACATGAACAAATATAATGATAAAGAATCGATTGTTGTATATATATTGTAGGAGTGTGTTGGATCCGTTCTGACGAAAATTCTGGAAATCGAGTCGGAAGCTAATTGGTGGTATACTTCATGTAAAAATTGTATGAGGAAGGCCGACCCGTCTGAAAGAAATATTGGTGCGAAGGAATTGTTGCACCATCATTCCTTTTGGTATTCGAAATTTGTATATAAAATATATATTTTTGTACAGGTTCAGAGTTCGTTCAAGTGAGTGCCATTGATAGTACTGGATCGACTTCATTCGTAATATTTGATCGGTAGTAAAAGTGTAAAACACTTTGAGGCTGTGGACAAGACTTTCAAAGATATACTCAAATTCTCCAATCCAAACAGCAAAAAGGAACCGTTCGGTGGAAAAATAGTTGTTTTTTGTGGCGATTTTAGACAGATTCTACATGTGATCCCAAAAGGAACAAAAGAAGAAGTAGTGTTTGCCAGCATTAATTCATCACCTTTATGGGAATATTGTCAAGTTCTGACAGTGACAAAAAATACGAGACTCCTATCCGGCAAATCAGATTCAGAGATTTCTGAAGTAAAAAAATTTTCAGAATTGGTGTTAAGTATTGGGTATGGCACCATAGGTGATCCCAATGATGGGGTGGTCAGCATTGAAATCCCTGATGACTTACTAATACAAACACTTTTTTTTTTCTTCTTTTTCTTTTTTTTCCTTCTTGTTACGCCTAGTACAAACATAAGGGTTTTTTTTTCCAATTTTTGTCCCTAGTAAATAATAATAATTTTTTAAATAATGATAATATTATTATGAAGCCTTAAATAGATCAATTTAGTGAATCAATTAATTAATTAATTAATTATATACAAAAAATAAAATGGCAAGATAAATAAATTATTAATTTGGAAGAAAAAAAACATGAAGATATCAATTTGAGTTTGCATAAAAGAAAACCCATACCTAATTAATTATATGCTGAAATCTAAATTTAATTAAATAAAAAAAAAATCTAAATTAAATATCCTATATATGTATAACAAAACCACATTAATTCTGAAGATTAATTAATCATCAACAACTGGTGATGATTTTCTTACCTCCCTTTCTTTTTGGTTCGCTGATAAACAGATTTTCCAGATACGGGATTTGCTGATAGCCCGTTTTAATACAATAAATGCGGTCGAAGGCAAGTACATTCACATATTCTTGAATATTGGAAGCCATATCGCACTCGACTTGCTCGGAATTCGGTGGCCTACCGTTTAAATCGACCCACATCAACTCTTCTTCTTTTTCTCCGCCTCCGACTTTAATCATCTGACAACGGCTATTGTTGAAGCACACATAAAGGTAGCCCCCCACACAAGTCATGTACATGAACAAGCTATCTTTTCTCCCATACGTCAGCTCGGGAAATCTCTTGAACTTTTCGTTGACCGAATCGAACCCGACTATCTTGATACCATAACCGCGATCTTCCACGGTTTTGAGCATAAAATACAAGTCGCCGTTCAAAGACACGCTTTTCCCAATAAATAATCCACCACCCAAAAATTCATCCCGGGTTTCTCTAATCTCGCTCCACTGCATGGCTCGACAGTAGTATATCGCGTAGCGCTCGTAGTCGATAATTATCACCTTGTAGTCATTAATGGACGGATCGTAGCAGATTCCGTAAACCCTTTTATGCCAGCTGTATGATATTTCGTCGTAAGGGCAGTAGAACTCGACGTGGGTCCCAGCGGATAGATTGCATAGCACGTAGTGGTTGTTCAGAAGTTTGCCGTACTGGTTGTAAAGAAGTTTGCCGTATCGCAGAAGAGCTAAACCGTCGCAATAGCACAAAACCCTCGGATCGAGTTTTTGTTCGTGCTCCAATTGTTCAAGTTTCATCTTTGACCTTATATGTTGAGGTATTTTGGTGACCATTACTTGGGAATAGTCTGTGAAGCGTGGGACCTCGCACCAGAAGAAGATATCTTGGTTGCCGGAGCTCTGTCGGGATTGCCGGAGATGAACCCCGGCGAATCTTTCGCCGGAGATTGTGGCGTTCCATGACTTGCAGACGGATTTGAATCTCAAGAGAGACTTGGACGGCAGTCGAGAGAGGATGATTTCGACGACGTCGTACGGCAGTTTCTCCTTGATTTCGTCCATGGCAACAAGTATTTGTGCTTTTTTTCTTTTTTTTTGGTTTCTTCTTTGGCGTTCAGGATCCTACTTCTATATAAAAAGAAAAACACAAATCCTACTTATAAAATAATACTAAACCCTAAGTCGGTAAACTTCTTTCCTAGTACAAACACCTTTTTTTTTTTTTTTTTTTTTTTCCTTTTTGTGACGTCATACAAACATAATTACTAATTAGGGTAAATTACAACCAACCACCGGATGTATGGTCAAATTACGAAAAATTCCCTCCTGTTTGGGTAATTATAAATATTCTTATACGTCCACCCTTGCAGTTTCATTGAATCTTCTAAATTGTATAGAGTATTCTCAATTTTGTACCCGTTTAATCACATTCTGTACATTTTGAAGCAAGATGATCATGTGTTTTTTGGCTTGTATATATCAGATTGTGGTGCATCAGAAACTGTATAAACAAGTATTTATGTTGAATGTGACACCATAAGAATGTACGTCTAATTAGAATATTCATAATTGAGTCGTAAATGTAATTATCCAAACATGAGGGTTTTTTTTCGTAATTTGACCATACCTTAGAGGTGGTTGTAATTCACCCTACAAATTAATACGATTGGAGTTTCAGATTTTGTCCAATACATCGAGCATGTTAATCAAATTAAATATGAATTATTGGTAAAAAAAAATCTCTGTCAATCGGTTACTGTTAGACCTAAGGAGATACTGAGTAGATTCAATAGGGGAAAATACTAAAATGCCACCCAATTATCTGAGTATCAATAATTTTGGATAACATCCTTTTGAAGTGTTACTTACTGGTAGAAAAATATTTTTTTCTGCGATCATTAACCTAGCAAAAAGAATTATAATTCGTAGTAAAAAAGTTTTTGCTACGTATTTGCTCTGTTGCATTTACGAGCGTAACAAAAACTTTACTACGGTAAATGGCTGGAGCAAATATTTTTTGTTACGGTTAATTTTAGCATTTACTACGATTCCAAAATTAATCTTGGAATCGTAGTAAAAGGTACCTTTGCTACGGATTTTTGTAATACTAAAGAAATTGTAGTAAAACGTTATTTTTCTACTAGTGATTATAAGTTTTTCACTCATCAACCGAACGTGCACATTCTCTTCAACTCCATAGAGTGTCCAACAAGACTTTTAATAGGAATAAATATTGTTATAAATCTTGTAATTCCTGGTCTTTGACTACTTTTTTATTTATTTATGTTGACTTCATAAGATTCACTATTTGTCACTGTTGATAAGAGATAAACAAAATCTACATTCTTTATTTTATTAGTACAATTCACAAAAGTAGAATATATCATTGATCGATCACAATATATCATAAAATTGATGATATGAATCTTATTTTAGTACTCCAACCATCCCACATGATTGTACAACCATATTCTGACCAGTTTATTTTTAAAGTGGATATGTACCTTTCAATTTCAGAAACATCCTTATCTAGATAAGTATTATCAATTTGACGGCCAAAAGGGCGCCGCTTAATTCCTGGCCCAACCTCAACAATATTATTTATCATAGATTGATAATAAGGTCCACTATCAGCAGTATGAAATAAAATAATATTAAATAAACACCACCTTCAAACAGCCATACCAATCGCTTTGATTGTACACTATTTTATTGTGTTAATTAGATAAATATAACCAATGATTAATTTAACACTAATGGATAAAATATATAAAATGTAATAAATTTAATACTAACATTAATGTTTTATTTTGTAAAAAAAATTAAAAATCAAAAAATATTAAAATATTAATATAAATCTTTAAAATATTAAAATATTAAAATATTAAAATATTAAAATTTAAAGAGAAGACGCCACCACCTGTGGCGTCTCCTACCGAGACGCCGTTGGAGCTGGCGTCTCCTGTCGGTGCCGCCGTGGTGGATGGCGTTCAACCCCAATTCGATTACACCCCCAAAACAATCCTATTTTAAAAACTACAATCTGAAACAACACTAAAAAAAAATTGCCCCAAACCTGTTGTTATATATATATATGTGTGTATATATATATATATATATATATATATATATATATATATATATATATATATATATATATATATATATATATATATATATATATTATATTTTAATTTAAAAATAAAATAAAAAAATTATTTTTTTTTTTATTTTTTTATTTTTTTTTTATTTTTTTATTTTTTTATTTTTTTTAATTTTCAAAACAATATGTTTACTGTACTGAAAATAACTACATGTAACTATGGTACCTATAGTAATTCGTAGTTATGTTCGTTTTTTTTCCCCATATTTAATTTTTAGTCGATCAATTGTATACACACACGAATACTGGCTTATACAAAAGAAATTCATACCCCAACAAAAAATTGCAAAATTCAATATTTTTATTATAAATCACTTCAGAACCAATAAAATACAAATCGAAAATACACAAATATATGCATATGTAACTACATGTTACTATATGTATAGTAATGTATACAGTTTGTTGAACACTGCTTCACATGTAACTTCAACCAAATTTTTGACACCTTCAAGGAGATGATCAATGGCTTTCACTAAGCTGCAATTGCAAAATCAAAACAAAAAAAATTACTTTAGTGCAAATCAACAAAATTTGAAGAAAAATCAAAACAGTCAAAAATCAACAAACAGTAAGAGATCGAGAGATAGAGAGAGATGGGTTATTGCTGGGAAATGCTACATATTTTAATTCAAACAGACAGTGAAACTTCACCCCCTCGCCTCCTACCAAAACCCTAGGCGCCGCTAATAACCACCCACGGCCGCGCGCCCACAAATACAAAAAAATATAGAAATAAATCTGAGAACATAAAAACAACGAAATTACCATCAAAATATAGATCTCGACTAGAGGAATCCAACGGTTGGTAGCCCGTCAAATTTCGAATGGTGGAACACAAAATACGTACACCTCCGGCAAGACCACCGTCGTCGAATGAGAAAAAAAATGCAGAAACAAATATGCGCTCCAAACTGAATGAAATCACCACCAAAAGAAAGAGCTCGACGAGAGGAATCCAACGGTAGTTAAACCATCGAATTCCGACCACCGGAGAGAGAGTTATGACTCCGGGAAGCAATTTCGCCGGTAGGAGGTTTGTGGAGGCGGTATTTTGAATCTGGGAGAAGAAGAGAGAGACCGAAATATAGTGGCTAGGGTGGCTAGGTTTTAAAACTGATTTTAAAAAGGTATTATAGGAACTTTAGGGTGGCCCAAGGGGGTATGTCAAAATATCTTCGAAATGAGGAAGTTTCACCTAGGGTGTAATCCACTTGATAATTAGTTCTATATAATTTGGAAATGAGCGGAGTTTACAAAATAATCCATATATATATATATATAATAGTTAACGTTGAGTAGTAGCTCAGACTTTCCATTAATAAAATTACGATATTCTGATTCTCTCTTCTTCTTCAATGTTTTTCACCACTTCTAATAATATGCACCCTGACCTGCTGCATATCCAACAGTTTATATTATTTTTTATTAATTTTTTATATATATTTAGATTATAAAAACTAATTTTTAGAGATATTTCAATTAAATAATTTATAAATATAATAATTATATACTTTTGATTAGTGATCCACTAACCCTTAATTAATTAATTACTTAATTGTGGAATATTATAATTGATCTGCGTTCGATTAAAAACCACGATGGCTGGGATCTGTGTTTACGATAAGGTTCTCACGAGGGGTAGGCACCAGGATAGGATAAAAATGATTAATCCCAAATTTGGATTTTAGTGATTTTGTGAAGACTTGAAAAAATAATATTTTTGAGTAGAGAAAGTAAAATACAAGTGTTTTGTGGATGGAAAAATTACTTCTCTTTTTGGTTTTTTTTGTCTTGCTTACAATGATCTCTAGCACTCCATATTTATAGTGAGGAGTACATTAATCTACTAATAAATTACAAAATAACTCATACACTAACAACTCTTTTAATTCTAATTTAATACTTAGGAAAATCAAAAGACAATTGTCTATACATCTAGACAATAGTGCTTCAAATTCACATTTATTCAATCCTCCACTTCTTCCAACATGAATGCCCACTTCTTCTAACATGAATGCCCACTTCTTCTAATATTGAATTGCCACTAATTTCAATATTGAATTCACATTAATTCAATTTATTCCAACATTGCCTCCCGTAAATTGAATTTGCTTTTGACTTCCAAACCTTCCACATTTTTCGAAAAAACGGGACCTCAAGTGGCTTCATGAAAATTTCCGCAAGAGAGATAATTAAACGAATTGTATCAAGTCTTGAAACGGGAGCAAATACCTCATTGAAGTCTTCTCCTTCTTTTTGTTTGTATCCTTTTGCAACAAGCCTCGCCTTGTATTTGTTGATGGAACCATCAAGATTGGTTTTTGTTTTGAACACCCATTTCACACCAATAGGAGATTTGTGTGAAGGTAAAGGTGTGAGCTCCCAAGTTTCATTTTTTTTAATCGCCTTGATCTCTTCTTTCATCGCTTGATTCCACTTTTCTTCTTTTGAGGCTTCTTCAAATTAAAAGAGATTGGATCCTCCCCGGCAATGAATGCAAAGAAAATAGAATTTGATGCATTCACCTCCTCCGTTTCATTGTAGAGTTCTCTCAAACTCCTCGTTTTTCTTGGCGGGGGTGATGGTGAATTTTGTGGAGATTCATTTTCACCATCATTTGGTTGCATTGCTTGAGAATCGCCTTCTTCGTCTCCAAGGGTCGGCCAAGTTAATGATTCTGAATTTTTTGAAAAATCATAAGAGGATTTTTCATCAAAACGAACATCCCGACTTATCACAATTTTTTTCGTTTGAGGATTGTAAAGCTTGTAAGCTTTTGACCTCTCACTATACCCAATGAAAATGCATTTTTCGGCTTTATCGTCGAGTTTGGTTCTCATAGCATTTGGAATATGTGAATATGCAAGACAACCAAATGTTTGGCTTCTTACCATACCACACCTCATTTGGAGTAGAATTCTCCAAGCTCTTCGTCGGTGATCGGTTGATCAAATAAACGGCACAAGCAACCGCTTCAGCCCAAAACTCCGATGGAATATTCTTATTTTTCAACATACACCGAACCATATCCATGATTGTTCGATTCTTTCGCTCCGCCACGCCATTTTGTTGAGGAGTATACCGGGCCGTCAATTCATGTCTAATCCCATGGATTCGACAAAATTCTTCAAATAAAGAAGATAAATATTCTCCACCACGATCACTCCTCAAATTTTTTATTTTGAAACCGGAAAATTTCTCAACTTGGATTTTAAAATCTTTGAAGCATGAAAGAGTTTCGGATTTTTCTTTCACAAAATAAGCCCAAACTTTTCTTGTAAAATCATCAATAAATAACAAGAAATACCGATTACCACCGAGAGAGGGAACTTGAAATGGTCCACAAAGGTCACTATGAATGAGCTCCAATGGTGATTGTGATTTCCAATTTGATTTGGAAGGAAATGGCTCTCGGTGTTGCTTCCCCAATTGGCATTCTTCACAAATTTCGTCCATGGCTTTAATGTTCGGCAATCCTTGAACAATTGTTTTGTTTGATAACTCCTTCAAACTTTGGAAATTAAGATGCCCGAACCGGTCATGCCACAACTTTGAAACATCGTCCTTCACGGTTAAATGGCAAGAGGCTTCAAAATTATCAAGTTTGATCGGAAAAATATTATTTCCGGTCATACCGATATTTGCAATGTGCTGATCCTTCTTTTTCAAAACGCAAGTGAAGTCGTCGAAAAACATATTGAAACCTTTCCTCATCAAGTGACCAACACTTAGCAAATTACTTGCCAAGTTAGGTACATAGTAAACCTCGGACATTGTTTCGACTTTTCCGGATTTTGTTTTGAAGACAATTTCTCCAACACCTTCTAATGCGTAGGTGTATCCATCTCCAAGCGTAACTGTCCCATGGCTAGCTTCGACGAGATTTGAGAATAATTTTTTATTCCCCGTCATGTGCTTGCTCGCACCACTATCCAAATACCAAGTATTTTCAAAGCTACCGTTAGATGCAATCAATAAAGTCTCCATATTTTCGACTTTATTTTCATGCAAATAACCAACTTCTTGCCTTTTTTCTGGATATTTTTCCCAACAATCATTGATTTTGTGTCCCGGTTTATGACAATAATGACACTCAACGTAAGGCCTTGTACCTTTATATGATCCTCGTCCTCGGCCTCTTCCTCTTTGAAAATTGTTCGGAAAATATTTCTCCTCCTCTTTCGCCTCTTCATTTGATTTGGCTTGTCCACGGTAATTGTTGTAAGAGTTTCTTCCTCCTCTTATTTGGCCACGACCTCAGCCACGACCACGGAACGAGTCACGGCCTCCCGTGAATGTAACTCGGGATTTTAATGCTTGATCCGGAGAAGAAATTTGAGGATTTCTTTGAAGGATCCTTGCTTCGTGCGCCTCCAATCGTCCTTGTAGACTCTCCAACGCCATTGATGAGAGATCTTGTGACTCTTCAATAGCCACAACAACATGATCAAATTTCACCGGCAAGCTTCGCATAATTTTTTCGACAACCCTTTGGGTTTCCATGACTTCGCCATTTGTCGCCATTTGATTTACAAGAGAGGTGATTCTTGTAAAATATTCAACAATTTTTTTGTTTTCTTTCATCTCCAATTTTTCGAATTCAGCCCTCAAAGATTGCAAACGAACCTTCTTTACTTCATTTTTCCCGGCATAGGTTGTTTGTAGAATTTCCCATGCCTCCATGGAACTACTCGCCTTGGTTAGTCTTTCATAGACGGGAATTTCGATGGCTTGATATATTTGGAAAAGAGCTTTTCGATCTTTTTGCCTTTCTGTTCTCAAAGCTTGCCTTTGTGCATTCGTCAATTGATCCTCATTTTCGGGAGTCTGAACACCTTCTTCAACAACGCTCCAAATGTCTTGAGATTCAAGACAAAGCTTCATAAGATTACTCCAATAATCGAATTTTTCTCCATTGAAATGAGGTATAAGAGAAACAAGGTTGGTGGACATTTTTAAGATAGGCACCAGGATAGGATAAAAATGATTAATCCCAAGTTTGGATTTTAGTGATTTTGTGAAGACTTGAAAAAATAATATTTTTGAGTAGAGAAAGTAAAATACAAGTGTTTTGTGGATGGAAAAATTACTTCTCTTTTTGGTTTTTTTTGTCTTGCTTACAATGATCTCTAGCACTCCATATTTATAGTGAGGAGTACATTAATCTACTAATAAATTACAAAATAACTCATACACTAACAACTCTTTTAATTCTAATTTAATACTTAGGAAAATCAAAAGACAATTGTCTATACATCTAGACAATAGTGCTTCAAATTCACATTTATTCAATCCTCCACTTCTTCCAACATGAATGCCCACTTCTTCTAACATGAATGCCCACTTCTTCTAATATTGAATTGCCACTAATTTCAATATTGAATTCACATTAATTCAATTTATTCCAACATTGAAGGAGGATGGAGGAGATGGGTTCTTTCGACTTTACACTCGGTCATAAACACCTGGTGGGCCTCTGCTGACACGTGTCATATCTAATTAATTATTATATATTCCCTAACTTGGTTTAACCTGTAGCGATTTTAGAAAAATACAAAAAAAGTACACGTGTCCCGAGTCTAGGGTCAAAGGCGCCGAGAAGATGGGTGGGATATGTGCGTACGATAAGGTTCTTATGATAAGGTTCTCACAAGAGAATCCTAAAATTATGTTCTTAAAATGATATTGGTAATTTCAAGATTTCGTTCGTAGGAGAAGGTATTTTCAAACTTTAGAATCATTGTATTTTCGTATCAATTGAAAATTATAGGTGTTGTAACAATAAGATTTTGTCTCTTCAAATGGTCATAAAAAATTACCAAACATGACATAGGAAATTTAGTCACAGAATGTAATAAATTAGTGAGTTAATGGAAACACTTGTAAGAAAATTCATTTAGAACGCAACGTGCAAAACAATCTATGGTATAATTCCCATTTATCCAAAGAAAATAATTTAAAATGAGAATTTTATCCAATCAAAATATAAACAAAATAATTCTCAATTGAAGTTTACTGCACTAACATGTATCAAAGATCACCAATTCTTGTCCATCGATCTCAATTTCCTCTTCACTCGTTTGGGTTCACTGATAAACAAATTTTCCAGATATGGGATTCGTTAATAACCCATTCGAATAATATAATTATTACCCGCGTTGAGTTCAGTCTCGTCTCCTCCTGGATAATACCAATTGATAGTATCATCATTCCATCGCGTAGAAAGTGGCGGGAAACCCTCAAACTCCCGCCAAGATTTTTCTTCATGTTTCCCGCCAACAACTTTGATCACCAGACAGCTGTGGTTGATGCACAAATACATACAATCTTCCAAACAAGTCAGGAACATGAAAAAATCCGGCTCCGGCAAATGGATGAAACTTTGGAGACTCAAGTCGAATCCAACTATTTTAATCCTACCTCGACTTTCTTCTTCTTCTTTAATTTTCTAGGGTTTTGAGAATAAAATATAAATCGCCATTGAGCGACACGCCTTTGCCCGTGATTAGCGGGCCCCACGAAAAGTTGGTTTCTTGCAACGCACTCCAAGATTCGGTTCTACATTGATAAACCGCGTAGCGCTTGTTATTATCGATAACATCGACCTTGTAATCGTTGATCAACGGGTCGTAGATAATCCCATAAACCGTTTGGTGAGGGTGATGGTGTATTGGATGATGGCAGGCAAACTTTACGCGGGACCCGGTGGATAGATTACAGAGCACGTAAATCTCGGTGTCGATCCCACGGTAGCGCCGAAGAGCTAAGCCGTCGGAATAGCACAACACGGTTGGATCCAATTGAGACTCGATCTTCTTCGGTAGAAATTGATGCTGGTGGGCAGTGGCTGATTTACTAAGGGGCGGGGGGCAGCCGCCCCCCCAGAAAAAAATATTCCAACTTTCTTTTCTTGCTTTTTGGCATATTATTATACAAATATGTGTTTTGGCCCCCCTGTTTTTATTTTCTTCTCTATTGTTTTATGTAATTTTATATATTCTTTCTCTATTTGTTATTACAATATAAAATACAACTACTAAAATATATATTTTTACTTCAAAATTATAAATATATACTTATTTTAGCAATATTTTGTGAATAACCCGAAAAAAAATTCCGGGGCGCTGCCCTGAAATCTCCAAAATTATAACCTCCCGTTGGATATATTTTTTCCTAAAAAAATCGCCCCCCTTAAAATGTTGTCTAGATCCGCCACTGCTGGTGGGAGACTATTGGCCAGAAATTCGGGCCTTGTTTTTCAAGCCTGAAAAATACGTCTTGTTTGCAGGAACTCATATTTCGGGATTTCCGAGATGAACTCCGGCGAATATCTGGTCGTCGGAGATGGTGGCGTACCATGACTTGCAGACCGATTTGAATCTGAAGAGAGTCTTCACCGGCAGCCGAGAGAGGATGTTTTCCATGACCACTGCACACTTCATGTAATGAAACTATCACTAACTATAGCACTATTTCAGACCATAACAGTAGGTGACAATTTTTCAAGGAGATATAATTTTATTATAATGAGACAAATATATTAAATTACAGCAGCAAGCTTTATCAACAGTCAACACTAGAAACAAATTGGGCAAATTACGGCCAACCACTCAGTTATGGTTAAATTACGAAAACCCCCCTCCTGTTTGGGTAATTATAACCACCCCTCAACTATATATTATCTTACGAAAATACCCCTCCAGAGGTAAATTTAGGGATGTTAAATAGGTAAAACTGAACCGAAATTTCAGTACTCCAGCATTTCATACCGTTTACCGAACTGAATATACGATTTGGTACGGTAAATAACCGAATTATATAAATTTTATGTAAAAATGTTAAAAAGTGGGGTGACTGTAATTACCCAAACAAGATAGTTTTTTTTTCCGTAATTGGCCTTACCTTAGGGGATGGCAGTAATTTGTCCAAACAAATATTACATAAACTCAAGCCAAAAGTCACTATTTACTTATCAATCAAGAAGCAAGAGCACAATATTGCTTTCTTCAAACTAAATAGTTCTACTACATATTCTTCTAAATTAACAAGTTATAATAGCCACTATAGATTCGACAACTGTCGGTGCCCTCAATTTGCAACCAAATGGTACCTCGAATCAACGAAGCTCTCAACATTTCAAAGAAAAGACATTATTGTCCGATATATATTAATATTGCAGGCTAAGACAATAATATTAATATTAACATAATAATATTATTGTGTTAACAATAATATAATTGTCTGAGACAATAATATTGCATGTCAAGACAATAATATCATGTGTTAACAACAATATTATTGTTTGAGACAGTAATATTGCAATTCAAAACAATAAGATTACTGTTAACACAATAATATTATTATGTTAGCAGTAATATTATTTTGTGGCGGTCAAAAAGCGAGGAAAAAATAAGTCATCGCCAAGAAAAAAAATCAAAAAAAAAAAAGAAGGCAACGTTGGAGGCCAACGGTGACAGTCAAAATTGGTTAATTAGTAAAATTGGGGCTAAATTATGGTTTAAATTATGAAATTGTGCTAAATTAGGGTTTCAAAGAGTTGGAAGTGGTTTTAGTATATATAAGAAAATTTTCCTTAGTTGCAAATAAGTGTTAATGGGCGGATATTTTACAAAATAAAAAAGTAGGATTTCCCCTTTTTTTTAAATAAGTATTTTTTAATTAAGTATTCTTACCTAATCTAATAATAGAATTTATAGAAATACCCATGTAACATCAAAGGTGCCTACAATCACTACAAAAAAATTTCAATTAGAAATGCAATTTCGAATACCAAATCTTCTATCAGAAATACAATTCATGTAAAACCATCCAAAGATTACTGAGCTAGTCCCACATGATTTACCAAATATTGATACCTCTTTTGATTTCTATAATGAGATTGGATGGAATGGGATTTTTTTTTTCGATTGTTTAATTAACTTAGAGTAATATCGAAATGCATTTTCAAAAAAAAAGAATGATTGATTTACTAGATGAAAATACTGTCGTAACTTTCCATCAAGTTTCTTTCTATTAGGTAGAAAAGGATATTTAAAGTAGAGCAAACTCGTGTTGATAACATGCTATAAAACTAATAGAAAACAACAATGCAAAGAAGAAAAGAAATCCTATGGAGCAATATAGAGAGAAATAAGAATATTATTCGATTCCTCTTGTGTGCATAACACGTTACATGTACTATACATATAGCACAAGAAATATTACGAAAATGTCGTGAGTTACATAATAATTAAGGGTCCATTGGATATACACCCTTATATAAAAAATATATAGGGGTAGGTCCACCCCTAAAATTCTTCCTTTGAGATAACCCCTGGAGAAGCAAAAGTACTGTTGTGCCCTTAAGTTCAATTTTCGCTCAGCTGCATTCAGTATTTTCGCCCCTGCATACAGCATAATGCCCAACTCCATTTAGCATTTTTGAGCATGCATTTATCATTTTTATAGATGTTTTTAAATAAAAAATATAAATTTTTATTTTATTATTATTTTTTATGCATACCCTTTATGTATTTTTTTAAAAAAAAATTAATTTTTTAATTTTTTTTAATTTTTTTTTAATTTTTTTTAAATTTTTTTTTAATTTTGTTTTGATAAATTTACTGTATTGGAATTGACTATACATGACTATAGTGTACTACACCTAACTATAGTATACCACAATCACGTATAGTTATATGTAATCATGTAATGTCTTTTTACCCCAAAATTAATCTACACCAACAACAAAATTCACAATTTCAATCTTGATAATCAACTAACCCAAAAAAACAAAAAAAAACACAATCACGTGCATATAATATTTAAAACATGAACACGCATTAATATACATTAAAAAACACACAGCATACATATAACTATATGTTACTACACGCAGTGCCGAATCCAGGTTTTTTGCCAAGGGGGTGCGAGATTGGACTAAAAGTTTACGGGGTTCAAATATAATAGGAATATGTAAAACTTCAAATATAAAAAGATCATTTATAAATCTTTGAGTTAATTTAGAAAATATTCGACATAAATTTGGTGAAAATATTCGAAAAACTGTAAATTAATTATAGTTTCCAGTAGCAAAATGTGTATTTAAATAGTGGTACCATAAATATATATAAAAAATAAGAATTTAAAGGTATAATTAAAATATAGTGCTCTAAATATTTAAAAAAATTATAAATATTACAAAAAAAAAAAAAAAAAAAAAACATGTAAAATGCAGTTTTGAACTCTGTACCTCCCAAAAATATATTTGAATGCTTTACCATTCAAGCTAGAACTACAATACAACTAAGATATACATCGAAATAAATATAAAGCATAAATATATAAGGAATATTTTTTTTTTAAATCAAGGGTGTGCAGTTGCACACCCTAGAAGCATAGTAGATCCGCCACTGACAACACGTGACCATAGTTATCAACAATTATCTATAGTTACATAAGTGACATCAGTTTTGAGTACTGTAGCATGAATGCAACTTCACATGGCACATCTCTGCGTCTTATTCTTTGCATCTCATAATGTTATACAAAGCAAAACCTGTGACAAAAAAATACAAGTTAAAAGAGCAAAATGGAACATGCGAGTTAGATTACATGAAAAATACAAAAAAAAAACATGATTTTTTTTCCTGATAAATTTACTGTACGATACTATAAATGACTATAGTATACCACAAGTTCTATAGTCACGTATAGTTTTATGTATCCATGACTATACATGACTACATATATGACTGTATATGACTGCATACAACTGTAGGGCAAATGGCAAATAGGCCCATTGAGTGGTACTTATTTGCATTTAAATCCAGACAAAAAACAGTTCTACAAAAAAGCCCATCTGCTTCCACTTTCCGAAAAATACCCTCCCTTAAATAGTGAAAAAATACAGACCCCCCCCCCCCCCCGCCCCTTTTTTTTAGTTTCTGCGAAAACAAACTCCAAACATAAAGTGCTGCGATTTTTGCACCGGTTTTTCTTCACCAAAACCGCTGCTGCTGTGAGTACGATTTTCGCCGGAAATTGTAAAAAATCACTCCGATTTTCGAAAATATACTCTCATCTTGTTGATTGTTCAACGATTTCGGCTACATCTTTCGAAGTTACTGTCAAATCCCCAAAAAATACAGTTGAACTCTGCGAAACCCTAATCGTACGAACTCTGTGAGTTTTTTCTAACAGTATTTTATACAAATGTTTGTTTTATGACATAAATCCTGCTATTGTGTATGTTTTTTCATTATTAGGGCTCAATTTTCTGCATTGGCAGTAATTTTGCCTGCATGCATCTAACAGTGATTTATGTGCCTTATTTTCGGGAATTTGACAGTGATTTTGTTATACACAACCCCATGTTTGAACATAGATGTTATTATGTGCCTTATTTTCCTGAATCTGACAGTGATTTTGTGTGTTTGCATAACCCCCATGTTTGAGAAAATAGCTGTTTCTCCTTATTTTCCTGCCTAAGTACAGTGATTTTGTGTGTTGCATGACAGTGATTTTGAGAAAATAGTTGTTTCCCCTTATTTTCCTGAATCTGACAGTGATTTTGTGTGTTTGCATAACCCCCATGTTTGAGAAAATAACTGTTTCTCCTTATTTTCTTGCCTAAGTACAGTGATTTTGTGTGTTGCATCACCCCCATGTTTGAGAAAATAACTGTTTCTCCTTATTTTCCTGCCTAAGTACAGTGATTTTGTGTGTTGCATGACAGTGATTTTGAGAAAATAGCTGTTTCTCCTTATTTTCCTACCTAAGTACAGTGATTTTTTGTGTTGCATGACAGTGATTTTGAGAGAATAGCGGTTTCCCCTTATTTTCCTGGATCTGACAGTGATTTTGTGTGTTGCATGACAGTGATTTTGAGAAAATAGCTGTTTCCCCTTATTTTCCTAGATCTGACAGTGATTTTGTGTGTTGCATGACAGTGATTTTGAGAAAATAGCTGTTTCTCCTTATTTTCCTGCCTAAGTACAGTGATTTTGTGTGTTGCATAGACCCCCATGTTTGAGAAATAGTTGTTTCACCTTATTTTCCTGGATCTGACAGTGATTTTGTGTGTTTGCATAACCCCAATGTTTGAGAAATAGCTATTTGTATGTGCCATGTTTTCATGCTGCTCACAGTAATTGTGTGGTGCACATGCCACTTGTTGAATAGTTTTTTGATTACCTGCTATTTTGCTGCATCTAACAGTGATTTTTATCTGGTGTTGCTCTCCATCGTCGCTTCAGCTTCAGTGACGAAAAAATGAGGACAAAAGCTATAGCACGTAATTTTTTTCTTCCATCCAATTCATTTTTTTATATACACTACATATCTGTTTTCAGTTCCCTTATTTATTGTTATACTTTGTTTCTCCCCCTCAGATCGTCCATAAACACCAAAACCTAAAAACAGGGATTCAGATGAACATTTACTGCCAACACAGGCAAGAATACGACAAATTCGACATCAAAATCCATCGAACCCTCAATACAGATCAAGCTTCACTAGACTTTTTCACTTTAGCGATCAGGTTCATCTTACTGAAGATCATCTAACCTCCTTAAGGCAAACACCATTTGGTGAATTTTACATACCCATCATTTGTCAAAGAATCACCCCCTGTTCAGTTAAAAAGTCAAATCACCTAATACACAGGATTTTATCGACATATGACCCAGATAAACAAGCTTTTATTATTGGGAAAAAAAGGTTGACCATCAAAACCACAGAATGTCAACTTATTTTTGGCTTGACGAATGGCCAAACAAAACTAGTAATTGCCGATGGCACAAGAAGTAACAGGCCAGAAACAGAGTTTTATAGAAGAAATTTTGGTCATCTAAATAAAGTCACTTCCAAAGACTTGAAAGCAGCATTGATAAGGTTGCAAGGTTCAAATACTCAAGAAGCACATGAAGATGTTACAAGGATAATAGTCCTCAGCCTCATGACGAACTTCTTCTTCACTACAAGTCAATCTGTTAATTGGTCGTACTTTCAGTACGTGGATGATCTGCAGAGGATCAATGACTTCAATTGGGCAGAAGAGGTGGTCAAGTTCTTCATGAACTCTGTACACAAAGTAACTGCAAAGGCAAAGTCTGAGAATCAACCTATAGAAAATGTTGTGGACTCCGTACATGGATGTGTTACCCTGTTACTGGTACGCAAATAACAAATCTAAAATTTTATTAATATTTTTCTTGTTATACTCATATTATGTTTTATTGTTTTTAGTTCTGGTTCCTTGAACGTTGTTCCTTGATTCTGCCGGAACAAAAGAGAAAGTTTCCAAGATACAAAAAATGGAACTTGCATGAAGTCTGCCGACAAGACCGAGGATGCCGGGAGGAGTATACCTG
>NW_012193628.1:6622-194163 GCF_000504015.1 Erythranthe guttata
GCCGGCCTCCACCGCTGCGGCAAGAGCTGCCGCCTCCCGCTGGATCAAATTATCTCCGCCCCGGTCTCAAACGCAGCGCCTTTTCTCCCCCAGAAAGAAGAACTCATTGTCCACCTCCCATTCTTTTTCTTGGCAACAGGTCTCCTTATATTATTAGCAACAAAATCTTAAATGTATATATACTTGTCACAATATATCAGGTATAACATCTAACTCCCACATATATATATATGCCTACTTATTTATATCAATATATTAAAACTAAAATATAAATGTGTGCACATACATTAAACAATAGCCTTTTAAGTTATGTGAAATGGTAGTTTAATTTTTTTTATTTTTGTGTTACATCCGATGAACTTTATCGAGTTGTATATATTCTTTCATATTTGTATATAGATCTATACATCTCATATTTTACTTCATAAATAATTCGACTCAAATATGTGTGTGTCTCTCTATATATATGCATATATGAATGCATAAGTTAGATATGTATACATCGGTCAATATTTACATGCACACGTACATGTAACATGACGTGCAATACAAAAATAAAATTTCAAAATAAAGAATTAGTGAATTTATAAAACTTAGCGTACAAATTACAATTAAATGATAACGAGTGCATACATACAAGTCATATATATAAAACGCACTAATTCTTGTCTACGTGCAATTACAATTGATACATGATACAACCACACTAGTGACAGCAATATATATAATTTAATTTAGATAGTAGGTTGATTGTAAGTTGGTTAATTAATCGAAATAAAACTTCAAAATCACATCACATGCATGGGGACCAATTACTAATTAACTAATTCATGGTAATTAAGTTAATCATCATAACTCGTCAGTTTTGTCAATTAAGTAATCAACTTCCTAACTACCTTTGTGCTTCGGGCTGCACTAACTAATACACTATCTAGTGACTATATAAAAAAATATATATAATTATATCAGTTGATTTAATTTATTCTCATAATTATATATATACAATGTTTTAAAGAAAATATGAATAATTCTTGTGTTTGTGTCCTCAAAATTAATATTATTACATATTTTTATTATGAAAATATTATTAAATATTTTTATTGAGGGTTGAAGACACAAAACAAACGTTCGCTTTTGAGATTTATAGATATGTTATCTAGCTCTAAATAAATCTGTCGTAATTTGAGAAACAATTTATATAAAACATATAACACCAATATAATGCAGTGCCATAAATTAAAAGAGTTTAACTTTTATGGCTCGCACCATACGTATCAATGTGTGTTATTACAGCCGGGACCAATCAAATTCTATTAATTTAGTGAAATATCAATTTAGCAGTAATTTTTTCCAGACGTTACGCTTTCCTCAAATTGGGACCAGAAAAAATTATTAATTAAACGAGATTATTAATTTATCAAGGTTGTTGTAGTAATCTGTCAACCATGTAAATTACAAAGCATCGTTTAATATTTATTTCGTAATTTCTTGTCATCATTGACAGGTGGTCTCAAATTGCTGCACGTTTGCCTGGGCGAACCGATAACGAAATAAAGAACTTTTGGAACTCAACAATAAAGAAAAGGCTCAAGAACAACACATCTAATTCTTCGACGAGGTCTCCAAACATGAGCGACGATTCATCTTTAGAACTCATGATCGACCATCATCATGCCATGGGAGATGATTATAATCATGTCATGACCATGCATGACCATGACATCCTCATGGGCATGTTCATGATGGACGACCACTCGTCTTCCTCCACCTCAGCTAATAATAACCTAATTACATCCTCGTCCTCATCCTCGTTGTCAACCATGCATCATCCCTTAATGACTACGTCCATGATCAATATTGATCCCTTTCCTAATAGTACCCTAATCGATCACCAGAATCTAAACTACACGCCGAACGAGGGTTTGTACTTCAACGTACAACCCTGCGTTGCGCAATCAAGAATCGTGTACGACGATGATAATCAGAACAATGGGGCCGCGGCGGTGTTTGATGGCGATCGCGTTGTGCGAATGGAAGGTCGTGATTTGATCTTCAACATTCCACCGCTAGAGAGCACAAATATGATCAAGGAGGAAGAAAACTCGAAAATCGGAATAATTAGTGGTGGTGGTAATAATTATAGTAACAACATTAGTAACATCAAAGTGGAGAATGGGGAATTAGGGTTTGGGGGCTATTGGGAAGGAGGAGAAGAAGTAAGAGTGGGGGAATGGGATTTTGAGGAATTAATGAAAGATGTTGCTTCCTTCCCCCTCCTTGACTTCCAAGTTGACTAACCTTTAACCCTACCATACATACATACATATATACATACACCTTCTCTCTCTTCCTATATACATATATATACCCCTATTTTTTCAAAACTCTTTCTTATTGAAATGAGACATAAAGGAGAGAAACAAGTGCCAAAATTCATGGTCTTCTTTGTATAAATTTGTGGATTTTTTTTTTTTTTTTTTAAATTCGAAGATATTCGAGTTTTACTTAATATGATGAGACGAAGTAAAAGTGTAGTTCTAGTGATTTTTCGTTATTCCAAGTAGCTAGGGTTCGTATCATAATCATACTTTGATAAGAGATGTGTGAATAGATATGTCGGCAGGCATAAAAGTCACGAGGGTTATATTATAGTTAGAGAAATTTGTACTCAATTGTGTTAATAAAATGTCAAAGGGTTAATTAATAAAGCCTTAACTAGTGGGCTTATATCTTGTAATTATGAATATTGATGATTATGTAGTGGAATTTGTTTTTTCTTCTCTCTTGTCACTCTCACAACGTATATTTACTTTCATGTAAAATTAGGTGTCGTTTTTCACTTAGGCACAAGTTTAAAAATTCTCAATAAAAATGTTTTGATTTTAAGAAAATTGATATTGATAGACCAAAATACATTTGTTCACTAATTGATGCAGAAATAGTATTTGAGAGTTAACAAGGGTATAACTGAAAAATATGTAACTAATGTAATGCAGCATTGGAATTGTAAAGTGATAGATAATATGAGACAAAAAAATCCTCAAAAGAGACAGATATTGTGGAACAGATGTAGTAGACATTAAAAAAAGAAAAGAAAATCAGAATTTAATATCTTAGAATGTAATTTGTTCTAGAAGAATATTTGTCACTCCCTAGTTAAGTGGTTATGTTAATTGTGATGAATGAATTCATTGATAGCCATCATATTTATGGGGAATGGAAAATGATTTTTCCTTGTAATGGGGTTTAATCACTTAGGTGATATGTCCACTTAATTGAATTAGTATATTTAAAACCATCAAAAGAAAAAGTAGAATTAAAGTCAGCATGCTCTTATTGTAGATTTGGACTTGCTAATTGTAACATTAATTATTGGTTAACCTATGTAGTAGGGTCTTTATAATCATAGTAACTTTTTTGGTTTTCCCATTTCCAAAGATGGCAATTTGGTTAATATTCTAATGACACATAATCATGAGTGCTTGGTAATTAGGATCGCTTCGTTTTATTTAGTATTTAAATTATTATCATATTATAATGTGTTTGTATTAAATGGCGAAATCCAACTCGATAATTTTTTTTATGGAGGAATATAAATCATGGTGACTCAATAGCCCGTTAGGATAACGGAACTGAGTCTGGTGTTGACAAGAAATCAACTCCCAGTAGAGCTGAAATTTCAACATTGTGGGTGTTAATACTCGATTATAGAATTAACCTTGCACCAATTTACCATCCCGGAACCAGTTGAGCTATACTCATACGAGCAAATCAGATAGTACTTGCTTGAAAACATGAGATTAGCACACCCGGCCACATGGTGACAACTTCCTCTATTTTGTCACTAATAAGTTCTCATAACAAACTCCTTCTTTATTGTAACTATGTATCAATTATTGTCCATGCTTTTAAAAATTTAATCCTCACAAGTTTTATCTAATACCGGACTTTTGATTCCTCATATATTTAACATTTTGGAATTTTGATTCCTCTTATATACAAACACATACACGTTTATGCGTGTGCGCGCTATAAAAAATAATATTTTGATTGATAACACATATTTTCGTACAGTTAGGTAAAAAAATATTGTTACTAATTTGTCACTAATGAGGTATTACTAATTCTATACAGTGACAATAAAAAAAATGAGTGACATCAAAATAACTATTAGCTAGTGACCAACATATAAAATATTGTCACTTAATATATGTATTTAGTGACAAATTTTGAAATTGTCACAATTAAGGTATCATTAATGTCATTTTTTCTTATAATGGTGTGTGTGTGTGTGTGTGAAGTTAGAGAAAAAAGATCACAAATTGGAAGCCTAGTGAGTGCTTTTTCAAAATCATTTCACGTGAAGAATTCTTTAATTTAGTCATGAAATAACAAATTAAACATATGTGACATTTATTCTGTATGGTTCCCACTTTATGGAAGTCTTAATTTGACAGTGATATATGTTAATTGTACCTTTAATTATGATGATTACGTAAATTTAGCGTGTTTATGATCTCAACAATATGCATATCTGATGTAATTAAACCACAAAATTTCAAATAAACAAATAGATAAAAAGATTAGTTGTATTTTTCTTGTTTATTTTAAAACACTTTAAACTTACATGCTACAATGCTTTCAGAATCTTATCTGACCGGTCAGTCCGACCGGTTGAATTGTAATCCAAATCACTATTCCTTTTGATTAAATGTATACAAACCGAATAAATAAATCCAGGTGAAGTATCAAAAAATTGGATTAACCAAGTAAAAGATCGGATTGGATTTAGTTTGATCAGATAAAAAATGGAGTTCAATCGAATAAAATCGGGTTTAACCTACAAAAACTGAAATTGTGTTTTATTATATTTAAATCTACTTTTGTCAATGAAGCATGGAAACTTCTACTCACATACGTTTCCACGTTTCGAAAACCGAAACTTCATGACACATGTCGGAACTTGTAAGTTATATATAATTTGTAGATACAAATATGTAATTGTCGATAACTATATAATATTTCCACAAATTATGAATTTACCCTTAGATTTTTTTATACCACATTCTCATATCCAACTCTTTGAAAAACGGAGTTTTCCAGTATCTATTTCGCTGTTTCACCGTGTCCACGTTCCCCTTTTCGTGCTACAATTGTTTTTTTGTCTTTGCTTAAATATTTGCGGACTCGCATAAAATATTGTTTTTGAACGAACAAGTGTTTCTCAATAAATTCGGCTTGGGCCATAATTAAGTACTATCATGGATGTTAAAAATATCGGCAAAGCCTTTCCAAACATTGCTAATTAATTGGGCTTTTGGGCCCTATGATAAAGCACAGAAAAGACCGGCAGCATTTTTTCCTTTCTTGGCTTACATGTCAATTGTGTGGGCCCACTTACCACGTATATCATCATTGTCAACGTGCACTTCCTATGGGCCCCAGCGTTTAATGCTTAGATTTACATGTGTACTTTTAATTAGTTTTTATTGTGATCTTATTGAACTTTCAACTAATGCACACATGGTAGGAGTAAATACCAAGGTTCTAAATATCGGTTATCGGGTCCGAGGCGGTTAGGGACCGCCACACGATAAATCGGTGCGGCGGTGATTAATCGGAGATATATCGGAAATAAATCTGTTTTTAGATTTAGTGTAATATATTTCTAAATATTATTTGTTAATACTTGAAACGTATAAAAAAATTAAACTTGATTATCTCCTCATCGTTTATATAATCTAATCACATAACAAAAGTTTAACATTTAGAACTTGATTCTCTCCTCATCGTTCTAAATGTTTTTTTTTATTTTTAGGCCAGGTTCTTCTTACGGAGTCGGTGAGTTCGGGTTTGATTGAAAGAGATAATGAGTTGGAATTGAAAAAAAAAAAAAAAAAAAGATAAACGCCCTATTTTTTTTGTAATAAAAAATAAATAAATAAAATAAAATAAAAATATTTTTCCAATATATCGCTCGAAGTTTGACCCGATATATCGGTTTGACCCGCCACAGACCGCCACAAACCGCCTCGGACCGCCTCACCGTCAAAAAACCGATTTTCAAAACCGCCACACAAATATCGTAAAGGTTTATTTATGCCTGCCACCGATATGGCGGATATACATCACCATGTGTATGGTCAAGGAACCTAATAGTTAGTATCACTAATACGTTTATTTCAATTTATTTAGTGTAGCATATAATTCTTTTAATAAAGTCAGCTTCTTCCATAGTTTTTAAAAATAAAAAAAAATCATAATAAATAAATGCATTGAATAAGCAAGAAAACAGAGATTCATTTATTTTACGTTTTCTTAATCGAACAACTAGGGTCTAGGCGGCGGGACCATTTCCAATAGTTTAGTTTCACC
Source organism: Erythranthe guttata (assembly GCF_000504015.1). The sequence goes on from NW_012193628.1 coordinate 12,998, forward strand.
TTGTCTTTTTTCGTATTTTTTTAATGTATTATTAAAAGAGGCAGTCCCACCCACCAACCCAAGAAGATCCACGTGGAGTATATGCTGCTGACATGTCAAGCGTGAGGAGGTGCGCACGTTAGCACATGAAGAAGACGGAAAACCAGCGGCGGAGTTAGCAAAATCTCAGACGGAGTTTCCGAAGAAACCCCTGAAAAACCTCCAACCTCACCGTATATTCCATCCCCCCACACCCACCCTTAGATCCTAATCCGACGCTCCATCTCTCTCTCTCTCTTCTCTCTCTCTCTCTCTCTCTCTCTCTTCAGTACACACACACCTCCATCCCACTCACTCTCCACCATTTCCAAAGAAAAAAATTATTTAAAAGAAATTCCTTCACAACCATTTACGCATTGATATAAGCTTTCAGATCTCCATCGCCGGAAAACGCCATCGATTGAAATGGCGTCGTTAGCACTCACTTCTTCCCTCAACCTCCGCTGCCGCCCCCTCTCCACCCCAAATTTCCGGCCACTCGCCGCCCCCAAATCCCTCCGCCTCACTCCTAGATTCAAATCTCCCATCAAGAGCAGCGTCACCAATTCCAACGATCCACTCGGCGAAGATCAATTCCAATTCCAATTCACCGAACCCAAACCCTCCGTCTTCCTTCCCGCCCCGAAGCGAGCAGCCACAAAAGTCGCCTCCGCCTCCTCCTCGCCGGCTGTATCTCCGCCTCCCCCACAGCCATGGCAGGGGGCCGCGATCAAGCCGCTCGTAGCTTCCATCGCAGTCGGAGTTATTCTCTGGTTTATCCCAGCACCTAACGGCGTCTCCCGCATCGCGTGGCAACTGCTCTCGATTTTCTTAGCAACCATAGTCGGAATCATCACCCAACCCTTGCCCTTGGGCGCCGTCGCATTGATGGGCCTCGGCGCGTGTGTCCTAACCAAAACCCTTACATTTGCAGCTGCATTCTCCGCCTTCGGAGATCCGATTCCATGGTTGATTGCACTTGCATTCTTCTTCGCTCGAGGGTTTATCAAAACCGGATTAGGGAACCGAATCGCCTATCAGTTCGTCTCCTTATTCGGGAGCTCGTCTCTAGGGTTAGGATACAGTTTGGTTTTCAGTGAAGCCCTATTAGCCCCCGCGATTCCCTCGGTTTCCGCACGAGCCGGTGGGATTTTCTTGCCGTTGGTTAAATCGCTCTGTGTGGCTTGCGGTAGTAATGTGGGTGATGGAACAGAGGAGAAATTGGGTTCGTGGCTGATGCTTACGTGTTTCCAAACGTCTGTTATTTCGTCTTCGATGTTTTTGACGGCTATGGCTGCCAATCCGTTGGCTGCTAACTTAACCGCGAGTACCATAAATATGACCATTGGATGGATGGATTGGGCTAAGGCTGCGATCGTGCCTGGATTGGTGTCGTTGATTGTTGTGCCGTTGTTGTTGTATATAATCTATCCGCCGACAGTTAAGAGTAGCCCCGATGCCCCTAAGCTTGCTAAGGAGAAGCTGGCGAAGATGGGGCCCATGTCGAAGAATGAAATCATTATGGCAGGAACTTTGCTTCTCACGGTATAGAAATTCAATACTCTCGCACCTCGATTACGGGTTTTGTTGATACTTTGGTGCTTCTGCATTAATACTGTTTTCTTTAATTTTTGGTGTTCGTTGCTAAAGAGTTATGCATATAGTTATGGTGGTACAAATATGTTAGACTTTCTTGGCCAGCCCTTTAAAGTTTATATTGATTGAATGTGAAACATTCTTGATACTTGGAAAGAATTTCAACTCGATTTTACGCGATTCAAGTCATCGGGCACTAGATTTTTTAACTGAAATGAAGTAGTTTACTATGATACGGTCTCTAAGTATAGTCTTTGGAAGCCGATACTTTGTTTTCCGAGGCTATCAATTAGGTGGTTGGGTCAAGAAAAAACAAATGCTTCTCCGTTTAGTCATTTACTCAGTTAAGAGGAATTGCATGGGTGATTAAATACCGAGGAAACTTCCCATTCAATTTAATTGAAAATGAGTATACCCCGATTCGTCTTATTTCACTGACAACCGTGCTTGTTTATTTATATATTTTCCGAGCAAAATGGTTTCGTCCTGATTTTTCTTGCTGCAAATATCAGGTCGGGCTCTGGATTTTCGGAAGCGCCTTGAGTGTGGACGCAGTCACGGCAGCAATTCTCGGTTTATCGGTCCTACTTATAACTGGGGTCGTCACTTGGAAGGAATGCCTAGCTGAATCAGTTGCTTGGGACACTCTTACTTGGTTTGCTGCACTCATTGCAATGGCTGGTTATCTTAATAAATACGGTCTCATTACCTGGTTCAGCCAGAGTGTTGTTAAGGTGTGCATTCTTTCTATACTTTATGCTCGATATAGATAAATTCTTATTACCACATCTGGAATTTTCACTTAATTCGGTCGGGTCGAGCAATTTACAAGAGGATTAGACTTAATAGCATGCCTAGAATCCGGATTCAATCAGAATCATTTAGGTAATAAGAGTTTAAATATGAGACCTCGTATCCCAGTATCCCAATAGCTATAGCTTCGACTCCCTCGACCTAGGATTTAGAAATAGATGCTCAATTTGTTTGGTACTCGTTTCTGTGTCTTGTACTTTTCACTGCCCGGTTTCATTTCTTTTACTGAGTCTTTAATTTTAATTTTGATTTTCTTGCAGTTTGTGGGTGGATTAGGTCTTTCATGGCAGCTATCTTTCGGCATTCTCGTTCTTCTCTACTTCTATTCCCACTATTTCTTCGCCAGCGGAGCAGCTCACATCGGCGCTATGTTCACAGCATTCTTATCTGTAGCCAGTGCTTTAGGCACACCACCGTACCTCGGTGCAGTGGTCCTAGCCTTCCTTTCCAATCTCATGGGCGGAATTACCCATTACGGGATTGGATCTGCACCCGTTTTTTACGGTGCGGGTTATGTTCCTCTCGCTAAATGGTGGGGCTACGGGTTTTTGATCTCCATCGTCAATCTTGTGATCTGGCTTGGAGTCGGAGGTGCGTGGTGGAAGTTCCTCGGCTTATGGTAGACCTGCGCACGGGGGATTCATTTGCTCTCGTAGAATTTTATGTCCGTTTCTGCATAATTTGCACCATATTCGGTTCCTCCTTTTCGAGATCTTTCGAACCTTTTATAATGGAACCGAGATTTTAGTAGCTTTGCCGGAGAGGGTCTTAGCTAGATTTTTTTATTTATCGCCGTATTTTGAGTTAAATTTTTCATTTCGATTTACGCAATCTATGTGATATTAAATTCTTATAATAACAGTTGATGAAATTGAGAAAATGGAGGCAGTGTACTACAAGGCTAAAAGCATATTGAACTAATACTGTTTACTAGTGGATAACATTACCCCATAATCTAAAGTGCTCTACCTAAACTATAGATACAACATGTGTAAGTATACAACAGATTAAATGCATCAAAGAAATTACAGAACATCTTCCTAACTCTAATAAATGCAATTTAATATTTGTCTTTTCTATTTTTAAAATCCATCCATGTTCGTGTTTGAGTCGTCCGGAGATGGCCAGATCACAGTCTCGATAAGCCGTTCACGCATCAGCTCCAAATTCTGATCGGATATCCTTTCGTACATCTCCGTGTGATCACATTTCTATTAGAAAGAAAAAAACACAATTAAATACGATGAAGATCTCGATTTAGTGAAAGAGGAAAACAACACAAACCAAAAAGAATGACACTGTAGAGTTCTCATACCTTAATCCATTTTCCGTAGAGGTGAAGACGAGTCACCATTACTCTTTCAGCGAGTTCTTGACTCTCCTTACCGAGTTCGCTTATAAAGCGCTTCCCATAACCACGATCATTTGTCGCGACGTAACTGCGGGATTCAGTAAGAATTATGAATACATTACCAAAACTTGAAAAGTCAACCAAAATAAAACGAGCATACATCAATTGAGTTAGTATCTACGAATACGATACTGCAAGGCCGGAAATGCACAGAGATAAACGAAGATAAATTTGACGGACTTACTCATACAACCATCTGTACTGTGGAGGGTTCATCTCGTAGAGCTGGTTCAACACCGTTCTAACAGCCTTGTACGTGAAATAGTTGAGAATTTGCTGCACCAAAGTTGAATTTCATCAAAACCAACTAATATAATAGCAGATTAATAACAAATATCGACCTGGTGAATTCTCAATTGTAAATGTAGTCATTGAATACAATAAAAACGGACATTGATAAAATTACGAAACTATTCGAACCTGCATGTGAAGTTCATTGTGTTATCGTTTTTGTAACTATACTATAAGCATTTTAGGCCTAATTAAAACACCCTCTTTTAATTTATCTCCAAAACACCCTCTTTTAATTTATCCCAGAGAAAATATAAATAAGGGTAAATTACGGCCATTCCATGAGGTAAGGTCAAATTACAGAAAACCACCTCCTATTTGGGTAATTATAACCACTCCTCAACCATGAATCTTCTTACACGTCCACCCTAACCCTAAGGGTGTCAAATTATAATCTTCTAGATTAGATTCTAGATTATATGGAATGTACTCTAGTTTGTACTCATTTTGTACAAAAGTGCAGTTTCAGATGCACCACGATCCGATCTAATGCACCAGGATCCGATCTGATATTCACAAATCAAGAGACACATCTTATAATCATCTTATTTCAAAATATGGAGTCGAATAGTGTAAAACGGATACAAATTGGAGAATATTGTTCATAAATTAAAAGATTCTACTAAATTTGAAGACTAAGGCCACCATAAGACTAAGGCCGCCAAAAAAATTCATAGATGATTGTAATTACCCAAAAATAAAGATTGTTTTTTTAATTTAACTTTACCACGTGACAGCATTAATTTCCTATAAATAAACAATTTTCAAGAAATTCTGTCATATCGAAGAGAATTATTTAGTATGAACCAAAAAAAAAAAAAAAAACAAAGAGGATTTAATTTCTTACAGTTTTGACATCATCAAAATTATCTTCATACTGTCCGGCAAGTTCATCAACAACCACAAGACTCCTATTTTTCCTCTGTTGAGTCCTCAAATTCTTGGAACCAGACAGAATTTTCATGGAAGAATAATCAAGAAACGAGCTTCTCAGCTCCAATGAAGAAGACCCTATACGAGGAACACGCTTCTTACCATTTGAATAATTACGCCTCCTCTGCAAACCCAAATCCCCGCTCGAACATGCCTTCGAATCAACCAACGACGAACCCACTACAGACACCGTTCCCACCATCTTTCCACGCGCGCGCGTATGCAAAAATAATCCGTATTCTGATTTCTTTTTTTTTTTTTTTTTTGAATTTCGAGAAAATGAGAGAAGCCCACGAAAGAAAAGCAAGAAATAGAAGTTGGGTTCGAATAAAAATTGGATCTTTGGGTTCAGAGATGAGAGAATTCAGATATGAACTTGGACGAAAATGGTGTTCAAATACACAACGGAATTTAAAGAAAAGGGGGAAAGTGTGTTTGGATGGAAATTTGGAACAAAAGAAAGAGAAAAAAGAAAGAATCTTTGAAATGGGGTTTGTAAGAACTCTGACCAGAGAATAATTTGAGGTCCGAAATTCTCCAACCAGAGCAGTTTGAATCTTTAAGCAAAAGTTATTCATTTTGTTTTTGTTTTACCGTAGGAAATTAGCCACCTGGATGATTCTAGAATCTCTAATTTGGTGGCCTTCAGCCACGTGGCGGGACCCCCTGTCGGTCTGTCAACACCGTGTTTTTAGGTGGCTAATTTACAAATTTCGTATCTAGTTAGATTCTGTAGACTCGCTTCTGCCCAAGTCAATTTTCTCATTGGTTTTTTTTTTTTTCTTTGAATATTTTTTTAGATTTTAAATACTTCCTTTGATGTGTAATAACTTTAAGGGCAATTATCCAACTCTTTCCTTCGTCATTTTTATGAAAAATATTCTCTTTTTTTATTGCACATGTGAATTATAATCACGATTGATTCTTAACATTAACATAAGATTAGCTGATTATACCATACACATACTCCTCATGTGCACAACTGCATCCAAGTGCATAATTCATGTACTTTAACCTCTAGTAGATTATGTATTAATCCAATAATTAAAACCACAATTTAACAGTTAAAAATCATGAGAATATCGTGACTACATATGTGAACGATGTCCGCGCCCATCAACGAATAATGCGTAACACACCATGTACCTTCAATTTATCATCGTAAGTTTAAAATCGAAGTCTATTGTTAATTTTCAAAAGTTCACCAACATTCGTTTGTCAAATTATCATAAATTTCTTCCATTTTTTAGTTGATTTTCATAAATTTGCCAATTTCAACCAAATTTCCATAACTTCACTATAAATATGGGAAATCTCCTAATTTTTTAGTAATATTTTAGAGTTATTGTCGTATTTTGTTAAAATACTCCATTTCAGAAGTTCGCTACCGATTTTCAACTATTTTTTTAAAGTTTATTGTCGTATTTTATTAAGATACTAAATTTTCAAATAAAAAATACAGTACCAACTTTCAACCAATTTTCTGAAGTTTGTTGTATCTTTTTATCGTGTTTGTTGTCATTTATTATCATCAACTTCTTCTACAAAGATTAAATTTCGAAAACACATAATAATACACAACCGAATAAAATGCAGAACTAAAGGCAACAAATCAACATTGTATACCAGATTATTTATGTTAACCAAAACAATCAAGAGTAAAAATAATTTATGAAGCTTATAAGTATACAACGTTGATAGATACATAAATGAAATCGTATTACCTAGAAACACAAACACATGTTAAAAGTACTCGAAGGATCTCTACACTTTATAAAACATATCTGTGCTTTTGAAAAAAAATCGATGAACTAAGGTAGAAAAAAACATTTTTTCTAGCCCTAAACGACATTGAATCATCAAGATTCAATGTAACAAAATGAAATCAAGGGTAAGATAGAAACGGTACATCAATTCAATGTATTTGTAACAAATGAAATTGTTTTCCTATGGACTTTTAGCTAAGACAAATATTTCAAGTACCCTTGTCCTTATAATTTTGTCAACAACTAAGGATCATTTGTTATTTTTTCCTTAATTTAATTACAGTCAGTTTTACTTTTAGTGATCAACTTTAGTATATGCTCGTTCATTTTAGATTACTCGTTGCTAAAAGTTGACTATTGAATTTTCAATTCAAGCTATTTTACAAGAATGTAGGTCTTTTCAGTGCACCTATTGGTTGGCTGCACACGGTTTATTAGTTGGCTGCGCACGGTTCCTTTATTACAAAGAAAAAAAAAGAAAAAAAAAAGAACAATTAGAACCATTCATATTTTGTGAAACAGTAATCACTACGAAACTAGCTACCAAACTATTAATTCTTTTTTTTTTTTTGGATAATTACCTAACTATTAATTCAACAAACTTTGAGATATTCTGGTCTAAATAATTATAATATCTTAACACTTTTCCTTAAATTGGTTTCTGCAGACAATAGTTTATATATTATTTATGCTGAACAATTTATTTAAAATCATAGCCATTTATGTATTGTGCACTGAAAATAAATCAAATTATCAGATACTCAATTTAAAAGTATTTTTTAAATTATATTCTTCATAAAAATAGTGAAGTTAAAATATTTTGATTAATAACAAGTAAAGCATTTTAATTGTGAAAATAAGAGTTGTCTGATTTGTTAAAAAAATAGATTTTAGGGGTGTACTGAAAATTGACCCAGATATTGTTTCATTCCATAAGACTTCTAGCTCGAGCTCGATTGTAAATATTTATTTTAATTCGATTATATTCAACAAATAGTCAGACAAAACTCAAATAATTATTTTATATCTACATACTTTTGTTACAATTTTTTAATGCATAATGATAAGGCTAAAATACACCACTCTATAAATTTTTCATTTTTGTAATTCTCCACCTAAAAGTTCAAAGAAATGGATAATCCTCCTTCGAAATATTCTTTTTGTTGCACTTTGCTCCAAAAGCCATTTTTTTATGGGCATCATACAACAAAAATCACATTTTAAAGGGGCAATGTGTAGAAAAATAATATTTTTTAACAGCCAACGTGCAACATAAATAAAATTTAAAGGGGCAACATGCAACAAGAAAACTCAATTCCAACGAAATAACTCATCGAAATTTTGCTATCGGGGCAATGTGCAACAAGAATAATATTTTAAAGGGGGGCAATTCACTTTTTAAATACTTGAGGGGGTAAAGTGAAAAATAAGAAATTTAGAGGGGGTGACGTGCAATTTTCCCCTAATGATAATCTTTTTTCTCTTTTTTATTTTTTTATTTTTGAGAATCAAATACATAATGATAATTACTTAATTAGATAACACCGAATTAACCAGGAAAGAAAAAAAGAAAAACTGAAAAAGAGGTGAAATCAAACATCCAATAAACAAAAGTTTATACGACACCGTTTCACCAGAAGGGCTTCCAACTCTTCCCCTCGTCGATTTGTCTCGTGCACGGTAGCCAAATTTCCAGAACATCACCCGATTTTGTTAAGCACAAAAAACCCTTCAAACAAATTTCCTTCCGACAGTGGGTACAATGTTCTACAGAGGGTAAGAATCAATTTAAAAAACTCTTTTCTTGTCATTTTTTTTTTTATAATTTCCCTCAATTAAGTATTCAGAAATCCAGATTGATTTAATGTCAAACTAACGTAATTTGCCGAGGATGATTGACTATGTTTCTGCACATTTTGTTGTCTTGTTCTTTCCGAGTCTAATTTGGGGGTTTGTTTTTTGATTATTTATTTTCATTGTTTTCTTTGCTCGATTAATTTTTAGGAATATACCCTTAATCCCCCATAACAAATTTCATATTTCAAGAAGTTTGATTAATCATTTTCTAGCATGCTATTGCTCCTTAGATTCTTGTTGTTTGAACATTGTTTGCAAAAATATATCTGTCTGGTGTAAGAATTACATACTCAATCCGTAGCTACAGATGAAATTCCGGACTCATTACGTGTTAAAACGATTACGATTTACGAGACATCATTTTTTTTTTTGTGCCAGAAAGGTGTAGTGCTGACCTAGTGAATGTCTTTGTTTTTTTGGCTATGTAGTAAATACGCGGATGGTGGTGATGCGCGAGAAATGGGATTGAAACGCCAGCGATTGATGGATCATGGATCGTCGTATTACGGTCCGAATTACATGTACGACCCTCCACCCCTACCGCCCCCTACGTATTCTTACGTTCCACCCCCTTTTCCCGTCGTACGTCTTCGTGGCCTCCCGTTTGACTGCGCAGAGGCCGAAATCGTTGACTTTTTCCACGGTCTAGACGTAATCGATGTCCTCTTTGTTCATAAAAGTGGCAAGTTCACCGGAGAAGCTTATTGCGTTTTAGGGTACCCTCTACAAATCGATTTCGCCTTACAGAGGAATAGGCAGAACATTGGCAGGAGATACGTTGAGGTTTTCCGGAGCAGAAAAGACGAGTACTATAAGGCTATAGCGAACGAAGTGCTCGATGCGCCTGGCGGTTCGCCGCCTCGTCGTGGTGGCGGCGGCGGCGGTGGTGGTGCAGCCGCCCCCCCGAGGGCGAGATCTTTGGAGGAGAGGGACTTGTCGGAGTTTAAAGGGGTGTTGAGGATGAGGGGGTTGCCGTTTTCTACTAGCAAGGAGGAAGTTGTGAACTTCTTTAAAGATTACAAGATATCGGAAGACAAGGTTCATTTGATTGCTAATTCGGAGGGAAGGGCGGCTGGAGAAGCGTTTGTGGAGTTTGCGAGCGCCGAGGATTCGAAAGCTGCGATGGCTAAGGATAGGATGACACTTGGACGTAGATATGTCGAGCTTTTCCCTGCTTCGCGCGAGGAGTTGGAGGAAGCTACTTCAAAGGGGCGGTGAGTTTTTCTGCTACCCTTTCGTTTTCTTGTTATTCTGTTTTGCAAAATCGGTTTAAATTCTGTACTTGTATATCTCGTTATTACAATTTAATAACTTATAGAAGGTTATGTTATTATCTGCTGTGTATACCAAAAAATATGTATCTTTGGTCCATGCTTGCTTGTGTCTTTGTCCTTCTTTAACCCGACAAGCCAGCACTAAACACACACACACACACACACACACACACACACACACACACACACACACACACACACACACACACACCACTCGTGACACTTGAATTAAATTTTGGACATTAGAATTTCATTGGCCGACGCTGTATGAGATATAGTTTACGAGTCAAAATTTTGTACCGACTAGTCCTTGCTTGATTAGATCTTCAGATTCCAGTGACTTCGAGGTTGTTTGTTAAATTCAAATGGATTATAAAGCACCGTTTTCTGTGATTAATCTAGACTCGGGTCGTATCTAATTACTGAAGGCATAATGATTACAGAATTATTGTATGTAAGGTAGAGAATAGAGATTGCTACCTTGAAAGATTTATCGAAGGTAATAATGGTTGTATCTGAATGCCAATCTCGATATAAATGAAACTTCAAAGTCGTTTTCCATCGGGATACATAAAAGACGTGAACTTATCGAAGTACATATTCCACCTTTCGTATCTAATCTAAAATTAGCTTTCTCCTGCGCAAACTCGTGGATTCTCTTTCCCTATAAGTAAAGCTGTTATAAAATCTTGAAATTAGTATGCGACCTTCAAGATGATAAAGGTTCCATCTTTAAGTCCTCGTGCTGCAAGTACGAGATTCACTTAGGAAAATGGTAAGTAAAAAAGACGAAAGAACTAGGTAAAATCGATTTCCTATTTCGTTAGGAAGCTACACGAGTACACGTAAAACTCTATCAGGTTTTCTATTTTCGTCAATTTATTTGTCTGTCCTAGAAAACACTCAATGATGGGACTAGTCACCTCCGTCGCAGAAATTCAACAAACGCGTCTGCTTAGGGTAAAGAAAACGATATTCCACAAAATCAATTTCATCACCATTTTTCTTAAGAACCAAACATATCAAATTCTTTGTTTTCATTTTTTTTTTGTCAATGCAAAATCCATGAACCAAACAGATCCTTAAGTGCTCCATATTGGGAAAAAGATCGAAAAAAGGAAAAGCTTTTCCCGAGCGTGGTCCTATCTGAATAGTTGTTATGATATTTTACTGATGAAGAAATCAGTTATCTACTTATCTTACGAGAATTCTGTGGAAGCTTTGACTGATTGACTGAACTATTAGCAGATTTTTCAGAATTACCTCTTGCCCGACAACTTAAATCGGTCCTATTAAATATGCACACGAACTTTAAAACCGGAAGTTAATGAGTTTACTTTAATCAGGTTAATGTCAAGATCGTTCGAAGGGGCCGAAGAAAGTGAACCCACACCAGTACTGCGAATGAGAGGGCTGCCGTTTTCAGCTGGCAAGGACGACATAATCGATTTCTTCGAGAATTTCAAATTGTCGGAAGAATCAATTCACATAACCTACAATTACGAAGGTAGGCCCACCGGAGAAGCTTTCGTGGAGTTTGCTAATGCAGAAGATGCAAAGGCAGCTTTGGCCAAGGACAGGATGACACTTGGCAGTCGTTACATAGAGCTCTTTCAATCGTCGCCCGAAGATCTCAACGAATCTCTCTCAAGAGGACGGTGATTTTTTTTTTTTTTTTGGGCCCTCGTTTCTTGTTACGATATAAAAATATATTGCTAGTAGTGTCACAGAACATAGGAAACTTGTGCTTGGTGTTTAGCTTGAGTTTCTTATTGCCATGTTGGTATGAATTTATAGTTTGAATTGTCCATGGAATTACTATTTGGCATTTTGAAATTACTTCGATTTTGTAATGTTTACTCCAGTTCGGTTACATGTTTCGGATTAATTTGGATTAGATTATATTCAATCGATCAATTGGGAGTCCTCGCTTTGGATCGCAACTATAATTGCGAGCTATCCAAACTTTGCAAATATGGAGGATTCTTTTTTATCTCACGAATGAGCGTTTATTGCCCGATAATATCGATTTTTCCTTAAAAAAATGGTTTAAATTGTTATTTTTGAAATGACGTCTCAAATTTAACAATAATCATATCCTAAATCATATTATTTCATTTCTTTTGTCCCTTCCGTTAGCCGCTATTAATCAGAGGGAGGGTACTATTAATAAAATTTGTTGACTAAATAGTAGGGGCTAGTGAAACGTTCGATTGACAAAATTTGTATTTACTGAATGAATTAGATATCTCTCGTGTGATTAATTTTGTAGGGGCGATGAGAAAAAATATATTGTTAATCATTTCATGTAATTTTATAGTATGGAATAGACCCACAAGTTCAATAATTTTACTATGTTATCTATGTTAGGTTTTACCCAATTAAAACACGTGCTGAAGAAGGTTGATATTAGAAAAATAAACTAAGGTACACGGTGGCAGCCGCCGCCGCCGGCAGACATGCAACCCAAGCTAAAGAGAAAACACTGAAATGCACGTGCTGTACGGTAATAATTCAAATTTTAGATTTGTCTTATTTTTTTGGGTATCCTAAGTTTTATGTCTGTAGATTGCTTTAATGGTGCTATTAATCTCTAACTGATGTCACTTTCCCACTCATCTTCTATCCACTCTAAAGTATAATTATATAAATAACCCCTTATTTTTGAGAAATTACATTCAGCCCCATACACTTTGTAAATTTCTTACATCCATGTCCCTACTAAAGGATGTTAATGTAAGAAATCTACATATTGCTAGAGGTGGATGTAATTATAAAAATTGAGGGATTTTTGCATAAATATACTTTACCTCACGAGAAGTTGTAATTTACCCAAAAAATATGTTTTAAGAGCTCAAATAATTTTTTTTTGAATATAATATGTTCTGATTTAGGCTAATTTTAATAAAATCATAATTTTTTCAAAAAAATAAAATCATAATGAGTTTACTTATTTTCTAGAGAATATATCTAAACAAGTTTCTAAGCTTTCATAAACTTTTAAGCCTTTCCTTCGTATTTCTAAGCATCGACTCGTGTAACTAATTTGAGGGTTACTTTTCTATGCTACACCGTGTGAAGGTTACACCGCGTATTTTTTTACCGTTGCTCTACACATCGATTGTGGTGTGTTTGTGATTGAGTGTATATAAATAGTAAATATATACCCAGTGTATTTTACCCCGTGCAGCACAAGTATAAACCCTAATTTGTGTAGTGGCTTTTCTTATTATTTGTCTATATAATTTGTCAATTTCCTTATAATTAGCATATGGCATCTAAAAAGAAGAGAATGGGTGAGGGGTTAGGTTCAATCTGGGTATACCCCATTTTGTATTTAATTTGGGGAAAAAAGAAAATGTGCCTTCAAATTTTGAATTCTAAAAGTGAACCAACATTTTGAATTTTTGGCTCAATAAGGACAAAACTCATTTGAATGTCCATCCTTTATTTTTCTATCTTATTCAGCAATTAACAAACAAACAGTTGCTGCTTTTTGCATAATTGAAGGATCCTTAATCATTAAAACCCTCCTTCGGGCAGTGGGCAGACAGCCCGAATCTTTTCCTTCCCGGTTGGCAATTTCCGTATATAATACAAAGGGGGTTTAAATACACTTCTCACTCATGAAGTATAACCTATGTAACACTAAATAGAAGATAAAAAAATATATACTTGTATAAATCCACCTTCTCCTTAAAATTAAACCTCGTCTCTTACATTCTAAACTCCATTTGCTTCTTCGTAGAATAATTTTAGCTCGTACGTGCCATTCTTGTTTTGCTTTCTTCAGTTTTCTTTTTCAGCATTCTAACTTTTTTTTTTTAATAATTATTTTGATTTAGTAGTAAGTTTGTCTATTTGATCCAAAATCCTTAGTTTCTTGCTTTTAAGTTTTCTTTGTCCCTCCACTTTTTATTACTTTATATTTTTCAGTCAAAAGATTTGTTAGGTTATAATTTCTATAGTAATTAATGGCAATTCTGTTTCAACACTTTCTTTGTAGCCCTTTCAATTTATGCTTCTATTGGTAAAAGATTTCAGTTAATAGGTTTTGCCTCAAAACTTCATTAACTACCACTTTTAAACAAAAACAAACCACCACAACAACTTTGTCACCATCATATCATTAATCCCCTCACAATTTTTTTTTAAATAAATAAATAAATTATGGGTCCAACAGCTTGTAGAAGAAGAACAAGAAAATCATCAGCATCTGCAAGAAGAAGAAAAACCCTCATTTTCAAGAAGCAGCAGCTTGTAAACTCGAAGAATCAAGACAATTCGCCAGTTTCTTCGCCTGCGAAGTTGAAAGTGGATGATCTAATTGAAAATAGTTCCGTAGAATTAATGTATTGTAGCAGTCCTTGTTCTACACCGAAGGCCGAAAGATATCGAATACCGAAGATCGAAACATGCCCACCGGCGCCGAAGAAGAGGCGAATCGTCACAAATTGCTCTTTGAATAGAACCTCGATCGCTTTCTTTGCTTCTCCAGATATAGACCTCTTCTTCAACTTTGCTCTTTGTGGTGTTCCTGTTTGACTACGTACTAGTGAGTTTATATATATATATATATATATATATATATATATATATATATATATATATATATATTAGAATAGCTAGTAGTTTTGATCATCTCAGCTTTGGTGGATTGATTTTGTGTGTATGCTTGTTTAAAATAGAGTGTGAGAGGTTGAGTTTTCTGAGTGATTTTGGAGTTAGTCCAATTTTGTTTTTTTCAATATTTGTAATGGTTTTGTTGTGTAGGAGTATAGTACTAGTGATGAGGATTTCGCCATTTCATCCTCCTCGTCTTTCAAATTTGACGAGCATAATTTAAAATATGCCAAGCGTTGTATAATATAAAACAGCTGCTGGAGCTCTACTTTTCATTAAAATTTGTAAAATCTGCTAATTTTTAGCATGTATAGCATCTTTTGGAGATGCTCTAAATAGAGTAAGGTGTGTTTCTATTATTATTTTTTTTTTCTCTGTGTCTGTTTTGTTCCACTATGTATTTCTGACTTGTGCAATTTGATCAAAGGGTGTACTTCCATATGTTAATTTGTATAGCTTTAATTCATCTATCCCTAATTGATATTATTAAACATGTATCCTTGGCTGTTGTGGGGAAGCTAAGCGAACGGACTCGCTCGATTTTCTCAGGCTTTCTGTGATCATTCTCATGCTTCTATCTTCTCGTTAGTTTGGGTTTCCTGTTTTGCCCGCACTATTCTATTTTTCATAGGTTTTTATTTTAGTCATTTTTCGGGTTGTATAATATTACCTGAAACTCTTTATGTACTCATTGATTTTTGATCTATAGACAGATCGGGGGTCCAGTCCAACCTCCCACCCTTATCGGGTGATCGTTCTTATAAAAAAGATAACAGAAGGAATTAGAAGCTGAAAATTATCAAGGTTTGATATTTGTGTGTGAGGTTTCAAATTGATAATGAATGATTGTAATCAAGTGTTGAAGATAGTAGTAATGCCTTCTTTAGATATCACTACTCTTTTAAAAAAGGCTTCCACAAAAGGCCACCCTCAATAATTAACTGCTGCTGCCACTTCATTTTGTCTATTTTATTCGAGAATTTACAATCAACTCTCTGTTTTGTAGTATATATTTAATATTTAACTGTGGGAGAATTATTTATTTAAAAAAAAATTATATTCAATAGGGTCTTGTAGCAACAAATTCTTATTTGCGATTTAGACAAACAAGAAAAACTTGTACAAAAATAATTTTATTGAATTAAAAATAAATATTGCGGGTTACAAACTCTAATTTAATCCTCTGATTCTTCTCTCAAGAACAATATGCGTTTGACTTTGAATTTCGGAGTCGGGTCGTTGACTTGATCTTCTCCGGATTTGATTTGGGTTTGAATAACGTCTTCCGAGGGTCTTGCGACTTGAATCTCGGATCGAACGCAGAACTTTGACGGGTTTTGACTTGAAGATCTTGGAGTTCTTGATGAATTTGGCCCTTCAATCTTCCTTCGATCTTGATTTGTTGAACTTTGACGGGTTTTGACTTGAAGATCTTGGAATTCTTGATGGATTTGGCCCTTCAATGTTCCTTCGATCTTGATTTGTTGAAGAACGCACTCGATTTGATGAAAAACGTCTTGAGTTTGATGAAGAACGACTTGAATATTGCAGAGAGATTTTCTCCTACGATTTTTCTTCTTCTTGAGTTGTCTTTTGAATTGTGTAGGGAGGGTCCCTATTTTTAGTGGTAGAGTAAGAGTCCTACTTAAAGTCTTCTTGATGACGTGGCGCGATTTGATTGGCTCTCTTTAAATTGATATTTATCTCTTATAACTTGGAAGAGAAGAAATAATCCTATTGGCCAATAATTAATTGATAATTATCTTCATAACTTATTTTGCAAGATAAATTATAATTTAATTTAAACACAATTTAATTGGCTAATTTAATTAAACAATTAATTAATTTTATGCGTCTACAAATGCCCCCTCGAGACTTGTTCACGGACAATGCGTCTTGGAGTGAATGAGTCTCGATAATTGCTCAACTTCAATTGCAGCTTGATCTAGCAAAGCACATATATCCTTTGAAATCATGACTGAACTTAGAGAAATTGTAAGTTGCCCTGCGTACCCTATAAAGGGATCAAGTCATAACGTAGTTCAAAATATATCCTTTTGAGGGATGTCATGCACAGTTTATACTCATGTGGACAAGGAGAAATATATGCAGTTTAAACTCATGCTGAAGGATAATTTGACTTGAAATTGTAGATAGTTTACGCTCGTATCAAGGAGCCTTCACTTGATTTGGATATGTAGATAGTTTATGCTCGTATCAAGGAGCCTTGATTTGATTTGGATATGTAGATAGTTTATGCCCTTATCAAGGAGCCTTGACTTGATTTGGATATGTAGATAGTTTATGCTCGTATCAAGGAGTGTTGACTTGACTTGGATATGTAGATAGTTTATGCTCGTATCAAAGAGCATTGATTTGGTTTGGATATGTAGATAGTTTATGCTCGTATCAAGGAGCCTTGATTTGATTTGGATAGTTTTTGCTCGTATCAAGGAGCATTGATTTGATTTGAACTTGTAGACATTTTAACTCGTGTCAAGGAGTATTTCATTTGATTTGGACATGTAGACCTTTTAAACTCGTGTCAAGGAGTATTTCACTTGATATGGACTTGTAGACCTTTTAAACTCGTGTCAAGGAGTGCTTGATTTGATTTGATTTGATTTGTCATATTGCATAGGATGTTGTTTTTTCAAAAGACTTGCCCCCATCCTCATGATCTTCTTGTTCTTCTTCAACATGTTCTTCTTTGAACTGGTACGACTCTATTTGCAGTTATGCTCAATTCCATATCATGTGCTCGAGTGGCCAACTCTTCAAAATTTTTACGTTGAATTCCTTGAAGGATATATCAGAGTCCCCATTGCATTCCTTGGATGCACAGTTCAATAGCTGATGTCTCGGGCAGTCGATCCGTACAATTAAGACTCAAATTTCTCCAACGGTTGATGTAGTGGATGACAGGTTCCTTCTTCCATTGGCGGGAATTAGTGAGCTCAATCATGCTGACTGTTCTTCGAGTGTTGTAAAAGCGGTTGAGAAATTCTTCCTCCAAGTGCTTCCAACTATCAATGAAGTTTGCCCCCAAATCAATGTACCAATCAAACGCGTTGTCTTTGAGCGATCGAACTAATTGCTTGACGAGGTGATCTCCGTACGTCCCGACATCATTGCAAGTCTCGACGAAGTGTGCCACATGTTGCTTGGGGTTGCCTTTACCGTCAAATTGTTGAAACTTTGGAGGTATATAGCCCATTGGCATCCTTAGATCATCAATTCTTTGCGTGTATGGCTTGACATAGGGTGATGGAGACTTAGAGCTTCCTTCCAACTTGTCTTTGATGGTTCCACTGATCAACGTCATCACTTGATCTACATGAATCATCCCTTCTAGAGAAACTTGAAGTTCTTGAGCTGGAGCCTTCTCGTTTTCAACTGGTTGTTGCTTTGTGGATGTCTCGACTTCGTCTTGAACCTCTATCTGATTCTCCACAGCTTGACTAGCATCGACTTTGTCCATCTTATTGATCAACTCGGCAATTTGAGAATCTCGCTGTTGAACATGCTTTGCGTGTCCCTCAATGGCCTTTGTCAAAGTTGCAGTTTGCTCATCCATGGTTGTAGCGTTTGTTGTCATGACGGATGCCACCTCTGAGTAGCTTGATGTTGAACGAGGCATGGGCTGTGAAATCTCTCGTTTTGAACCTTCCACGTCTGCGCTTGTGTTGACAAGAGGTGGTAAGCCTTTCTGAATGATTTGAGGTGTCGAGTTAGTCTCGGAGGATGCTTGCAGCTTCTTAGCCATACTCCTTGTACCTAAGCCCACACTTGATGAATCCGAAGTAGCAATCTCATTGTGAACGTAGAGCCACTGCGACACTTCGAGGATCTTCGAGAGAGGGAAGAGATGAGAGGTAGAGATGTCCCACCGGGCGTGCCAAAATTTGTAGCAACAAATTCTTATCTGCGATTTAGACAAACAAGAAAAACTTGCACAAAAATAATTTTATTGAATTAAAAATAAATATTGCGGGTTACAAACTCTAATTTAATCCTCTGATTCTTCTCTCAAGAACAATATGCGTTTGACTTTGAATTTCGGAGTCGGGTCGTTGACTTGATCTTCTCCGGATTTGATTTGGGTTTGAATAACGTCTTCCGAGGGTCTTGCGACTTGAATCTCGGATCGAACGCAGAACTTTGACGGGTTTTGACTTGAAGATCTTGGAGTTCTTGATGGATTTGGCCCTTCAATCTTCCTTCGATCTTGATTTGTTGAACTTTGACGGGTTTTGACTTGAAGATCTTGGAATTCTTGATGGATTTGGCCCTTCAATGTTCCTTCGATCTTGATTTGTTGAAGAACGCACTCGATTTGATGAAAAACGTCTTGAGTTTGATGAAGAACGACTTGAATATTGCAGAGAGATTTTCTCCTACGATTTTTCTTCTTCTTGAGTTGTCCTTTGAATTGTGTAGGGAGGGTCCCTATTTTTAGTAGTAGAGTAAGAGTCCTACTTAAAGTCTTCTTGATGACGTGACGCGATTTGATTGGCTCTCTTTAAATTGATATTTATCTCTTATAACTTGGAAGAGAAGAAATAATCCTATTGGCCAATAATTAATTGATAATTATCTCCATAACTTATTTTGCAAGATAAATTATAATTTAATTTAAACACAATTTAATTGGCTAATTTAATTAAACAATTAATTAATTTTATGCGTCCACATGTCTTCACCAAATACATTATTTGAGTAGATTAAAAAAAAATACAATTTGAATTTTTTTTATTAATTTTTCACTATATACAACATACTGGATATGTTAAGTCCCACCTAACTTAACACATCTTTATCATCAAAGTTTATATATATAAAACAAATTAATGATGACTACTAACTATATTTTAGATAAAACATTTTAATTTAGGCGGCGGTTATATGCAAGCCCATTTTCTTATTAATTCAAAACCTTCAATATAAAAATACTAATTTATCTTTAATGAAATTTAAAATTAAATAAAAAATACAAAACATTAAAAAATAAGAAGAAATCATTTCCTTTGTGCAAGACCAAATAAAATACATAAATCCAGAAACCCCTCTTCCTTATTTCACGACTTAAAACTCTCCTTCTTCTTCCCCTTCTTCTTCACAAACCCACAAAGAAATCCTATACACCAAAATTATCAAATACATACCAAACATTCACGATGGAACCAGAAAACAATGATATGGTGGTTTACGAGGGTGGAGAACACAATGAAATATGTTTTAACCCTTTATTTTTGCTTTTGGGTCGTTTTTTTTTTGTTGGGAAAAAAATTCGACGATACAAAAAATCGGTCTGCAAATACCGATTTTTGTTACTATAGTCGGTAACCACATTTCGATTATTTTAATAAAAATCGGTACTTAAACACCGATTTTTGTAGTAAAAATCGGCATGACAACACCGATTTGTTTTTGTATTATCGGTATTGTCATGCCGACTTGTACTACAAAAATCGGTTTTTCAATACCGATTTTATTATCTGTGTTTTTTTAAGACCGTTTTCTCATACTTTCGTGCATCAACCTAGGGGATTGATGGAGGATTATTCAAATGAATTATCTAACGAATAAATATTTGAGATACGGAAAGCTCTACTCGATTGGGTTAAAGGCGTGGTAGACGCCACCGAATGGTGATAAACATTTTCGTTCCAAATATTTAAAAAATATCAATTAACCAAATATATAATGTATTATTTAAAAAAAAAATCAAAAAATATCGGTATTCGAAAACCGATTTTGTACTCAATAATCGACATTAGAACGCCGATTTTGACTTGAAAAGTCGGCGTTGTGTCGCCGATTTGGTTAACAAAAATCGGTATTATGTCGCCGATTTTCGTGTACAAAATCGGTCTGGATAAACCGATTTCGGAAACCAACGAAAAAAAATAAAAAAAACAATTTCAATCTCAATTTTTTTTCCAAAATCGGCCAAATCATTGCAACCCAACAAGAAATAAGCATAGATTAATGTTCATTCGTACATATTTATCAAGAATCGATGTTCGATTAATGTTTTCGAATTTACAAATAAAAATTTAGTAAAAAGGACATCGATGCTCGATTAATGTTTTCGAATTTACAAACAAAAGTTTAGTAAAATGGACTTACTTGTTGGTGGTGGTAATGGTGCAGTGGGTGGGTCGCTGGTCATAGTCGGTGCGGTGAAAGTCTCGCTGGTTGGGAGTCGTGATATTGTTTTTTTTTTTTTTTTGATTTTTGGTCTTGAACAAATTAAAAATAAGATTTATTTGTATTTGAGTATTATTTGTGGATAAGGGTATATTTGTCATCTTTGGTCTTGATGTAATAAAATTAGATTAATTTGCGGACTTGAACTAATAAACTCCTTTATATGGTTTTGAACTAATAAAAAAATGGGCTTGCATATAACGGCCGCCTTTAATTTATGATATTTTAACTTCATTTTATATGAATAGTACTATTATATGCGGAAAAAAAAAGAAAAAAAGAGGGGGTCGCGCTGTCTTGTACCGTCGCCAATCTTTTGTCAATCCTCTTACTTATATTGGTTCTGCCACTGATTACACCTAATAAAATATATCTGATTACACTTAATTAAACAACGATGTATATATATTTTACACGCATTTATATGCAGATCATATGTAACTATGTAAATCAAATGTGATTAACAATTACAAAATTGTGATTTAATTTTATAGACACTTAAATTTGGAAATTAAAAGGCAGTTGAGAATATTGCTGTTTTTAATATAGGAATGAAAAGTGAAGTTAATGGCAGGTTTTCTTTTTTGTATCAATCTACATTGTGTCAGTTTGTGGTGGGTGCCTACGTGTCTTAGGCAGCAGCATCCAAAAGCGAATCCAATAAAGATGCTCGTGCTTCATCATTTCTTCTCTAATGTTTCTTAGTACTATTTCGACATGTTAAAAAAATATATACAAATTATTTATAAAAATATTTTTAGATAGTTGCAAAATTACCATTTTAATTTTGGGCTTCTCTAAAAATAAATTGTTTTAACTTTTAATTTATAATCTTAGTAGTTTTTATGGTTTAAAAGCACTTTCAAAAATAAGGATCAAGAGTATTTGAAATTCATACTCTTATTGAGTTTATCTAAATTCATTTAATATAAATATTTTAGATATTTTACCAACAAAAATTAGCTAAAATTTAAAGTTGATTTACAAACATCAATAGTTTCTAAATTAACAGCTTAAAATTGAATTTTTGAAAGGATTTGGAAACCACTAGCAATTTTGGAAATAAATATTAATTATCAACTCTATTCAGGATCATCAACTTCTACTTATACAAAAAGTTTTGAAAGTACTCTCATAACCAATAAAACTTAATAATGGTAACCACAAGTTCGAATCTCTCTGTCAACTGTCGCTAGATCGAGTTTATCACATATGGTTAGTCTAATGTGATTTACATCTTTCGTATTGCTTGCAAGTTATTATACGAGACTAAGGTTACCCATTATAATATCTATACGGTGGACTGCAAATTCCTTCTTTATCAAAAAAATAAAATAAAAATAATGGTAGCCAAACGAGGTGTAAGATAATACATACTCAATGACAATTTACTTTATAAAATTTGATCCATGGTGTACAAATATTCCTTCAACCAAAATATAGGGCTTTTCTTGAAATTGTCTTTATTTGATCCCAAATTTTCTAGAGTCCGAGGTTGCTCCATATCAATACACTCTTTAAAGGTAATTATCTCTTCTTTTGAGTCAAACCAAATGTATAATATATCCCACTTGAATTTCCTCTTCCTTTCATCTTTAATTATGGGAATCTCCAATAGTTACTTGAGAAAATTTTATTAATGTGTATACCTTTTCAATCCAAAAACTAAAGAAAATGAACCCATAAAAGTAATTTTAACATTAAGTGTCCCAACAAAATCACAGAGTTGTTCATAACTTTAAAGATAGAATTATGAAAATGCTAGCCTCCATCTTAAATATGTATTGTGTTACGTCCAGTAAGTAAATTTAGTGGTGTTCATTCGGTACGCTAAAATCTCATACCGTTACCGAACCGAAATATGCGGTTCGGTTAAGTAAATAACCGAATTACCGAAATTTTATTGAACATATCTGAAAGTTTGATTTTTTTAATAGATTTTAGTTTAAATACTAATATATATATATATATATATATATATATATATATATATATATATATATATATATATATATATATATATATATATATATATATATATATAGACACACACACACACATAACCGAATAACAAATCGAATTCCCAGTTTACCAAACCGATGAACACCCCTAGATAAATTTGACATCCTAAAGGTGGACGTATAAAACAAATACATACATAGTTGAAGGGTGATTGTAATTACCCAAACATGAATGATTTTTTCATAATTCAATTTTATCTCGGGGGTTTGGCGTAATTTGCCCTAATAACTAAGAAGTAAAGGTGATTGGATTAAAATGATGGGCGAATGGTAAAAAAACTCATCACATGGGACTTAAATGCATTTTGGTTCACAAAAAAAACAGTTTCTCAATTAAACTCATCCCCATGTCTTTAGTCTAAAATACCCTCCATAATATAATTCTTATCAATTCCACCCATTATGCTCTAACTTCCTTAATATTACACATTGACCCCGGATTAAACATATATCACATTAACCCCCAATTTTTTTATTTTTTTCAGAAAATAATTTTTTTTTCTGAAATGTTTTTTTTCCGGCCAGATTCCGGCGTTGAATTTTTTTTTTCCTGAAATTTTTTTCCTGCCGGTCAACCACCGTTGACCGCCGAACTCCGGCGTTGACTTTTTTTATTTTTTATTTTTTTTACTTGAATTTTTTTTCTTAGAAAAAAAAGTCAACGCCGGAGACCGGCGGTCAACGCCGGCGACCGGCGGTCTCCGGTGGTGGCGGGTCAAAATTGGGGTCAAAATTGAAATTAGGCTTAAAATTGGTTAATTGATGAAATTGAGCTAAATTAGGGTGTAAATTATGAAATTGGAGTTGAATTGAGTTTCAATGAATTGAGGGTAATTTTGGTATATATATAGAGATTTTACTTATTTGCAAATAAGTTTGAATGAGTTGAATTTACTTGAAAGACAAAAAAGTTGGATGTCCCCTTTTAATTAAGTGTCCTTGTCATGGGCATATTTGTCATTTACCTTAAAATGATTGGTTGGTGAAAGAAAAATCCAGCAACCATTCTGGACAAGTGTAATTGGACTAGGCTTTTCTGTACAAAGCCCAACTGCCAATAGATATTCAATCAATTTAATTACCAGAAAAGTAAAAAAACAAAAGAAAAAGGAATTAAAAAAAAAGAGAGGAGAGAGAGAGAACAAGGTAGGGCCCACACGCGGGTTCTAGGTGCTTCTATAGGTGAGGAAATACACTTGTGCTTAAAAATCACCCCCAAATTCACACGCAGATGATACACACACACACACACACACACACACACACACACACTCTCTCGTGCACCCGGCAGTTGCATACGCTCCAATTTTGCTGTCCATCTCACTCTACATCAGCACACTCTGACGCTTAATTCTTCTCTCTCTAGAAATTCTATTTCGCGCACGGGATTTTAGGGTTTTTGCTTCAATCATCAGTAGTCAATCACAGCTGGTAACAAGGTTTTTTTCTCTAAATTTTCATAATTCTGTAGTTTTTATTTTTGATCAGTCGTTTCGCTTCGTTTATTCTACATCACATGTACTTATCCGTGTATGCATGTATGTGTTTGTGCGTATAATGAGGTTTCGGATCTGGGCTTTTTTTTTTTTTTTTTTTTTATTGTTGCTATATGCTTTGTGATGCTGATATGGGTTTAGTTCTTGGTTTAGTTTTGATTAAGGTATAAATATTTTTTAGTGTTCAAACAATTTGATACAATTTTCCACGGAAAAGTTAGAAAGATGTATGATTTGACAAAATAACTGGGGCAGGGAGTCGAAGAAATGATGAAATTCGATAATGACTTAATTGGGGAAAAGAGGGACCGGAGTTTAAATCAGATTAATTGAATTGTGTGGATTTCGATGGAGTCGAAGAAATGATGAAATTCGATAAGAACTTAATTGGGGAAAAGAGGGACCGGAGTTTAAAAACAGATTAATTGAATTGTGTGGATTTCGATTTTAAGTAAGAAGCTTTAATGAGTTTAAAGCCTTTTATGGTATCAAGTGATAATGTTTGATGGAGGCATCTGGCCGAAAGTAGTCATGATCGGCCAATTAGTAAAGTCCTTGAATTAAGTAATTGTTAGGAGTTAAGACTCGGAGATTGGCGTCGTAGATTTAATGCTTTGAACAAAGACTTTCAAATCGGGCAAGAGTACAGGAAACATGTAATCCTATTTCATTCCTTATGAAGGATATCAAACTCTAAATGCTACTTATGTCCCAAGATTCCATTTTTGGTAGAAAATGTTGTTTCATCGAGTATGGATTTATTATAAACGGCATGTATATCCTCGATGTTTACGTGCTAGAATGAAACTACAGACAAGTACATGATGCAATAATCGGTGTGGATAGAGTGGGGCACTGACACGTGTTTTTATTGTCTCGCGTGTAGTCGTGATCTACTGACTGGTGTGTACCTCTTTTATGCTTGGAAAAACATATGCACATCGTTCTCTCTAAACCCTTTACCAATTGCCTGAATACTTAATTAGGCCAAACTGAAATGGTACTAATTGGATATTTTTCCTCTTCTTAGGTGAATTATTTTTCTGCTATGTTTGCTATAATTTCTTGAGTAAACATATAAATTGTTTTAATTTATCATGTTTCCATAGGACTAGAGGTGAAAAGGAAAAGGGGCTTCCTTTTACATAATCTTGGATGTAAATAATGCGGCTCTAGTTCAATTTGAAGTTAGGAGTTCTATTAATAGTAATAATACGAGTTGTATACATCATACATGCCCGTCCAAATCACATTGGAGTAGGTATATAAATGAGTTGAGCCACTCACGAGCCTAATGACTCGGCTCAACAAAAGGTCGAACTCGTGCCGTTTCTATTTGTTCACACTCGAGTTTGCAAAATTTTTGTTTTTTTGTTTGACTATATGCATAATATTAATAAGTACAACAAAAATATATTATAATATTAAAAATTAAGCACAAATTGCTCGTGATCTTTTCATTCCTATTTTTTTTGGTATATATATAATATTAAACAAAATATGATAATATATATATATGAAAATACAAATTTGAGCCCGACATCGAAGAAAATAGAACTCAATGAGCTCGAGCTCTCGGAATGAGCCAAGCTTGACCAGACTCGTGCTTAATACACCCCTACGTTGAAATGGCTAAAATGTTATTCCTGTACTTTGTTACTCTTTAAGTGTTGGCTTATATTTGGTTCATCAGGAAGTTATAAGCTGATGGTGTCAAGGGTGTTGAATAGGGTGTAAGGGTGTTGAATGAGTGTAAGGGTGTTGAATGATTCCACAGCTATCTATTTTTTTTTTCTGTATTTAAAGCTTTTGATGTCTCTATGTACATCTCTTATATGTTGTTCTTTTCAAAATTCAAGATGTTTCTTGAATCCTCATCTATTTTCGCCTGATTGGAATTTATTTGTGTGGATTAGGTAACTAGACAGGGGTTGACTTCTTTGGAGAAATCACGGGAGCATGCAATCCAAGTCAAAAAATGTCGACCAAGGAGAAGACAATGCTTACAATGTAGCAAATTCCACCGTATGTTCTGAACCATGGTGGAACAATACTGGAAATCCCCCCTTTGCCCCTGCAATGATGCGGGGAAGTGCATCAGAGTCATCTTCCATGGAACAATCTGGGGATGGCCAATCACAGTCTGAGGGTATAGTGGACGAGGAAGATGATGATACTGTCCAACACTCACCTAGTAGGGTACCTCCCCAGCCAGGTAGTGCTTTAGTATGCTAATCACCTTTACTCGATGAACCATCTTTAGTAGAATCTTAATCGAAGCAAACTCCAAGTTTGGAAGTAAAATCCTTGCAATCTTTAGTATCTACATTTTAACGATTTTACGTTGGGATCATAATTCGGCTAGAAGTCATTTTCTTGGGCCTAACTCAAAATTTTTTTCCTTCGAAACAACTGAATTCCAAGTAAAGAGCAACCATTTTCAGCACTCCACTGAACGTTGTCTTTGATTCAGGTAACACGACTAATTCTGAAATTTTTGGCAGGCTGAACTCTAGCACAAATAATGAACAACATAGGACGAAAAACTTATCCAATAATCAACAACCAACAAAAACACGTGTTTTATTTATGTTGGGAGTCTTGGGACATACTTTATTTGTGGTAGGAGCTGTTTTATATATGTTTTGACATAAAAAAATTGGCATGCTATATATATTTTACAAGATATGTAAAATCCTACGATTTCACAATCCAATTTTATGGTTACGATTATACAGACACCTTTCGATTTTATAAAATCCCGATTTTAACTATCTTGCTTGCATCTTATGTTCATCAAATTAGTATACTCTTGTCGTGACAAGCTGCGACATTTTGTGAAGTAGTGGCCTTTATTTTCCATATCCCATCTCTCTGGGAGGGTCTTAAAGAGATTTGAGGTATTCTACCATGTCTTGCGGAAGTTATTATTGGCTTTATCCTTTGTTTCATAGGATAATGTAGTTCTGGATTGATTATCTCATGACACCCCATAGCCATAAAAGTTCAATTTCTTCAATAAATACATCAATTTGGATATAGGCACACCCAAACTAGGTGGTCTTTTCTGATGTTCTTTCCGTTTGACCTACCAAATCATCTGCACTATAGGAGACTTTATATATGATATCTTGTAGAAAAAAGCGTGATTCCTCTTTCAGAATCGCACATGAATCTTTCCTTCATAGGATGAGGTAATGCCTTGTTTTGGTTATTGCATTCCTAAAGGCATCCCTACTAATGTTGACCCTGATCTATATGAGAACACCAGCAATATAGCTATGCTAACTTGTTTTCTGAGCACCGTTGTACTTCATGTCTTGCATAAGATTCACTTTTTCCCTTCCGTATTAAAGTTTGTTTTCATTGGGGAGAGATTAATGGAGTCCTTCCCTTCTGTATTAAAGTTAGTTTTCATTGGGGAGAGATTAATGGAGTCCATGTCAAGATTGGAAGTACTCATTTAATTCAAGTTTAGTCAGCCATAGATTATGTGAAGCATTGAGTTTCCTTCATATTTTTTGCTTTTATATTTTAATAGCAATAACATCCCTGTTAACTTCAGGTAGAGACCGTAAGGAGGACAATACGAATCTCCAGCAAGTTGAGCCTACCTTACATCCTAGACCTGATGGAAGCCTTACGCAGCCCATGCAACTTGAGCTTGTTGGCCACTCAATTGTAAGATACTTCAGTCTTACAACTTGAGCTTGTTGGCCGTGTTACAGTAGTAATATTTAAGTTAGTGGTTATAACATGGGAATATATTTTCTTCGTTCTGGTAAATCATTTTCAGGCATGTGCTTCAAATCCTTATGATCCATATTACGGAGGGATGATGGCAGCTTATGGCCAACCTATGGTACGTGCTTGAGTATGAAATTGTTACCCTGATGTTTGTTTTTTCCTTGTTAAATGACATAAATAGGAGGATTTGTGTGTAGTAAACTGTGACAAGGTATATTCGAATTGTTATCATTGACTCGATACCAATTTTCTGATGAAGGGCCATGGTACATGACCTTCAAAAGATACCATTGCATAATGGCTAGAATTAAGATATTCTGAGAGTCTTGCTTTCCATTAGCGATTACAAGGCTTCGGGGCTTTGTATCCTTGACCACATTTTTTTTTTAATTTGACAGATGAAGATCTACTGATTTCTTGTTTTTGTGTTTTTCAAAACAACTTCACGTTGGTCACAGTCGAGAGTTTTGTCATGTTTTTTTGGAGTTTGTGAAGATATTGAATCAGAATCGCTTCTTTTTCTATTGAAATTATTGCAGGATCTGTTTTCATATAATTCTCTAACCAAACATACTTTTTCTCCCAATGAATCAAGGTTCCTCATTTATATGATATGCATCACATGAGGATGCCACTGCCTCTGGAGATGGCACAAGAGCCTGTTTACGTTAACGCCAAACAATACCATGGTATCCTACGTAGGCGGCAGTCACGTGCTAAAGCTGAGCTTGAAAGGAAGCTAATCAAAGCTCGGAAGGTTCTTTTTTCTTTTTCTTAGAAACACCATATTTGTTGGGAAATTTCTTTTACCTTTTCGCCTCATAATAAAAAAAAAAAATTCTGTGTTACAGCCATATCTACACGAGTCTCGACACCAACATGCCATGAAGAGGGCAAGGGGTACCGGGGGTCGTTTTGCAAAGAAATCCGATGCTGATACTTCAAAGGGAACAGGTTCTGAATCAGCTGTATCTGATGCAGCAAAAGTGACCGAGGCTCAGAATATGTACAGTTCCAGTCATCAGTGGGGAAATATCCAGTCCAATCACGCACTTGCTATGCAGTGAAGTTCGATCTGGACTTTGTGTTGGTTACCTGTTTCGATCTTGGCTTTTTCCGAGCTGGGCGGCAATTCATTCTTGGCTGTGTTTCGATAGTTTGAGGAGGAGGAGGATCGTTTTCTCTTCTTTCGAGTACTACTGTTCTTCTCTTTTGTGTACAAAATTTCTATTTAGCACTAGAAATGGAGTGTGTAAAAACTAAAGTTTGAGTAGGAAAAATCCCCACTAGAACGTTTGTAAAGTCCCGTACTAAGAGTAGCATGTGTTCTTACTTGCCTGCATATTTGCTCCATGTTCAGATGTGAAGTTTCGAACTCCGGTCTTGATTATAATCGTTGTTTTGAAATGATGATTGTTATTTTATTTATAGAGCTGGGAATAACGTAGCTCGTACTGTTTTAGCAATTCGAAATGTGTCGTTTATTGTGGTTATCTGGTTGAAGTGAGTGGCTGTATTATTGGATAAAACTCATTAATGAAATATTGGTCTTTTGAAACTCCGTGAACAAATTATTTGCAAGGTCTTAGCAGGCACGTTGAAATATACAAGGCAACCAAAAGTTGTACGTTGGACTGAAATAAACAAACAATTGTATCTTTCTATTAAGAAAACAATGAAACCACGGCCGTTTCTTTTGCATTCGTAATAACAATATTGTACACTTATCATTACAAAGTTCTATACTCGTTTGCAGCTGATTAGTCACCTCACCTATAAAACATTATTTGGAGTAAAACGAAAAACACAAGAAAAAAAAAACATTAAAAAAAAAAAAATCAAAACCGTTAGTTTATAGTCATTACAGCTTCAATATCAGTGATCTTCTGCCTCGTAATGATAGTCAGGGTTGGTTCCTTCTTCTGTCTCGTTTAAGTCAGACATTGTTCCTCCCTCTGTATCTTCAGGGGGTTCCATTATACTTTCACTGCTAGCTTTGCTACTATCGGTCACATTATTCTCAGAATCGGTTAAGTTGACCCCACTTTGCTTCTCCATCATACCCGACAAGGCAAGCCTTGGAGACCACTCAAGAACATCATCGATTATGTTATACACTCGCTTTTGGTACCTGTGCAAAAAAAACAAAAATAAATTATTCCTCGATAATTATTCTGTATTCTTTCATTTGTCATTATTCAATTTCCTTTTATTTGTTTTTGAAGATGATTGCTGCAAAATTTGGCAAATTGACGTACCTAGCCCTGGCAGCTTCATCAGGAGCATGGTGTCTTAGTAGCAAAATGATGAGAGCAGCCACTAGAGCAAAAAATAATCGAGCTGTCCACTTGGGGCGTTCACACTCGTCTTTCTTGGGCAAAAATTGGAATAATTCCTTTAGTGTTGCTTCCTCTGCAAGAATGTTGGGGAAGAACCATACGCGCTTTCCAAGAACGATCCATAGAGTTCCAAATACGAGGGCTCTCACTGCACGACATCATCAAATCTCGTAAGCCCAAGAAAATAACGAACTAGCAAATTGTTTTAAAACACTAGGCAAAACATAGTTTATTCAACTATCAGTCTGTAATGGGAAAGCATAACTGAAACAATGTGAAGAGAACAGCTTCTTATAAGAAAATGCTCAGAAAAATCTATGCAATAGAAATACAAAAACCGAAAATAATGAAATAAGAACACTAGTTTTTGGGGTATCGAAGATATATAACTTATCTAGATTGAATTCTACACTGTATTGGGTGAAAAGGAAACTGTTATTAAACACTTTATGCATCGGCTGACAACTCAATGGCATGAATATCTGTACTAGCATATTAGAATAAGATAAGAACATTATTATTTCCTTCCATAAGAAAAGTTCGTCATACAACTGCCATTACCAAACTTCTAACATATTATTCACTCGGAATTCCCCAGTGAATAGTGACTACTCCCCACATAAATATAAATTCCCGTAATGTACTTCCAAATATATCACTGCGGTTACTTGATATATATTGCAATATTCCAATAAAAACGACCAGTTGGAAATCAACAATGATAGAATAACATCACATACTAATAAGGATAGTTCATCAAAAGGTTGATCTCTGCTGTCACTTTATATTACATATTAGGTAATGCAGAAAGTTAACATGGAGGATAAAAAGTCAAACCAAGAAATGAAGTATGATCAGCCAAAAAACTTACACAAAAGCACGCAAAGTATAACAAGCAGCAAACCGGCACAGAAGTAGAGTATAAGCAGCTTGACCTGGTGAGGATACACAGGAAACAAGCAGATTGCTAGCGTTAAAACAGGCCACACGAACGAGAGAAGCGTTTGCCATAAAGGCCGTCTGTTTACAAAGGTCCATGCAAAAAATGCATCATTATCGGAAAACAACTGATCCTGCAAAACAAAAATGATTGAGATAAGAAAACAAAATATCAATCCAGTAATAAAAACAACTATGATGCTACGCTATCAATAAAAAAGATGCCTTTGCACAAGTTACGAAAATTGTTTTTATAGTTCTACAAAAGTAAACGCCAAGATGACCATGCAGATTCATGCAAATTAATTCGATCTCGACAGTGAAGACAATGCAAGAGCATTTTCATCTCTTTAAAATCATATTTCAGAAAAATGACGACCTCAACTGAGAGCTTTGATGTATAATTAACAACTAGAAGTTCAAAAATAAAAATCCACGTACAGGTAAAGGTATTTTTCTACTTGACATATATGAATAAAGTGCTCGAATTAAACTTACAGAAAATATCTCCAAATGCGCCGGCCAAGTAGACAACTTTCTCTTCCCGGGACGAACAGTTTTGACAACACGGTCACATCGCACAATAAGATTCTTTCTCAACAGAGTATTGGCAATGTCTTCACTTTCTAAATTCTTATCCGATTCAAGTACATCTTTGAGTTCAGGATGATTTCTCAAAAATTTAACAAAATCCTTTCCTCTAAAATATTCGACTCTTGTCTCTTGTAAAATGCCCCACCTAGACTCCAGATCTTTGTGATCTCTTACTTTCTCAGCAAATATCTGAAAGATGTCCTTTTTCGCAGCTTGCTTCTGAAATTTAATTAAAGAGGAGACCGGATAATAAGATTACAGGATGATTAATCATTTAATTTGCTTATAAGTAACACCTTGTGACAATGCATTGAAACTGCTATTATTGCGATCGAAGGGTATTGTTCGTGAATGGGAGTGTGTGCTAAATGTTGCGCATCTGTTGTTAACATAACTAGCATTAAGAACAACGAACGTAAACAATAGCTCGCACAAATCAATAACGTGTCTGGATTATGATGAAGTGAATTGCAATACAAGACAACTTGAAAAGTAGTGCCAAAGTGAAACCGTAAATTATCTTAAATCCCATAATATGAAATGTTACTTACACTGAAAATAAAGTAACAAAAAGCCCGATCACCATTGAAATAAAGAGTGAATAAGCCAAGATGTGAGAAATTGGAATATGCGACACAAATAGATACCCTGAAACAACTGGAATGAATTTATTTTCAGCCCAGTCATCTAAATTTAATGCAAGTTTTGCTATCATTAAATAAATTTGCATCGGCTAATCTTTTCACAAACTCGAAAAACGAGTAACCTACACTTCATTCAGTACTTCATAAACATGAATTGACAGGAGATCAAGCATATTATTGATCAGACTATAATCCTGCAATTCGCAGACTGAAGAAACAAAATCCAAAAATTGTCGGTCAAGTCAAACACGTTTTAGATAATCATTTCCTATTGTTTTCAACTTTTCATCAAAATTGCAGCAAATTTTCTTTTCACAAATTTCTAAAACACCAATTTCCCAAATTCTTATAAAAAGGGGCAATTAACTTGGGGTTTTAACAGCGGAGTTCAGATCTTTCAGGGAAAATGTAAAAGCATCAGCAGAAACCGAATTAGGGAGAAGATGAATCAGATGAATAAATGGATGGAACATATAATCAAACTCGCAAATGCTTTATCTGTAAATTGAATTGGTGAAAATTAACTAACCTTAGGAGGATTGTCGGTGGCCGAGTCTCCGTACGAACGCTTACCCCTCTTTTTATCGCCGGTGGCTCCACCGCTTCCGCCTCCGCCTCCGCCGCTGCTTATTCTCTTCATATCTGAATACGCTCTCTCTCTCTTCTCTTCTTTTCTTACAGTGATTAATTCATTTTACATAATTCAATTATTATTTCGTAATTAATAAATGAAAATAAATTAAATTTAATATTAAACATGTTCGTAAACCCGTAGAAAATGGGCTTTTTCAACTTTAAGCCCAGCCCAATCATCTAATCTACAAGAACAACGTATCAACATTTATATTTAATTCCACTTTGCACCCTTGAAATATAGTATATTGACACTTTGCATATTTGAAAAAAGAGTAATACCATTTTGCACCTTCAAGACACAATAAATCATTCACAATGCACCAATCATTGAATATTTAAAACTTGACTAGTGTAATTTCATTTTTTTTTATTAATTTTTTCTTTTTAATTTCATATTTTCGAGCTTACAAAATGCGACAAAAAACATAACAAATTACTGAATTATTTGATTGATGGACCTTTTATTATAATAAATGAAGGTATTTGGTAGAAATATTTGGAAGAAAAATATAATTTTCAAATAACTTGATAACGAAATAGCTGAAGGATTTTTCATTCTTTGTTTCTTGTAAAACATGTTTTTGTGAATTTTTTTAATACGTTAATGAAATGTATTTTTGTTTTTGCACTTTGTAGTGTCAATAGGATTGAGAAATTTTAGAAAAATGATTTGACATTTGGCACCCTTAAAAAATACAACTAAAAATATTAAATTATCTTAATTGACGTTAAAAATTTATTCAGGGTGCATTATACATAATTTATTTTATTTTGAAGCTATTAATTTTTTTAAAGGGGTGCAAAGTGACAAAAAGAAAAACTATATTTCAAGGGTGCAAAAAGAGAAATAAAGGAAATAGAATTGAAAACAGATAAAATGCAGCAATAATTAATTAATTTGTTGGGCATAGCTTCTCCCTTCTCAAATGCTTCATCTTCGGCACTGTACTTGTCTTTCTCTGAACACTCACTCATCCCTAAAGAAGAAAAAATCGATATTTTTATCTGGGTTCGGAGTTTGGGGAGATAATGAATTGTTGGGATTCAAGAATAGGAGAAGAAACGGGCCGCTGAATGGCGTGGAGAAAGATTCGGGCTTTGAGGTGGACCCGGATAAGGCCCGAGAAGCTTTGAGACAGCTTGATGAGCAGCTTCAATCTTTCTCCAAGAGAAAAGTCAGCCCCCCAAAGAATATTAGAGGTGAACTACTCATAATATCTGTGTAATAACACACACACACACACACACAAAAGCAGCACACTTTACTTTACTAAGATAGATTATTATGGGATAAAAAAGAAGAGATTATGGGATTATTCAAAAGAAGTTCTTGATAAGATTATGAGATTATTCAAAATATTTATGCCACTCTTCTGAACTGGATAGATTGATAGATTTATAATTATGTGTACTTATGGTGGAGGAAAACTCTATTATGTTAGCCAGGCCACTACTAAGAAAACAAGGATTGTCTACTCCTTATTTTGTGGTTTGATTCGGGAACCGCTGAGGTATGGTCGAATTACGAAAAACCCCCTTATGTTTGGGTAATTACAACCACCCCTTAACTATGGTGTCAAATTTTCTTACTGGGGGAATGGTTTTTTCGTAAGACAGTAAATAGTTGAGGGGAGTGTTTGTAATTACCCAAATAAGAAGGAGTTTTTTCGTGATTTGACTTTATCGGGGTGGCTGTATGTAATTTACCCTTTGATTTACTATCATTTGTCTTTCATGTCCACTCCTATGATGTCAAATTTACCTACTGAACGAAGGGTTTTTTCGTAAGACGATACATAGTTGAATAGGGTGTTTGTAATTACTCAAACATACATAGTTGAATAGGGTGTTTGTAATTACTCAAACATGAGGGTTTTTTTTTTCCTTCGTAATTTGACTTTACTTCAGGAGGGTGACCGTAATTTGCCCTTTGATTTACTATCATTTAGGACAAAGTTTTGAGTTTCCGAAAATGTTATAGTTGGTGGAGCTAAGATCTTAATTTAGGGGTTTTGAGGAGAAATTTGAACTTTACACGATCAAATTCATATTTTTACATAATATGAGGAGGAGGGGGACAAATATTGTAAATATTTTTGTTAGGGTAAATCACGAAACCCCTCTAAACTCAAGTTAAATTACAAAAAACACCCCACCTATTCGTAATTATTAAAATCCCCTCAACGTTTGTTTCCGTTTTACACCGACTCGCTTACGGTGTAATTTTTCACGGAATCTTTTTAATTTGAGTTAATATTTCCTGAAAAATGTCAATTCTACCCTGCAAACGTGACATTTCTTTATGTCATAATCAGATGTACTAAAAAGTTGTGAAGATGTTATTTAAGAAGTAAAGATTCCATGTAAAGCCCTTTAGGGTAATTTTTGTCTTTAAAAAGTAGCATAAAGAAATGTCACGTCTAGGGGTAAAATGAACATTTTTCGGGAAATAGTACTTGGAATGAAAAAGATTCCATGAAAATCACGCCGTAAGGTGGTCAGTGTACGATGGAAACAAACGCCGGGGGAATTTTGGTAATTATTGATAGGTGGTGTGTTTTTTTGTAATTTAGCCTAAGTTCAGTGAGGGTTTCGTAATTTACCTTTTTTTTGATATTGTGTTGAATTAAGGGACTTATATGTATGTTGGGTGTGTCACGTACCAATTGAGTTACTCTGCTCGGCTCTATGCTCTTGCATAATAGAAAAAGACCTCTTCAACTAATATGATCAAATTTTCGCGATTGAATTACTCTCGGAATCAACAAAAACGCAACGGATGTTGGTGTTTGATCTAATGCTATGATTTTGCTCCACGTAAAAAAATCTATACGAGACATTTGAGATCGATCAACGCTTTAAAACACTACAACAAATAGGCTTCTTGTTATGTATTTTTATAACTTTTTTTTCTAATGGGGTGCATTTTCTTGACACTATCACAGCTATGGACTATAATGAACCAATTATCAGGGAAAGAGAAGAAGAGATATCGGGCTTCACAGGGTCGTTTTTGGTATTTGCAGCTTCAGGTCTGCTAGTTTTCACCATTTTGTATAATATTATATTCTTTACAGTTATAAAGCCATCCGTAGATGGACCGGAGACTGTTGAATCTGCAAGTACGATTATGGAAGCTGAAAAGGGGGCATCGATAAAACGATTGTCTAAAAGTGCAGAGTTCTCAATTAGGCGGTGAAAACTTGTATGTATATATATATGCATCTGTATATGCGCAAAACTCGACTTTTATATCTTACTACTGATTTATTTGCTACGTTATGGAATATCAATTCTCTCGTCGCCATTTTGAAATGAGAGGTCGAATATTGGTTAGTTGTCTCTTTTCATGGACGCAAACACACACACACACACACATATACACACACACACGGTTATTTCTATATATGCTACATCTAGGTGGATTTTTACCTTTACTCTACACACCAATATGTGTGTATATGTTTGTGTAGGTCATTGAGATTCTAAACTGGGTGATTTTTAACTATTTATGTAATTAAATAACCACCCACTAAGCACACTTACACATGGGTGTGTGTCTAATTATGTAGCATAGAAATAACCGAATTTAAGATTGGTTGGTTTTTATTTCCTAAATCAAGTATTTTTACTATTTGTATTACTCTTTTGAAAATAAAATCAAAATTCGAGGTGTCGATTTGTAAGCTTATGAACAACTGAAAAGCGGACTTGATTTCGAGTTTGTCCGAATGAGTTCGAACTCGAATTCGAGTTTTTGTTGAATTAGGGATATATAATGGTTAGTTCATTTACACCTCAACTATTACAACTAACTATAACATGGGTCCAAATATACTTGTAAATTGTAGCATTCATGGAATCACTTGCAATTTGGAGAAACTAATTACATCATTAATTACATTATCAGCAAAATTGGATATATTTAGACAAAAATAATAAAGGTGGTCTTAAAAGTAAGAAATTTGAGTAAAGTACAAGGAATGCTTGGTTAAAATCTTGAAATATCTTGTCACTTTATTATTTTAGTTTGAAATCAATGTATCAAATTGGTAGCCATGAATTGATTGATTGGTTACATCAGTTAGTTGAATTGCATTGTTGAAAAAAATGCTTTTATGGCACCACATGCTAGTAATAGTTATATGGACCATTTTGTCAATGACATTTCACATATGTCATTTTCCCATTTTATATATAAAAAGAAGATTGTATCAAAGTACTTCCACAATCATTTCCATAACTAAATCAACATGTTACAATAATGTTCTTTCACAATTACAAGAAAATTAATAGAAATTGCCCTAGCATAAGTCTAGTAAGTTTATGTATACGAATTGCTAGTTGATAGAGTAAAAACAGCGTGTTGGTTTACGGGCTATTATACGAAAACGAGATGTAACGAGACTTCAATGATTGAGCTTAATAAGAATGGGACTGATCCAAATTTATTGGAATTATTTTATAAGATGATATATTGAAATGCTGTTTATGAAGTAAAAATTGATAGGTCACAAAATAATTTCAATATTTGTTAAGTTTGATCGGTCCCCTTCTTTTTAAGAAATTATATTTATATAGTGAAAATTGATAGGTAACAAACAAACTAATTTCAATATATATTCATTTTTCATATTTCAAAACATTACTTTCAAATCCCCTTCTACTATATCAAGCCCCTATCATAAATCAGTCTAGGGTAGATTTTGATTTTGTTTTTCAAATTCACCATGCCCTAAAATTGCATTGTTTAATTTATCATGCATGCATTTATGAAGTACTATTCCTTACAAAGTTATGAAATAGAAATTACTTTTATTTTTTGAAATATATATTAATGATATCAAACATCAATTCCAAACTCCCACAAGATGTGAAATTAGATCCATTTTATGTACTAGACCTAAAAACAATTAGTAAATTGATTCGAAATCACGTCAAATGACACCGCAATTTCTTGCTACACCAATTTCCTCTTGCGGGACTATGATACATAGTTTTTTCGAGGGTAAATTACGGCCACCCCTGAGTTATGCTCAAATTACGAAAACCATCTCATGTTTGGGTAATTACAACTACCCCTTAACTATGTATTATATTACAGAAATACCCCTTCTGAGGTAAATTTAGGGATGTTAAATCGGTAAAACCGAACCGAAATTTCGGTACGCCAACATTTCATACCGTTCACCGAACTGAATATACGATTTGGTTCGGTAAATAACCGAATTACCTAAAATTTATGTAAAAATATTTAAAATGAGGGGTGACTGTAATTACCCAAACAATATGGTTTTTTTTCGTAACTTGGTCATACCTCAGGGATGGCCGTAATTTGCCCGTTTTTTTCGATAACATTTATGTTTGTATGAAAAAAAATAAAAAATATAAAGTTTATTTCTTAAAAAAAAGTTTGGAATTGGAAAATCAAAAAATAAAGGTTGAGCCAAAAATTAGTAAAGAGAGAGAGAGAGGGGGGCAAACATACAAAAAAGAGAGACAAATGGACAGATCAAAAGAGTTTATTATGTCTTATCCCATGAAGTCCAAAACAACAACCAACAAATGGGGACACAAAAAGCCAAAGAAAAATTAATTTCAAGAAAAGATAAAAGGAAACCTAGAGAGAGAGAGAAGAGAGAGAGAGAGAGGGTGTGGGGGAACGCAGGAGAGAGAAAAGTCTCTGCAAAAGAGCTTTTTTTGAGACTCTCTCTCTCTCTTCCCATGGCGGATTCAAACATTCATGAATCATTCCGCCTTTCACATCCCATATTCATCTCTTTCTTGATTCAACTGGGTCGCAATTGACTGCATTTCCCATCATCAATCCTAAATATTCCAAGAACAAATATTATAATAAATCAAGGTGGGTTCTTTTTGTTTATTGCTTTTTATTTTTGTTTATTTATTTTTTCTGGGCATTGCATAGAATTTCTAGGGTAAGATTGATTTGATGTGGGATCTTCTTCGAATCTGACAACAATGTATTAAATTTATTATCCACGTTGAATGCGATTTATTTTCTTGACTTATTAGGCTTACAAAGAATCAATTTTTATTTATTTTATTTACCGACGCCTATTTTCTTGATTCGATTTAATTGGTTGTTCAGTAAGACCATATAATCATGGGAAATTGCTGTGTGACCCCTTCTTCCGACAAGAAGAACAAGAACAAGAACAAGAAGAACAAGCCGAACCCATTTTCGATCGATTTCGATGTGAATCACGGATCCGGGGGTTCGAAGAAGCTCGTGGTGTTGAAAGATCCGACGGGCCACGATCTTATCGACAAATTCGATATCGGATGCGAGCTCGGAAGGGGCGAATTCGGGGTGACGTATTTGTCCACCGATGTGGAGACCCGCGAGAAGTTCGCGTGCAAGTCGATATCGAAGAAGAAGCTTAGAACTGCGGTGGATATCGAGGATGTGAGGAGGGAAGTCGAGATAATGAAGCATATGCCGAAGCATCCGAATATTGTTAGCTTGAAGGACACTTACGAAGATGATAGTGCAGTTCATATCGTAATGGAATTGTGCGAAGGCGGTGAATTGTTCGATCGGATTGTGGCGAGGGGGCATTATACCGAGAGAGCTGCGGCTTTTATCATGAAGACTATTGTCGAAGTTGTTCAGGTCTATTCAATTTTTTTCTTTCGAAAAAAATAAATAAAAATTGAAAATTCGTGTTGCATCGATTGAATTGTTTTTTTTTTTTTTTTGTTGATGTTTTTATTACGTTGTTATTATTACAGATGTGCCATCGGAACGGAGTGATGCATCGTGATCTAAAACCGGAGAATTTTCTTTTCGCGAATAAGAAAGAAACGTCTCCCCTTAAAGCAATCGATTTTGGGCTGTCGGTTTTCTTCAAACCTGGTACTCAAATATCATCAAGTTGATGCCTTTTTCAATCTGGGAGGTTCCGTTTTTTTTTTTTATAAAATTATTGTTATAATTTTAGGTGAGAGGTTTAACGAGATTGTCGGGAGTCCTTATTACATGGCTCCTGAGGTACTTAAACGTAATTACGGACCGGAGATTGACGTGTGGAGTGCTGGAGTCATCCTTTATATTCTGCTTTGTGGTGTTCCTCCTTTCTGGGCAGGTTCGTTTTTTGCATTCGATTTCGGTGTAAAAATTGGATGATTTCATAAATCTTTGATGTTAGTTTTAAGTATAAAATCGCTATGCTTTGGAAGAACAGATCATTTTACAATATTATTATACAAAATATTCAGATATAGATTTACTTAAAGCATGCCATTAAAAAAAAAAATCGAATTCCGATTACCCCTTTCTTAAAAATCCCACCTTTACAAATAAGGGTGTCGTATAATTTTTTGAATTGTACCAATTTGTAGAAGTGAAGGGTAAATAAAGGTCATTTATATGGTAAAATTGTCAAAATGAGTTGTTGGTTAAGACAATACATACGATTCTAAAATAGAGTCGTACATAGCGTCACTTGCATGTAAACAGTGTAATTGATTGTGCAGAAACGGAGCAAGGTGTGGCTCAAGCAATTATTCGATCTGCAATCGACTTTAAGAGAGATCCTTGGCCTAAAGTTTCCGATAATGCAAAAGATCTTGTCAAGAAAATGCTCGATCCAGATCCGACTCGGCGCCTTACAGCTCAGCAAGTCCTCGGTAAAAAAGCTTAGCACTTTCTTATTTGCATTATTACCGAATTACCGAGCCAGAGATGGAATCTAACAGTACAAATTCGTGACTCCTTATTTTTTTTTAAAATTAAATACAGAGCATCCTTGGTTATTAAATGCGAAGAAGGCATCAAACGTGTCGCTGGGTGAGACAGTGAAAGCGAGGCTAAAACAATTTTCTGTGATGAATAAGCTCAAGAAAAGGGCATTACGGGTATTTCACCGGTCTTACATTCTTAATCGTAATTAGACGACAAAATCCCATGATTTTTTTTTTAATAATAATATTTTACGCAGGTGGTGGCTGAGCACTTGTCTGTGGAGGAAGTGGCCGGAATTAAGGAAGCATTCGACACAATGGACACTGGCAAAAGGGGCAAACTCAACCTCGAAGAATTCAAAATTGGTCTGCACAAACTCGGCCATCAAATACCCGAGCCGGACGTTCAGATTCTAATGGAAGCTGTAAGAACTATATTCCGTGGGGCCCGTGATTTTAAACTACTATTTAATTGTTTTTTATATAAATATGTTTTTTTTTTCCGGTTTTCTAGGCGGATGTTGATGGAGATGGAGCGTTGAATTACGGTGAATTTGTTGCCGTCTCTGTGCATCTAAGAAAAATGGCGAACGACGAGCACCTTCACAAAGCCTTTGCATTTTTCGACAGAAACGAGAGTGGGTATATTGAAATCGACGAGCTTAGAGATGCTTTGAGCGACGAAGACGATGCCAATAGTGAGGAGGTTATTATTGCTATAATGCACGACGTCGATACGGATAAGGTCCGTTATTTTCTTTAAATTTTGCTTAATTAATCGATTTAAAAAAAAAATACTAATATGTTTCGGTTTGGTTGATGTTTAGGATGGGCGAATAAGTTACGAGGAATTTGCATCGATGATGAAGGCGGGTACAGATTGGAGAAAAGCGTCGAGGCAATATTCGCGGGAGAGATTCAACAGTCTTAGCTTGAAGTTAATGAAAGAAGGCTCTCTACATTTAGCTAACGAGGGTAGATAATATTTATTTAAAAAGACATAATTGTTTTTAAGAGAAGGAAAAAAAAAAAAGGTGCTTGAAAAGGGATATTCCCTAATCTTATTCTCCCTCGTGTTTTTTGGATTTTTATTAGTGAAATGTTTTTAACTGTGGAAATGTTGCTGAGGCTGATTTCATGGTGTAGAGGTTCATTCTATATCTCTAGCCAATTTTCTTTTTTTTTTTTTTTTTTTTTAAGAAATATAATTCGAGATAATTAAGAAAGAGAAATATAACATCTAAGACCCCGCACATGGTTCTTAAATTGTAAATCGAATTGCAAATCAATTTGCCAAAAATTCAAATCGTAATCGAACTGATCATAAGATTTGTAATCATTTCAAAAATAATATAGATAACAAAGAGATTCAGACAAAAAAGTTCTTTACTAATAAGTCCACACATGGTCTAGATAATAACCACGTATAAATATTTTAAAGAAATTATATAGTGTAATTTCATCCTTAACTTAATTTAACCTCAATTTGACCCCAAATTTCACATATTATTCAATTTTGACCCAAAATATTTTTTTTTTCAAAAAAAAAAAAAAAAAAATCTTCCGTATTTTTTCGATTTGTTTTTCGTTTAAACATCAATATTGATGTGATTGACAGTAATATTAACTATATTATTGTTAAACACGGTAAAATTAACTAAACTACATCTTTACACAGTAATATTGCTACATTAATCTCTAGCAAAGTAATATTAACACAAAAAAACTCATTATTATTGTGTAATAGAGTAATATTACTATGTTGACTGTTCAACAAATGTAAACATAATAAAAATCCAAAAGAATGAATATTACTGTGAGTGACAGTTATATATTACTATAACAACAGTAATATTACCGTCAACCACAGTAATATTACAATAATAGACAATAATATTATTACGTTGCTCCGTGAATAACTCAAACAAACAAAAAAATCCCAAACAAAATAATAATATTGATGTGGTTGACAGCAATATTACTCTAACAACAGTAATATTATCGTCAACCACAGTAATATTATAGTGTTTACAGTAATATTACAATAATATACAGTAATATTATTACGTTACTCAGTAAATAACTTAAACAAAACAAAAAACCCAAAAAATAATAATATTGATGTTGTTGACAGTAATATTATTGTGTTTACAGTTATTTTACTGTCAACGACAGTAATATAATTACGTTGACTTGTCAACAAATCAAACAAAATAAAATAAATAACAAAAAATAAAAAATAATAATCTTACCTTAATTTACTGTCAACGGCAGAACAATTACATAAATGTATTGCATTGTCAACGGTAGTACAATTACATTAATTAACTGTCATTGACAATATAATTACGTTAATTTACTGTCAGTGACAGCACAATTACGGTTAACGTTTAGCGGCGGACGTAAGAAAATAATAATAAAAAAAAAAAAAAAAAAAACTTAAAAAAACACTAAAAAAAAGTCAACGCCAGATACCGGCGAAAAAATCTGGAAGAAAAAAAAAAAGAAAAAGTCAACCCCGGAGACCGGTGTTGACCGTCGATCAACGCCGGAAATTGGCGAAAAAATCCGGAAAAAATAAAATAAAATAAATCAAAAAGTCAACGCCGGAATCCGGCGGCAAATTTTTTTTTTTTTTTAAAAAATAAAGGTTTTGAAAAAAAAAAGTCAAAATTGGATTTTTGTGATCAAAATTGGATTTTTGTGGACAAAATTGATTAAATTATGGTTACGATTAAGAATTGGGTATAAAGAGTTTTGGCTAATATTGGCATATACATGAATGTTTCCTTTATTTATAATAAATATTGAAGGGATGGGCTTATCGGTGAAAGACATATAACAAATTTTGAAAAATATAAAGATATTTTTGAATAAATATAAAGAAACATATAATACAAATTCCCTTATGTCTATTAAAATGAGCAAACTGCAAAAAGTACGCGTGTGTAATATCTAAATAGCAAAAATCCCCGTGTGATAAATAATTTAGCAAAAACCCCCCTGTGAAATTTAGTTAAAGGCAAAAACCCCCCAGTTGACTTACGTGTTGCTCGCGAGACTCGCGAGTTGCGCAATTGGTAGTTAATTTTTGAACGTGAAATGACCAAATTGACCCTAAAAATGTATTTATATGTATATATATTTTCTTTTTAATTTGATTGTTTAGAAATTAAAATATTGTTAAAAAAAAAGCAAATAATTAAATTGCAAAATCATTAAAAATTTGTTAATCAAATTAAGTGTATATTTTTTTAAAGGGCAAATTACCAAAACCCCCTGAGGTAAGTCTGAATAACGAAAATCCCCCCCATGTTCGCGTAATTACGAAAATCCCCTTGAGGTATGCAGACATCTTACAAATCGCTCTAACGGTGTTAAACTTGACAGAATCTTTTTGATTCTCCCGAATATTCCTCTGTTATTACCAATTTTGCCCTTGTACACGTGGAACGTTCTGATAGTTCTATTTACAGACGAAATTACCCTTAGGGGGGTAATTGTAAGCATTTTATTTTATGAGGGGTCATATTGTTACATAGTTTGTACTTACTGAAATATATCCGTTGCATTAATATCTGAGGGGGTTAATTGTAAGTTTTGAGTAATTTGTTGAATATGACCGTTTTTTGCATCCCTATAAATAAGGTGGAATTTTCTCTTCTCTTTCACCTCTCTCTCCACCACTCTCTATTGCTTCCATGGATTCTTCTAGCACATCCTCTCAAATCAGTGGGTTAAAATATAAAAAGGAGAAATGCAAGAGTTGTGGAAAGAAAACAACAATTATGATATC
Source organism: Erythranthe guttata (assembly GCF_000504015.1). Next base: position 57,712 of record NW_012193628.1, read on the forward strand.
GGAGACGAGAAGAAATCCGGGAAGGCTCTTTTATTGTTGCCCCGAACACGGCTTCTCACATTGGTGTGAGCCATTTGAAGTTGGTTATAGTTGCTCACATGGTGATACAATAGCTACTCGAAAGCATGATGACAGTGAGGTGACAAGTGCATCGACAAATCAAGTTCAATCGAAGAACAATGGCAAGATTGAAGATGGATTAGTTCGTAGTTTGGTAGTGCTAAACCTAGCAATCCTAGCATTATACATGATATGTAAAATAACTGTACTACTATTTCTGCAATAAAATATTGTACCTTTATGATATATCAAACATAAACTAGTATTTCAAATCAGCCCATAAGCACCATATGTTTAGTGAATAATTACATATCAAATCAGCCAAAAAATAGCCTGTAAAAAAGACCATCAAAAACAGGCTACAAAAAACATGTTTAGTGAATAATTACATATCAAATCAGCCCAAAAAATAGCCTGTAAAAAAGACCACCAAAAACAGGCTACGAAAAAACACAAAAAACAGTCCATGATGTTCTATGAAACATCCCAAAAACAGGCTACAAAACATCAAAAAAAACAGTCTATGATGTTCTACCTCTTGATGAAAGCCATAAATTTGTCAAAGTCAGTGGGATACCATTTTCCTGCCAGAATGTTGTCAATATTATCAGCTGCTGCACTTGAAGATGGTGCTTTTGCACTTGAAGGTGGTGCTTTTGCACTTGAAGATGGTGCTGCAACATTGCCTTTTGAGAGCACCTTAGCTGCTGCACTTGAAGATGGTGCTGTTGCACTTGAAGATGGTGCTTTTGCACTTGAAGATGGTGCTGCAACATTGCCTTTTGAGACCACCTTAGCTGCTGCACTTGTCTTTTTTCTCTTCTTAGGTGCTTGAGCATAGGATTGAGCAGTCACTGGGACATCATCATCAAATGCATGAGCATAGGCTTGAGCAGTCATTTGGGCATCAACATCAAATGCATGATGAGCAGAGGCTTGAGCAGAAATCTGTAATAAAGTAAAAAAAGGTAAATATTAAAAAATTAAACAGAATACAGAACACCAAATACATAATAAGAAAGTTAAAAAAACAGAATACCTGGGACTTGGAAGTAGCATTTGCTCTTTTTCTTCTAGTCAACACTGATGCTTCACCTTGTCTTTCTGGATTGCTAGAGGCTTGAAATTGTGTATTTTCCTACAATATATATGTATTTGCTTAGAAACATATAAACAAATTGTAAGAACACATGAAGTAAAAATAATAAACTGTACAACATACCCCATTAGCTGTGGTTGTGGCACCTCTCCTAGACTGAGTTGGTCCTTTGCAAGTTCTAATGTTATGCCCCCAACCTTTGCATCTCTTGCATCTAACCACAGTTGATATTTTCTGTGATTGGCCTTCTCCAGCCTCTTTTCTTCTATTTTTTTTAGGTCTCCCAGGCAACCTCCTATAAGTAGGAGGTTGCAGATCCTTTGGAGTGGCATCTAGGTGTTCTGGCCAGAAATCAGGGTGGTTAACAGGATTGATAAAATGACTATAAACTGTCATGTAAATTTCCCTGGAAAAACACTTATCTGTATAATCCTCAAGCCTCTGCATGTTGTGTTTGATTGCAACTATGGCATGTTTACAAGGCAGTCCAGACAAATCCCACTCTTCACAGTCACATCTCTTGTTTGATAAATTCACAACAAAATGATTTCTTTTGTCTTTAATTTCAAACTGATCATTTCCAGCAACTACAATCTCACACTTCCTAGACTCTTCAACTGCAATATTTAACCTCTCAACTACAGTTGGCATTAACTCATGTGTGGACTTCTGCCCTTTTGCAGCCCTATTTGTAAGCCTTTTCATTAGTTTACACCTAAGACCATCTAACAAACTCAAGAAAGGCATAGGTCTAAATTCTTCAATCCAATTATTAAAAGACTCTGAAATGTTATTAGTAACATGGTCATTTTTAAGCCTTTTATCAAAGGCATACCTTGACCACTGCTCAGATGGAATAGCTAGCAACCACTTATATGCATTAACATTCAACTCTTTCATTTTATACATTGCAAAGTTAAAACCAGAGGGAGTATATGACCTGGCAGCTGACCAAAACCATTTCTTTAGTGCACCTCCAGCAAAATGAGTTCTGAAATTGGCACAAATGTGCCTAGCACACCTTCTGTTCATTACATTGGGGGCCATCTCTGAAATTGTCTCCACCAGTCCCTGACATAAAGAAAAAAAATGCATTATGAAATTATTTTGATCAAAAAACATAATTATAACAAAGACATTATGAAAGTCCTCAAATGACTTTACCTTCTGCCTATCAGTCATAAATGTCCATGGCTTTCCATCAGAAAATCCTCCCAACATGATTGTGAGATTATGAAAGAAGAAACTCCAACTGTCCCTATTCTCTGTCTCAACAATAGCAAATGCTATTGGATATAGGCCATTGTTGCCATCCAGTGCTATTGCTGAAAGCAACACACCACCATATGGCCCTTTAAGATGGCATCCATCAAAGCCAATAAATGGATTACACCCACTTAAAAATCCATCTCTCAGTGCAGCAAGTCCCATGAAAAACCTCTTGAATGTAGGTGGCTTTTGTGGTACTCCTAACCCATTTTCATCTTCAACATCTTCAACATCACATTGTAGTGTAACTACACTGCCTGGGTTGGTAGCAAGAACCATAGCACCATAATATGGTAGTTTTTCAAACAATTTTGCATGGTTTCCTTGTATCTGATCAAGTGCAATGCTTTTAGCCCTGTAAAACTGCATGTATTGTGGTTTGACCCCATATTTTGTCACCTCATGCCTCATTGCCTTCAGGTTTGCATCAGGGTCTGATCTTAAGAGATCCATCAGCTTTGAGGCTAACCACTTGGCACTGACCTCATTATCAACAGCTCCTCTGGTACATGTGTGCTCACATGGACAAACCTTAATCATATATGTTACATTATCAGGTAAGGTGGAGGCATGAAGTCTCCAAGCACAATTTTCACCCCCACAATGTACTCTAACCCTCTGCTTTTCATTCTTATCTCTCACACAGTGAAAGCCTTCTTGAATGGTGTAATCTTTCAACACTTGTCTAAATTGATACACATCAGTAAACACCTGACCTTTCTTTAACTTGATCTTTTCCCCAGGTTCAGGAGTGAATATTGTATCCCCAAAATCCATGCCTCCTTGTAATGGATCATTATCCAGCTCCTCATCAGACCAATTTGTATGCTCGCAATGATTATCTGACTCATATCCACTCAGTGCATCATCATCATCATTAGCTTCATCACTTGGCACTTCACTTCTGTTGTCATCTTCATCAATGTTGGCTTGGAAATCAGAATCAGAGTCTTCTTCAACTCTCTGATCTTTATCCTCAACTAACACATGGAAGCAATTATCCACACATAAGGCAAACATTGTTTTTACATCGAAGCTACAGTCCATGCTCAACCCTTGAAACCCTTCAATATCCTCATTAATATATGTCATCTTTAACCCTTCAATACCCCCATTAATACTAGGAAATGATCTCCTAATGGCTAGACATAAGTCCTCATAACTATACTTGTCAGGATCAATATTATCAAATTTAACTTCACTTGATCTGTAGTGTAGAATAACAGAGCATAAATCTACCATCTTCAGTTCAAATACAAACACAAAAAACATATCAGATTCAAATACAAACATAATCCCCAAAATCATAAATTAATTCTTTGGAATCAGAAATTATAAACCAAAAATAAAAAAATAAGACCAAAAAATAAAAAATTAGAAATCCCAATCAGAATACCACCCTAATTTCCCTAACTTCTGTAATTTATTATTCCCCTCACGAGAAGCAAAATACCCAAATTTCCCTAATTCCCCTTCACCAAACTAATCAGAATACCCTAATTTCCCCTTCACGAATCCAAAGGTCAGAAAGTAGAAACAAGAAAAAGAAGAAATTTGAAACCAAAAATCAAAAACCCTAATTTTTTACCGAAATTTAAAACCCTAAAAAACTTGAACAAAATATAGTACCTTTTGAAACTCGAAAAAATAGAAAACAAAGAACCCAAAGATCAGAAAGTAGAAACAAGAAAAAGAAGAAATTTGAAACCAAAAATCAAAAACCCTAATTTTTTACCGAAATTTAAAACCCTAAAAAACTTGAACAAAATATCCATACAAACCTTTGATTCTGGACGTAAACTTCGCGATTCGAGCAATGATAGGTGATGATAACAATTTCTTTGGTTCAGCCCTAATCTTCTCTAATCTCCAAGTGAAGAGGGGAGTCGTGACAGATGAAAAAGTGAAAAATAAATGTGAAAAATAAAAGTGAAAAATAAAAGTGAAAAGATCAGATATTGAAAACGTTGTATTGTTAGGAACAAAAAGAAACGTGTTTTAACAATGTTAGCACGATTTAACAGAGGGTACAATAGACTATACACATTTTCAGCTTTTTTCTTTTATTTTTCACATATTTAACAGAAGGATATAATAGACATTTCACGTTTTCGGTTAAAAAAACTCGGTCAACCGTTAGTCAAGGGGGATTTTCGTAATTACGGGAACATGGGGGGGATTTTCGTTATTCAGACTTACCTCAGGGGGGTTTTGGTAATTTGCCCTTTTTTAAAATACAAAATAATGAAATTTCAGTTTTCTTTTGATGTATGGATAATTTAAAATAATAAGATTTGAAATAAATGAGTCCAGGTACTCACAAACTCTTTTATGATTATCCAATAAGAATTTCAAATAAACTAAAAGTAGTGTCCATAAGTATATATTACAAACCTATAAAGAAGTAGTGCGCTGATGTAAACATTTCGATTTTTTTATCAAACAAAAGTGCACAAAACGGCGCCGTTTTGGGTGAAAATGTCCAACGCAAAGCGTCAATGCATTTTAACCTTGAAAGAATTTATGGTCCCGAATTCGTATTATACAGAGATGTTATCTGAAATGTTGTAACACTTGAGACAACATGCAGCGGAAATATAAAGATTAAAAGACAGTGCTCAGAATTAAAAATGTTCACAAGTAAAGACTTGTGAACTTGCCCTTTATAGGACGGAAAAATATATTAAAATCAGTATTCCAAGAATACAAACAGAAGAGGTGCGAAAACTTCTTCCTTATGAATGAATCTTTTTCAAGATCATTCTTACAATCAAATCTAGATACTAAAAGAAAAAGGGCAAATTACCAAAACCCCCCTGAGGTAAGCCTAAATAACGAAAATCCCCCCCATGTTCTCATAATTACGAAAACCCCCCTGAGGTATGCAGACGTCTTACAAATCGCTCTAACGGTGTTAGACTCGATAGAATCTTTTTGATTCTCCCGAATATTCCTCCGATAATACCAATTTTGCCCTTGTACACGAAATTACCCTTAGGGGGGTAATTGTAAGCATTTTATTTAATGAGGGGTCATTATGAATGTACAAAATACTTACTTTTCTTAAATTAAACCCAAATATAATCAATCATTATGAATGTACAATGTATTTTTATTGGATTAAAAAAAATCAATGAATGAGATTTCAAAATTTAATTATTTTTTATATATAAAATTAAATATTTTAAAATTCGAGAAATACAACCATGCATCATTCAGGCTAAAAGCATAAATCCGTATGAATACTCCTCTGGATAAATAAAATCAATTAAAATATATAAATAAAAAAATATATAAGTGTCTGCAAAATACTTATTTTTCTTAAATTAAACCCAAATATAATCAATCATTATGAATGTACAATGTATTTTTATTGGATTAGAAAAATCAATGAATGAGATTTCAAAATTTAATTATTTTTTATATATAAAATTAAATATTTTACAATTCGAGAAATACAACCATGCATCATTCAAGCTAAAAGCATAAATCCGTATGAATACTCCTCTGGATAAATAAAATCAATTAAAATATATAAATAAAAAAAATAAAAAATTATAATATCAAATTATCAATACAAATTACAAAGTAATAAATAAATTTATAAAAGCAATAAATCATTAACTGAAAGGGATGTCAGGGGGGATTTTCGTTATTTAGGCTTACCTCAGGGGGGTTTTGGTAATTTGCCCTTTATTTTTTACATATTTAACAGAAGGATATAATAGACATTTCACGTTTTCAGTTAAAAAAATTCGGTCAACCGTTAGTCAAGGGGGGTTTTCGTAATTACGAGAACATGGGGGGGATTTTCGTTATTTACGCTTACCTCAGGGGGGTTTTGGTAATTTGCCCAAAGAAAAATATTAAAAATTCTAGATTTCAAAGATGTACTCGTGAGGAGTACGTAAAGAACTTATGAATGAATCACTATCTTGATCATTCTTACAACCAAGTCTAGAAACATATATACTAAACAATCTAGACTACAAAGAATGTACTTATGAGAAGTACGTAAAGAATGTACTCATGAGGAGTACAAACGACCGATTCTAAAACCACTCTAAAACACTCGTGAATATTCTTCAGCCCTCGGTTTTTATCTCGTCGAATCGATAATCTTCCTTGAGTATTGAAGTCGGTATTTATAGGCATTCCAAGCATCCACTCCTCAGCCCATGATCTGCAAGAAAACCAACTACAAGAGCACTCAAAAATATGGGTTAGTGGGTTAGTGGGTTAGTTTAAGGAGTTAGAATAATATTCACAATTAAACCCACTTAAGCACTACTTAGCCCACTAAGCACTATACTTAACCCACTAAGCACTATTTATTCCATAACTAAAATTTAGTTAGAAAATAAGAAAGTTAAAAACAACATGTGAAAATAATCCACGTAATTCAAACCTTTTCTTTATCATTTATGGGATGATATTTTTGGTTCTTCCTCGATTTAATCAGGTTGTTATCTGACTTTATTTCTGTATGTTTGTTTGTATTTTTAGTTTTGTTTTTGTTGATTAAGGTGTTGTTTTTTCTTTGGTTTTCTTCTCAATCCAGATTTTGTGCCTTTGTTTTCGATTTTCTCTGAATACAGATTATGTGCATTTGTTTTGTTGCCACGGGGACTGATTTTTTTCATTTTTTATTTTATTAATGCGTTGAATTAGATATTTTTTTGGACATTCTTTGAAAAGCTTCTTCGATTTTCTCTAAATCCAGTTTTGATGCCTTGGTGTTTGTCAGGTTCGATTTCTCTTATAACGTTTTCTTTTTCATTGTTACTGTATATTTGTGTTGTAATCACTATGCTTATAGGATTGGTTAGTTTATTGATAATTAATAATTATGTTTTTGTTTGTAGGAGTTGGTTCCATGCAGCACTTGCTACTTGTCATTTAACTGTGTTCTTTTATTTTGTTGTTTCTCTCTGTTTCATGTATACTCGCGTCGATTATATATACATATTAATTAATACTCCGATCAGTTAGGATACACAACGTAACCCTGGATCCTACCGCCTCCACCGTCGCCGGAAGCGGAGCGGCGGTAGAAACCTCAGCCGCTAATAATAGTTTCCGTTTTGTTCCGACGACAGATGATGTCCATCTTTACCTCTATCATCCTCACACACTCGCAGGTTTGTGTGTGTGTGTTTTTTGTTTATTTAACTTTTTTTTTAACTCTTGTCCTGATTTTTGTTCTCCATATATATATATATATAGAGAGAGAGAAATATCCACAACTCGGAGAAAACAGGGATCGAAAATATCCGAACGGATCTAGACCTAATCGAGCAGCTGGAATGGGCTACTGGAAAGCAACAGGATCGGATAAAGCAATTCATGTTTCAAGCTAAAATTCAGGTGTGTTTCAAGAACTTAGGACTCTATTAACGCTGAACAAGTACGCTATGTTTTTTACTCTCATAAGAATTGTACTCTCATAAGAATTGTAATCACATTATATATATATATATATATATATATATATATATGCACACACACGTATATGTTACTCCCTCCAGAAAAAAAATATACATCAGAAATTGAAAGAAAAATAATGGAGTTTCCAGAGCTTCCACCAGGTATTCGTTTCAAGCCTACGGATGAAGAACTCATCGTTTTCTACTTGAAGCCAAAGGTCGACGAACAGCCTGTCCCTCCTTCTGAAATAAACACCGTCGATTTTTACAAGAACGATCCTCAGACGCTAGCAGGTAAATATTCTTAATTGATTTGAATTAACTATTGATCTGATCATGCATGAAAATATTAGTATATTATTCCTGGATTTCTGTTTTTTTTAATATTAGGGTTCAAATTAATTGGTACTTTTTCCACTAGTAGACGATTTTTTCCCGGAAGACGACGTATACTACGGCCAGTATCAAGACGAAGGTTTCCAACCGCAACAACAACAAGACGGTTTCTTCCAACCGCAACAACAACAAGACGAAGGTTTCCAACCGCAACCACGACAACAAGACGAAGGTTTCCAACCACAACCACGACAACAAGACGAAGGTTTCCAACCGCAACCACGACAACAAGACGAAGGTTTCCAACAGCAACCACGACAACAAGACGAAGGTTTCCAACCGCAACCACGACAACAAGACGAAGACGAAGGTTTCCAACCGCGACAACAACAAGACGGTCTTTTCTGTTTCTTCCAACCACAACAAGACGAGGAGTCCGAATATATAGCGAGCTTATTACAAAATTTTGTCTAGTTAATTAAATTATCTATGCATCTTCAAAATTGTTAAGTCTCGCATTTTTTTTAATGGATAAAGCCAATTGTAGATTATCGAGTATACATATTTATATATATATATATGATTGTGTTTAAATGTAACTGTTGAAGCTATGCGTATCTATGTATTAATTTTAATATTTGAAATTACTGAGGTACACATATATATGTAACTCAGTAAAACAAGTAAATATCAATGTTGATATTTCTGATAAGGTAAAATTTCAACCACGGACCACTGTCATATTTTTATCATATGACATGCACAACTTTGAAAAAATAATTTTGAAATGGGAATTGACATCCAGGAATATTGGTTATTATTTCACGATCTCTGGTTCCATATGTAGGCCACCAAATTCACGATCTCTGGCTCCATATGTAGGCCACCAAATTAATGAGGGGCAAACAATAATTAAGAGATATTAATTTTGTTCTTTGATGTAATTGCGCTAGCTAGGGGTAAAAGTCGGGTGATTGGATCAGAAATAGGATTTTTGAAAAATTTCAAAAAAAATTCGGAAGAACAAAATTAATTCCAATTTCGATTAATTTTTTTTCGGAATTTTAAAATTCATTTCAATTCCAAAAAGCCCGGAAATTTTGGGATTTTGAATTTTTTTCAGAAATCACATAAATTTTAAAACTTCAAAGCATAATGGAAATTTCCATAATTTCTCAGAAATAAGAACATCAAGGTCGATGAAAGTAAAACTAATAATTGCTAAATTTTAGTTAAAAATAAATAAATAAAAATAAACCAAATATCCAATAAAACTTCTAACAACAATTTAATATGTCAAAATCCTAAAACAAAACTTAAATCAAATTAATGTTTCGGAAAAAAATAAAAAAAATAAAAACTTAAAATAAGTATTTAGAATATATATTATTTATAGGCTGTATTTTTTGGGGAAAAATCGAAGTATTTAATAATTTTATTTGAAGGATATTTTTGATTTTTCAGATCAAAAGACATAGAGGTTTTAGCATCCGGCACCCCTGTGTAATGTCTAATGGCTAAAAAAAACCCTGTGTTAAAACAATTAGCACATACCCCCTGTGTTACAAAAGACCCCTACGAGCTGATCGTGTGATACACTTGCCAAATATGCGACTGGGGCTTGACTTTTTGATGTGAAAAGACCCAAATACCCTTTACATTATAAATTTCAAAAATAATCCCCAAATAAAATTTCAATTTTTTTTTCAATTCAGTCCCTTGAAGTTTCAGAAAACCTCTTCTCCAAAGTCAGAGACTGAATTGCTATAAAACAAAAATCCCAAAAACACCTCCGCCGCTTCTCACCACCACCAAGCAGTGGCTCAACCATTCTACACCACCCCACCACCACCACATCTTTCAGATCTGCCTCCCACAACAGCAAGCTAGTTAAAAAAAATGTTTTTAAAATGAATAATCTAATTTATTTACCAGCTTGGTTTTATGGGTGACAATGACCCACATGCCACATCCACTTGATTCAGATAAACAATGTTGGGTTTGAGAACCGCCGTTCGTACTCACTTGACCTTCATACCCTTCCGCCGCTCTCCTCCACAAACCACCGTTGATCCCCCATATCTGTTTTCCTCTCCGGTCCTCCTCATCCATCAGAATATCGTCTTCCGATTCCAATTCAAATCCCAACCAAATCATCCTACACATCGTGATTTTTCACTTCCAGCCCGATGTCGATCTCTCTGCCGTCAACGCCATGATCAGCAACTTCAATGGCCTCATCTCCCTCGAGCCAGTTCTCCACATCTCCGCTGGTCCGGTTATTGGTTCTTACCGATTAGTTATTTGCAGTTGGATGGTTGGGTGATTTGCCGAATCCAAGAAAGGCGAAGAAGGCTAAATTGGACGACGACAACAACAACAATAACAACAACAATTTGCTGATTGCTGCTTTGCAACCACAACAAATGGATGATCAGCTTCAACAACAACAAGACGCCATTCAAGAAGTTGGTGGAAATAACTATTTTCCCGTCGAGGAATTTGCTCAAACTTTGCTGCAACAACAACAGATGGATTATCAACAACAAGAACAACGACAACAACAATATAATCCTTTTCAACTAGTAGACGATTTTTTCCTACAAGACGACCTATCCTACGGCCAGTATTATTTGCAACCACCACAGCTATGGTATCAACGACAACAAGAAGAAGTTTTTCTGCCACAACCACAACAACAACAATATAATGATCGGCCATGGGGGGCGCCGGGCGGGGTTGCTACCTGCATGCTTTCAGCAAGCGGCGACAAGCGTGGAGCGGAGGCGAGCGAATATCTAACGGGCTTATTACAAAATTTTATCTAGATAAGATATTTTTGTATAACTCTCTTAGAAAGTATTTTTTGTAAAACTATCTTTCCTTATTTCTCGAATGAGTTATTTTGTCGGGTGACCACCCGCTTTCATTGCCATTGTTCGCCGTTAATAGAATCAAGAAGGGGTTCAAAGAATTAAAGGATATTTTAGTTATATTAGTGTTATTAATATGAAATTATTAAGTCAAGAGAATTTTAGGTGAGGAAAAATTTTAGGTATTGAAAATTTTCCTCATTGAATTAAATGAGCAATTTTAGTTTTATTGCAATTAGGTACTTGATTAACAAAAAAAAAAAAAGGATAACCATACCAAACTAATATTAACAAAAAAACACCTTAATTCAAGAACAACAAAGAGCATGATAATAAGGTTTTTACATCAGAATGATCGGTCACCAAAAAGCAAGCACCACTTGATTAATTAAATTTATATATATATATATGGATCAATTGCGGCAGATGCGGGCGGTTGGCATGGTGACGCAAATGGGCGCATACTTCTTCTTAGCTTCGGCACTGCCCCGCTTGGGTTCGTCGGCCATCGCAATTTTAGCGACGGAGGACGCGGCGGCGGCCGCCACCGCGAACATCATGCCCCTCCTAGTGTTGCTGCTCTCTTCCTTGGCGGCGGTGGCTCCTACCTCTTCCGAGACGTCCTTTGAGGCGGCCCTCACCACCATCGCTCCACGGCGGGAGGTGGTGGGGAGATGCCTGGTGGCGGCGGCGGCGGAGGCGGCGGAGGCGGCGGAGCCACACAAGAATGAGGCGGTCATGGTCATGGAAGCCATTGTTAGATTTCTTGTTGTTTTTGGTGGGTATGATTTTTTGGGCGGTGTTGAGCGGAGTGAGAGGCGGTGTTTGGTTAAGTTAAAAAGGATGGTGTTGGAATGGATGGTGTTCATACATATGTGATCTATTTTCTTATCCCAAATATTGAGATGTTATCCAATGGCGTGGTGCCACGTGTTGGGGTTCTATCTCTGCAACATAATTTGTAGCTCTAAAATCTTACTCATTTTTGAAGATTTTTTCTTTCTTTGATTTGTATGGTGATCGTATGTTGCAAATTTGCAATTTGACCCCTTTTTTTTTTTTTTCCTTTTTATAATCGGTAAATTGCATTTTTCTACCCTCAAAATTAATATATAATTATTATTAGATCCTATCTTATTTAGGAAATTTAACAATTGATTAAAATTACAAATTCAACCTAATTTTTTAAGGGTAAATTCTACTTTCCCCCTTTACTTTGGTTCGATAGCACTTTACCCCCTTCTATTTTCGATTGCATCGATTTGCCCCTTGTACTTGAAAAATTGTCTCGATGTGGCTCTCGCCCTTAGTTTTCAGACCTTTGATCTTAACACCGTTTGATTTAAGTTTGAAAATTACAAAAATGCCACCCCTCTCAGTTTAAATAATTATTAAAAAAATTAAATTAATAAAAAATAAATTGTGGTTAGTGTCGTGGACTATGTTTTCTCGTTGTCTTGATTTTTTTTTATTATTATTATTATTATTATTATTATTTTTAATAATTATTTGAACTGTGAGAAGTAGCGTTTTTGTAATTTTAGAGCTTAGATCAAACAATGTTAAGGTCAAACGTTTGACAACTATCAACGAGAGCCACATTGAGACAATTTTTCAAGTACATGGGGGCAAATCGATGCAATTGAGAGTAGAAGGGGTAAAGTGATACCGAGCCAAAGTACAAGGGGAAGTGGAATTTACCCTAAGTTTAATCAACCCAACCCTTATTTTTTTTCGATGTGAATAAAAATAATACCAACCGGACCGGCTATAGAACCGGCGATCATTTGGGTCATGGTTTTATAGAGTCGAATCGGTTCAATCGGGTTTTTGATTTTTTTTAATATGTCATTATTTTATTAATATTAATATTTTAAAAGTATTATTTTCCTTATAATTTTTAATATTCCACCTATTATTTTCACATTTATATATCTCACCCCACTTTTTACTATATATCTTTTGTTTCTGCCCTATATTTTTCCATTCTTTATTCTTCAAATGCGACAATTGACACCGCTATTCGATCACCCATGACCATATTCGGCAATCATTCGACCACTCATGACTAGATCCGGCCACCTGTCTCTAAGCCTGTGCAGGTTCGCTCAAATCTAACTACACATAACCAACTCAGTAATAGTTTGAGACGTTTTGGCCAAAAATCGAATTCCTTGACTAACTCGCCGGTTCTTCGGTTTTACCCGGTCGAATTGGATTTTGCTCATTTGACCCCGATTTTTAATTTTTCCAATTTTAGAGGTCAGACCATACCGCTTCGAGACCGGGTCAAGGTCGAACTGGCCCGACCTGCCATTTTGGTCCGGTTCGAACAACATTTAAAAATACTACTCGATGAGTTTAAGTTGGATGTATTGTACAAGAAAGTTTATGTAATTTGTTTCACACATGGAGAGGTCTACATGTAATTCTAACTAATTTATGAGAAGACAATGTTTTCAAACATCTATTTTAGAAAATCTTAAGACTGCTAAGAAAATTCATATTCTACCTTCTACTATGACTATGAGTGCACAAATCCAGCAAAAAAAAAAATCAAGAAAATATAATGGTAAATTACGAATACCTCTGAGATAAGAATAAATAACTTACAAACCATTGAGGTAATGGTATTTACAAATTCCTCCTAAAACTAAGAATCCATTATAAGCTCTAACGCAATGAATGAAATGTCTCAATTACTCTTTTATTAAAGAAACAAATTATGGGTAAATTACAAGTACCCTGAGGTAAAACAAAATATTACATTTAGCCCCCTGAAAACATTTATTCCCTAGGGTTAGATTTAGAAATTCATAACGAATATTTCTTGGAATCTTCAAGATTCAATTACTCATAACTCTACAAGGCAGTAAGACCGTAACTGTAAGACGCAGAAATAGCTCAGGCAGTATTTTGTAATTACCAATACTACGTGAGTTTATAAATTATTTAGTGTTACCTCAAGGATGCCCGAAATTTACCCAAAATATAATCATGTGCAAAATAGTTTTATATCTCCAAGAGGTTGTAGTTGGAAGATTAGCAGTTGTTACCCATTAATCCATTATGCACCCAATTAGTTGATTTACAAACCACCATCGGGGCGAGGGATCTCGCCTTTTGGTACAAGTTCATTTACAAACCAAAACTGCAAATTCCAAGGCACCACAAAGATTTATCATTCCATACAGTGATAAATTTATTATTTCAGACAGTCATAAAAAGGATTGTTTAGAGGGGTTTTATGTTGCACAAAGTGAACAATATAGGGGATGCTTAACAAGCGGTAATAACGAACATAGAATAATATTAATAATAATAATAGCCTTTAACAGAAGACGTAGAAGTTTAAATAGCCGACTTGGGTTTGAATAAGTTCTTCTCTTTCAAGCTTTCAACAGTTTCCTTGATTCCTTCTTTAAGTGTAGTGAATTCGACGCCTAGAGATTTTGCCTTTTCTTTCGAGACCTGATACTTTGGCACAAATGGCTTGTCATCGGCACACCTGTATATATATAAGCAGCAAAATCACTAATAAGTAATAACACATTATGCAGATCAATCGGAGTTTCACATAAAAATAAAAAATCGAGACTGGATCACAATAAGAACTAGATAGAAATTAATCGGAGCTCAAATATGAAATGTGAAAATTAGAAGTTAATTCAAAGTTAGGAGACTTTACTTTTCAGGAAGTTGATAAGTAGGGTACAGTTCACGCAGTACGTTCACAATTTCCGAGTAGTGTGCAACACTCTCTACCAAACAATATCTTCCACTGGCAGAAGTATTCTCAAATGCCAGAATATGTGCGTTTGCAACATCTTTGACGTTTATCCATCCAAATGTAGAATTTGGATATGTCTCTGCATCTGTTAGTACAAAATTTAAAGTTACTAGAAAAAAGATCGTTACTAGGAAAATTATAAAGTAGAACATCTTAATTTGATCCATTCATAAATTTATACATTTTCCCGAAAAGAGAGCGAATATGGGTTTATAGGGACTGAAAACTGAGTAATTGACGAAAGGAACATACCGTTTATCAAGCCCAAAATTGCAGCGGAACTTGTGTTAAGTGTTGGCTGAAGCAACGGACCAATCACCATTGCTGGGTTTATGGTGACCATGTCAATGCCTTTCTCTTTCACAAACTTCCACGCTGCTTCTTCGGCCAATGTTTTTGAAAGCACATACCATTGCTGGTAGATACAATGTGACAAGAAAAATTAAAATGAAAGAGAATTATGTGAGTTAGAGGGTGATAAAAAAAGAAAATAACCAATTCTCAAGAACCATATTTTATATATTCTAGAGAGAGATTTAAATTATTTACTTAGCTCGAAAGGGAAGGGGTTACACTTTTATAGATTCAGAAAC
Organism: Erythranthe guttata; assembly: GCF_000504015.1. The sequence continues at coordinate 73,158 of NW_012193628.1, forward strand.
AACTCTGCCCCAGATAATGTTTAGTGGTCGAGAAAATATGTAACTACGAGAGAAGATAATCGTCACTGGCTTCAAAGTTTTATTTCGGCTTGATACATTTAGATGTAATGAAAAGTACAAGGGCAATATCAAAATCTAGAGACGAGATGAAGTTTGACTTTAGAAATGCTATTAAAATTATAAACTAATAAAAACAACTAAATATCTTATTTGTAATGGCAATGGACCCTTGTTATTAACATGACCAACATTTCTCGTATCTATAGAAGAGAAATAGAACGTTAACCTGCATTTCTCTGCAAATCTCAGGGTCCGACCACCAAGTCTCGTCAACAACCACTTCAGGTGTTCGAGGTTTACTATTGTATGCAACTGCAGCTACAGAAGATGTTAAGACAACCCGTTTGATAGATGGTGTTTTCGCACATGAACCAAGAACATTCAGAGTCCCCTTTAGTGCAGGATCGATCAACTCTGTCTGAGGAAAGTGAAAAAACACAACTCAGCAACAGATTCTTGCTAAACATTGTAAAGTTAGCTGGATCAAACCAAGAATTGAACGGAAATCTGACTATGAACAATTCCAAATATAATACTTATTCACATGATTAATAAATGAATCCTATATATAAGTAGCACTAATAACTGTGTCACGCTACAAAGTAGTAGGTAAAAGTTGATGGCTTTCAGATCTACACATAGTAGCGGTGGAAAAGTTTAAAGGCAAGTGGTTATCGAAGTCTTTGAAACACCAAATTCATAACTTTGTAAACTATGAAAAAGATGCACATGCTCTTTATTTCTTGGCTTTCATTAGCTTCGAATTACTGTCGAAACTAGCATATCAAAAGCATGACAGATTTGCCCTTAGTAGGGATTTGCTGTAGTATCCTTTTGTTGTTCAACTAACAAAATTTTCAAAGACCGTCACAAAAATCAAGTTTATCATTGTTTTTCTTATTCATATAATTTGCCATGCTTCGGAATTTAACAATTCCGAAACATTGGGTTAAAATAGTAAATCAACAAAAAAGCTTTTACAACGTTTTCTGAATAGATAAGTACTGGCAATTAAGTATACACCACCGCAGCTAATTTCATTTTCACGCTATTAAATGTACTATTTTGATCCATCTGCAGTATCGGAAAAATCTTATAAATGAAAAAAAAAAATAGAAAGGGGCAAGAACCTGTGGATCTGTGACTCCATGGTAAAAAGGAGATGCAGTATGAAAAACACCGTCACAGCCATCAACTACCGAATCAAAGGACCCCTCTTCAAGTAGATTTGCTTTTATCAACTGAAGTCTCTCCTTGGCTCCATCGAGCGCAAGTAAGTGCTGCGTCTTCTTCGGATCATCTGCACATTATTCCATATCTTCAATAAAAAGTAAATTTCAGGAGCGAAAAACGAACAAATACAACCAACCACTTTATCACCTTTAATATTTTACCAGTTGGATATAGTAATTTCTTTTACAGCTATACATTCATTCCCAGGACTATCCTGTAAATTAAATCTCCTAGCAAAAAATGATAATGAAAATCACATTGATTTAGGCCTTATTTGGTCGGCAAGATAAGATTAAATAATCTAATGAAAACTCAATTATTTTATCGGACTCCGGGACGTCCAACAAAAAATCTCCCTAAAAGAAAAGATTAGCAAGATAATCCGTGATAACATAATATTTGCTGGTCGATCGCGACAAGTTATTCGGGATACCAAACATCAAACGAAGTCCTATTTTTTAGTTAATAGTGGCTAATCTTCCCAACCAAACGAGGCCCTAGTCGATCAAAATTATCAAAAATTCAACAACCAGGTTGCAGTTAGTGACCCCCATTTGAAGGTGATAGAACAATAAACGCCATGGGAGATGGCCAACTTTTTTACCCAATTAGATTTAATTAAAAAATATTTTCCATAGTTGCATGGGCGATGTTGAACACCATTTCAATTCAACTAATTAAGCAGATTTTTACATAATTGAATCCGAAATCACCAAATGAAACAACACAGTGAACAAATCAATCAAACACGAAAATGGATAGAAAAAAAGGAATCAAATCGACGCATCTCTCGTCTCGATCGAAGGGCATATAAAACATCAAACAATGAAGAGAAAAATTGAGAGGTGTGAGAGAAAAAGGGGTTACTGACGGGGATCACGAACAGATGCTTTGACGGCGTAGCCTCTCTGGAGAAGGAATTTGACCAGCCAAGATGCTATGTATCCCGACGCTCCAGTTACGCAAACAGTCTTCATTGCAACAGATGATTCTGCTTTTTTTGATCTGTATCCTTTTCCTCTGTATCTTTGTTGCTGCGTGTAGTGTGTGCTCCCCTTGGTGTGTGAGGTTTTATATATAAATATATATATATATATATATTAAAACTTGTTTTTGTCAACACATAGGCATAGAGAGCCAAATTATATGATATTAACACCGGTTGATTGTTAATTATAGATCTACATATAATCACATATTAAATCTGAATATGTACTTAGTCGGTGCTTATTTAACATTATCTACGGTTAAGTTATATCCGGTATAAGTAACTTCGTGTAGCATATACATTTAGCTAGATAACGACACGTGTACTCATGACTGTATATTGATGCATGGCTATAAATGTGATCGGATAGATTTTTACCATTCACATACACATAAATCCACATTGGTATATGTAAATCAACAGTAAAAGAAACAGTCGTTGTAATCTTTATCGGGTGTAGCATAGAAATAAACCTATAAATTGAAAGTCTTTTCCACGTTTATAAAAGTGGTTGCTTCACCTAAACAAAATAATAAATAAATATATGTGGGGTTTAATTTATTTATGTCACACCGTGTCCACACATGTTGTCATAGTTTCGACACATCTCAATTTATTTTGATTTGATAAATCATAACTTTCAAATTCTTTATTCACAGCACGTATACACATTTTATTTAGTTGTTGTAATGTAAGAACACACAACCAATATAGATGTAGGAGGTCGTATAATAGTTTGTAAATTATATAAAAAAAAATGTAAATTGCACTAGGCTAATCATATGCAACAAGATCGACATAGTGACTGTTGGCAAATAAATTCAAATTTTGGTCAATTGACACAAGTTCACTTGTTCCAACCGCTAAATCGTCTCTTGCGGTACGATATATATGCACCTTACTTGTACGAGCTTATGAAATCTATTATATAACATCCATTAAGGACTGGGTTTATAATTAGCCCATTTCATAAATATGTGATTGGGCCAGTGGGCTAAAAAAAGAATTCGGTAGAAAAATTAATTGCATTAAACATGAATAAACGATATATGTATTATACATTTAACTATTATAGATTGATCTTGGGCCTTATGTGAACAGTTGAACATGAAATTAATATTTGATCATATAGTTAAGTAATCATAAAATATAAATAAATAAATAAGTGTTGAGAAGGAACAGCAGTGAATCAACTCTAAAAACTCGTCCGTGACTACGAATGCATGAATAAGAAGGTGTTTGGCTAAACTTATAAAATGTTAAAATGAGTTTATAAGAAATTTTAGAGGTTATAAGCTCTTTCAAATTGATTGGTAATTTTTTTTTTTTTAATTTTTTTTTTAAATAAGCTGTTGAAGAGCAAATAAGATTTTTTTAAAAAGTATCTCTACCCCAATTTTTTATTTAAGATACAAAAAATAGGAAATAAACTTATTATCTAAACATTCTAAATATTAATTCTAAAAATAATATATAACAGCTTATCAATCGTAAGAGTTTATCATCTGTTTAAAATAAGCTTAGCCAAACACGTCCTTTAAGTATGGCACGGATTTCATTAATCGTCTAGACATGAAATGAAATTTCATGGGAAAAAAATGCATTGCCATGAAGTGTTAGGTATGAGAGACACAAACTATATTAAGTTAATTATGTGTGACTAGCTCTACCTAACGATCGTTGACAATGGAATTCGAACTTGGGTAACTGACACAAGTTCATTTACTCTAACCGTTAGGTCATCTCTTGCGGGACTAATCGTCGTCTCATTTTCCGATTTACCTGACCATAAATATGGTACCAATACTTACTAAACACATTAATTAGTGTAATATAAATAGAAACAATATTATATTTGACCTATAATTCATTTTAATTCTAAAAATTTACCTTCAATGACCCATGGAGCTTCTACGACATCTCTTTTATATAACGACGTACGAATTTTACTGGATAAATTAAATCCCAAGATAAATTCAGAATCAATGAAAGCAATTGTTGATACTATATAGAGTGACATGTTTTCTTCATAAATAAATCATAATACAATAAAATTGTGTGTGAAAAAAAATCAAATTTTACAATTATTAATGCATGGACCATATAACGTGGGAGATTGTACAATGTACAAAATGGTATATAGCAGGGACCATATATGTAACGAGGTTGATATGCACTAAACATGTAATGTCATAATCCATCTCTCTTTAAAGAAAACAACTATTTATTGAATCCAACTTATTAAGGACCTGATATATATATATATATATATATATATATATATATATATATATATATATATATATATATATATATATATATATATATGTAATGTTTGGATATTTTTATATAATATATATATATATATGTACTCTTCGCATCTCCACAAATTTTTATAATTTCTTTAGGGGATTCAATTAAATTTTTTGATGTGTTATATGTGTTGTTTTACTAAAATACCCCCGGCGAATTGCCCCTAACTGAGGGAAAAATTCCCATATATATTGTTTGTTCACCGTTTTTGTGCGCCGTTTTAGCTAACAGTTTTCGTTCACAATTCGTGAGTTTCATGGTCTAAGAACAGTTATTTTGATTTGAAAACTTAGAGGGTGTTTGGCTAAGCTTATAAGATGTTAAAAAGAGCTTATAAGATGTTTTAGAGCTTATAAGCTCTTCCAAAGTGTTTGGTAAATTTTTTTAAAAATATCTTAATTTTTTTTAAATAAGTTGTTGGAGACCAAATAAGATCTTTTTAAATAAGTACATCTACCCCACCTTTTTATTTAAGATCTTATAATGAGTAAAAATAGGAAATAAGCTCATTATCCAAACACTCTAAAAATTAATCATAAAAATAAGATGTAACAGCTTATCAGCTCTAAAAACATTTTATCAGACGTAAGAACTTATCAGTTGTTTAAAATAAGCTTAGCCAAACACCCTCTTAGTAGCAGCTTGATCGAGCTTCATTCTGTGAATTTTGTTTTATTTATTTGATGTAATTATTTTATAAAGATTTAATTTTGGGTGGTGTGAAATTGAGATACATAATAGTTTTGGATTGTTGCTTACAGATATATCAAGAAAATTCAATAAATATGCATGAATTATAGCAAAAAATATAAAAAGTCACTATTTTATTTTATTTTATTTTTGTTATTAATTAGTTCTCAACTGATTATCTTTGAATTAGTTAAAGAGTGAATGTATTTAATGTATCATTATATTGGATTCAATGATACATTAATACTTATTGTTTAATACTTAAATACATATATGCATGGAAATTTTATATTTTACTGTTCTATTAATGAAAAACAATAAATCAATTTGAGTCGAGTTTGAGAAAATGACAAGTCATAAGTATAATAAAGTTAATTGGTGGCGTGTGAGTTGAACATTTAACTGTGAAGTCCAATTACATTTGAATTCATGAATCTACCGAAAATCAACTCACATAGACCAAATGTTACTCCTCTAATTATATATGCATGTTAAAAGTTGAAAAATAGAAAATAATTAACCACGACTCATAATTAATACATGTTACCCTGCGAGCATACACATAGATAGCAAATTAGATGTAATAAATTAATTATATCATACGAAAGGTTTATATGATATATGCTATGCCTTGTAATATACACAGGGTAGATCGTTTTTATCAGAATACTAGTTCTATTCTAAATCACCAAGACAAAAAAAAAAAAAAAATAATAAAATAAAATAAAAAGACCTCTTGATTCTATTCCTAAAAAAATAAAAATCTATATATATAAATCGAATTTTAATCCAATTTTTTTTTTCAAATAATCAAAAGAATAATAAGTTTGAAATTTTTAAACACAAAATTAAATAATAATTTATTTTATTTAGCAAGAATACTAGGTGAAGACCAGAGGATTCGTTTAAGCGTAATTAACTAAAGAAATTAAATAAAATCGACCCACAGACACACACATTGGTGCCTGTAAATCAATGGTAAAAAATTACCCGATGATCTAACCTTCATCGGGTTATATTTATGTACACCCGATGAAGACTACACCGAGGGATTTTTTACCGTTGATCTACACACACCAATATGGATGTGTGTGTTTGTAAGTATATGAATGATATAAATCTACCTAGTGTATTTCACCCGATGTATCGTAGAATAGACCCATTCACCGAATGTATCATATAGAAATAACCTCATATATGATATCATATGAGATTTTTGTTAGGTGAGTCTGTAAACTTAATATTGATTTTTTGTAGATTTATTTATTTATTTTTTGCATAAGATTTTTTTGTAGATTTACCATCAATCATATTGCTTCTATTTTAATTTTCCTTTCATGATGACTAAATGTACATAGTACATGACGTCATCCATGCATCATGTGAAGCACTCACTCACTCATGACTCATGACTCATGACTCATGAGTGATCAACAAACTGCAAACACAATAATATTAATTAATTGGCAACAAAAAAAATATTAATTAATTGAAATAGAGTAATTTTCATCATATATCACTCATTATAAAAACCAAGGGAACCTAATCTCCAATAGTACTACTATGGCTTCTTTACACTCATATTCTTTCAACATTCCCACACACAAAAACTTCCGACCATCAATATGGAACAACAAAGGAACCATATCATCAAATCTCTTCTTTTCAAACAAATCATACCAAACATTTATTGCAATCAAATCTTCAAGTACTAGTACTACTCTTCCAATTTTATCTCAAGAAAAAATCGAAGAAAAAATCGAAGAAATTGCCGATAACAATCAAGAATCCCCCGAAGAAAACCCGAAACAACTCGATGAAATATGGATGGAAATCCAGGGATGCAATAACTGGGAAAATCTGCTCGAGCCAATGAACCCACTCCTCCGCCAAGAAATCATTCGCTACGGGGAAATGGCACAAGCGTGCTACGACTCCTTCGATTTCGACCCGAATTCAAAATACTGCGGCACGTGCAAGTACGAGGGGGCCAATTTCTTCGAGAGGGTCGGGTTATCGGGTCGGGGTTACACCCTGACCCGATACCTGTACGCGACCTCCAACATCAACTTGCCAAACTTCTTCCAGAAGTCGAAGATAAGCAGCGTCTGGAGCCAGCACGCCAACTGGATGGGCTACGTGGCGGTAGCCACCGACGAGGCGGAGATCCGCCGCCTCGGCCGCCGCGACATCACCGTGGCGTGGCGGGGCACGGTCACGTACCTGGAGTGGATCCACGACCTCAAGGACATACTCCACCCGGCCCACTTCCGGGCCGACCCGTCGATCAAAATCGAATCCGGGTTCTTCGATCTGTACACGTCGAAAGAGTCCAGCTGCGAGTACTGCTCGTTCTCCGCCAGGGAGCAGGTTCTGGCGGAGGTCCGGCGGCTCATCCACCGTTACAGAGGCGAGAAGCTGAGCATCACCATCACAGGGCACAGCCTCGGAGCTGCGCTGGCGTTGCTCAGCGCGTACGATATGGCCGAGATGAAACTGAACCTCACCGGCGACCACGGAGACGACGCCGTTTCGAAGATCCCCCTGACGGTTTTCTCATTCGCCGGGCCGCGCGTGGGGAACTTGAAGTTCAAGGAGCGGTGCGATTATCTAGGGATTAAGGTTCTGAGAGTAGTCAACGCCCACGACAAAGTCCCGAAGATGCCGGGGATCATCACCAACGAGAAGTTCCCGCACCAGAGGTACATCGAGGACAAGCTCTCCTTCCCGTGGAGCTACGCGCACGTGGGGGTGGAGCTGGCGCTTGACCACACGCGCTCGCCGTTCCTGAAGAAGACCGGCGATCTGCGAGACGCGCACAATCTGGAGGCGCACCTCCACCTGCTGGACGGGTACCACGGCAAGGACGGCGAGTTCCGGTCGGCCGGCGGCAGAGATATCGCGCTTGTGAACAAGAGCTGCGGGTTCTTGAAGAGTGAGTGTGAGGTGCCGCCGAACTGGTGGCAGGACGAGCATAAAGGGATGGTGAGGACCGGCGACGGGCGGTGGGTTCTGCCGGAGAGGCCCAGAGTGGAGTCGCACCCGCCGGACACCGCCCACCACTTTGCGCAAGTGATCAAATATGCTAGGGCTAAATTGGAATTGTTTTAGGTTTTCATATATGCATGTCGATTCGATTATTATTAATCTATAATTACTAGTTCTTACGTGCATGTGTTAATTGATTTGTTTTTGCTTTTAATTGTACTTATCAAACGTACGTCTAGCTCCTAAAAAAGGTTTATTTGTTTATTATTAGCTAGGTTTAATTTACAGACTTAATTGAGTTTATTCTCTTACATGCATGCATACCATAAAAAGGTACTCCCTTTAATTAGTAAGTAGTTAAGCTTTTAATTAAAGATGTAGATTGTTTTATTTATTTCTATAAATTAAGTGGAGCACTTGGCTTAGGGTGTTTGGCTAAGATTATTTTAAACAACTGAAAAGCTCTTACGTCTGATAAGATAATTTAAGAGCTGATAAATTGTTACATTTTCTTTAGGATTATTTTTTTAGAGTGTTTGGATAATGAGGTTATTTCTTATTTTTACTCATTATGAGATCTTAAATAAAAAGGTGGGGTAGATGTACTTTTTAAAAAAAATCTTATTTGCTCTCCAACAACTTATTTTAAAAAAAATAAGATCTTTTTTTAAAAAAAATTACCAAACACATTGGAAGAACTTATAAGCCCTAAAATATCTTATAAGCTCCTTTTAACATCTTATAAGCTTAGCTTAGCCAAATACCCTCTTAATTAATCACGTTTCTAATTTTATTATTATTATCACCGGTGGCGATTAACCAGTGATTTTATTTATTAATTAGGTGATTATATTCTAATTTTGTGAGGTTATATTTTTACGTTCTCATGTACAGAGATGTGAGGAAATTAGATGCTACATTGGATGATGTTAATCGTAGATCTACAGTACATGATAATCACATGCTTTATATTTTGAAAATCGAGTCCAACGAAAATGGAGATTTTGAGTACCAAATTTCACAGAATCGGAGTATAGATTAGTGTTTTTATTTTGTACTAATTATAAACTCTTACGACTAGTTATGTACGTAATATATATATATATTTGAAATATCTATATTGCGTTTCTGTATGTAATCTTAAATAATTTTGATCTTTACCAGGCATATATAAACATGGGTGTGTGTGTGTACGTAATTATGTGTAGATCTATAATTAACAGTCATTTGATATAAATAACATAATATAGCATCTAATTTCCCGACACGTAAACACATTTTTTCCTTATCATCTATTTTTATTTTCCAAATTAATTTTAATTATTATCTTCTTCAAAGTAAGGAATCTGAGATTTGAAGTTCTTAAATTGTGGAATATATATAGTTGTCAATCTCTCTCAATTTCGAGGTCCACATTTTGATGAGCTAGGTTATGTGTCTAATGCGCAACAGAGAATTGGACCATGTTACGTTATACTACATTGATGATAAATTGTCCATATTATATTTGTTTTTTATTCACCATGATAATGAAACTCGTATATATGTTATTACTTCTACTTTAGTACATCTGTTTGAAATATAGTAATTCACAAAATTATATTTCTTTTTTTTTTTCTCTTGCTAATTAATAATATAATTAAATCACTTTTTTCAAGATTCGGAAGACCACTTTATTATATCTAGTAGAATATTTTTTAATATATATATATATATATATATATATATATATATATATATATATATATATATATATATATATATATATATATATATATATATATATATATATATATATCACATTCCCCTCATTTCCACAATTAAAAAAAAAAAAAAAAATTCTCCCAACTTTATTTTCAGCCACTCATCTGCATTGATTTGTTTTTTTTTATTTTTTATTGAAATTTATTTTTTTCTAGTTGGTCGCCGGTTCTTCCACCAAAATTTTTAGTGACGGAATTTTTATTTCCAACCTTTTACCATTTTTCTATTTTTTTTCACCATCCTATTTTTTATATCCAATATGGTCTATTCTATGCTACACCCGGTGAACTTCACCGGATGTCTTAAGATTTTGACATGTGGCATTTAATAATTAAGTAGTTACTTATGTAACTTTAATTATAGGAAGATAAATAAATTAATAGAATCACTTTATTATAGGCAATTATGATTTTCTCTCTCCAATTCTTTCCTTATTCTTCAATTACACATTCGTTAACCATCTTCCACCATTATAATGCATTTCTCCATTATTTGTTTAGATTATGTAACAATGGCTTCCCACCCAAATGACGAAATTAAAATGACACTGATAATGCAAACTTTACAATTAAATTAACATAAGCATAAGTGGAAAACCATTTTTGGATAAATTAATGTCTGTTTTAATTTTTTATTTTTGAGTGATATACAAGCATACCAATATTTGACTCGGAAGTAGAAATTTATCAAAGTCAGATTTCACAAATAAGAGCCAATATCTTATTTTCCAGTGCAATTTATCGTGAAAGAACTTAATAAAAATTAAAATAGTGAAGAAATGCAGTAATGGTAGAACACAGTTAATGGAGGAGTAAATTTTTTTTTTCCTCAATCGAAAAATGGAGAGGTAATTGATAACAAAGAAATAATTGGAGAGAGAAAATCTTATTAACTATATTAAAGCGATTTTATTGATTTAATTTTTTTGCTAACAATTAAATTTTATATAATTAACTATTTATATTATTAAATGCCACATGTCAAAATCTTAAATACCCGGTGAAGTTCACCGGGTGTAGCATAGAACAGACCATCAAATATATAGATATGATTTAATTTCCTTTCGCCTATTAAACTTTATAAGTATTTTCTAGTGCAATTACTTTGTTGATTAATCTCTTCAAGGTGAACCTAATTCCGAAGAAAAAAATTGGCAAAAATTGCTCCAACTAAAGACTTCTGTGAGATCGACCACCAAATTGTTCTAAAGAGCTTACGCATATAATATACGAGTAAGTAATCAAACTATTTTATTTAATTATGAATAAATTATTTGATATTACTTGAAATTTGCATGCAATTGTGTTCGACTTAAATTAAACACATGATTATGCATGCTGCTTAATTATGCTTACAGATGAATTTACGTTCATAGAAATCACATGATAGAATTTTTTTAAATTCCGCTGCATTATGCATGGTTAATTACCATCCATGACATGAAATTAACAATAATTCGAATTAAATAAATCAATTTCTGGTACAAGGTTTGAAAAAGAAATAAAAAAATCAATTTTGTCAAGATTGAATTTAAAAAGAATATTGCTTTGACGTAAGAAAATTGACAATAATTCAAATTAAATAATGGACACAATTTCATTTCAAAGTTGATGTCGAAATGTAAAGATATAGTCAATTTAATGATGCCCTGTCAAAATTTGTCTTTGTTAAATAAGTAGAGTATGGGAATTGGTTTCTACAGTGGAAGATAGAATTGGTTGAAGAATTCTAAATGACTTCATCTTATATATAAAAGAAAGAAACGCTAGGGCAACCCTAAGAAATCCTAATGTCATATTTGTAATTTTTTTTCAATTTTTATCAAATTTTTATCTCCTTAATATTATTTTAAATATTATTTTTGAATTTTATCATATTTGTATCCCCTAAATATTATTTTAAATATTATTTTTTATTTTTATCAGATTTTTGTCTCCTAAATATTATTTTTTATTTTTATCAAATTTTTATCTCCTAAATATTATTATAAATAATATTTTTTTAATTTTATCAAATTTATATCTCCTAAGTCCTAACTATAATTTTAAATATAATTTTCAACTTTTAGCAGATTTTTATCTCCTAAATATTATTTTCGAATTTTATCAAATTTATATCTCCTAAATAATATTTTAAATATTTTTTTCGAGTTTTATCATGTTTTTATTAGTTTTTTATCTCCTAAATATTATTTTCATTTTTTATCAGATTATTGTCTCCTAAATATTATTTTCGATTTTTATCAAATTTTTATCTCCTAAATATTATTTTAAATAATAATTTTGATTTTAATCATATTTTATCTCCTAAATATTATTCTAATTATTATTTTCATATTTTATCAACTTTTATCTCATTAACATTATTTGAAATATTATTTTCGATTTTTTATCAAATTTTTATCTCCTAACTATTATTTTAAATTTTATTTTTGATTTTTATCTCCTAAATATTATTTTTTGATTTTTTTATCAAATTTTTATCTCCGAAATATTATTTTAAATATTATTATCGATTTTCATCAAATTCTCCTAGATATTATTTCTAATAATCTGATTTTCGATTTTTACAGAAAAGGGTAAATAAATCTGATTTTCATCCCTAGCGGATTTTGTGACATCGTTTTACAGAATGTCTGCAACATTTGAATTTTATTTCTTCCCTACCTAAGGCTTCTTCTTTTGGTAACCCGACTTTAGATTTTGTTTCTTATCTTCTTCTTCATCCTATTGCATGTGTGGCAATTAGTTTACATCTTTTTCCATCATGGCTTATAGGTAATTTCATTTTGTTAAATTATGTGTTTCATTAATTTATACAAAAGTTTTCAAATTTTATGTATAACAATATAATTATTTCATTTTATATGTTATTGGACATGTTATTGAAAGGGATGATTTGAGAAAATTAACCAAAAATGGGCGGAGCCACAAGCTATTGGAAGTCGACCTTCAAGACTTATTGTTTGTATGCGATGTTTAATTTATTGTTTATATTTATTTTTGTTTCTTAATTTTCCAATTGTTAATTCCAGTGGCAAAACAACCTTAAAATGAGGCAGTGGAGAAGGGCTTAGTTCCGATGCAAGATGTATAGATAGCCTTTTACGATGGTATGTTGTCGATAGTTTAGTTTTGATTATGTTAACTTAGTTATTAAATCTAATTACTTTTAAGCTCAACATGGAAGACATAATTGATGATTTTTTTCCTGGTTCAAATTTTCAATCTACTGGTATTAGCTGATTCAATTCATTTGGAAAATTATTCAACAGTAAAGTTATGTCCTTTTTTTTTTTTTTGTGTGTAGTATACTTAATAATGTTCCAGTATAATAGAATTTTGATCATACGATACATCAAACGTTTGTTTATATTCTTACAACATCAAAATAATGCAATTTGTTGTCCCGTGCATCGCACGGGTACAATTACTAGTATATATAAATTGTGGGGAATAGTGTTTATAAACACGTGCGAATTGTGTTGTAATGTTTTTGCCCTTGTCATTGATTAGATTTCTATTTTAATAAATTATTTAGTCCTTGTATTTTAAAAACAATTTATTTATATTAGGACTCTTTTGATTCTTCACTAGTATTTGAAAATTGAAATAATAAAATATTTAAACAAATGACAGTAACAATTCTAATAAGAAATATATTATACTACACTAATAAAATATATTAGTGATATTTAAATTATAGTAACAACATCACTATTCATAGAAATTTGATATTATACAAAAAAACAATGTGATATGCCTAATTGGGCCAACCTAATGGGCCTACAATTTATTTACCTACTGGGCCACGAGCCCAATATCGAAGACCATTATCACCGAGGCCCAATCACCTTCAAGTAAGGTTCGGGCCCAACAATCTCAATCAAGCTATAAATAAAGGTTTGAACTCATTCCTTAGGTACGTCCTATTAACTGAGCAATACGATTAACTGTATTCTCTGGACTATTTCCTCTATCAGCACGTCTGACTTGAGCGTCGGAGGGGTTTCCGCCGGATCAACCCCCGGCCTAGTTTACGTGTTCTATGATCGCAGGTACCTCAGGATCATCAAGTTGTCAAGCTACTGATCCGCTTTGCTCTCCCAGTTCATTTTCTACATCACCCTAGGTGAGCTATATTTTAGCATCATCATTTTGGCGCCGTCTGTGGGAACGATGCAAACCAGATCACGTAGCCAACAAGATCCTCCTGAGGCGTCAGCTCGGAGAGAAAATAACACAGCTAATCAAGATCCTCCTGAGGCGTCAGCTCGGAGAGAAAATAACACAGCTAATCAAGATCCTCCTGAGGCGTCAGCTCGGAGAGAAAATGACACAGCTAATCAAGATCCTCCTGAGGCGTCAGCTCGGAGAGAAAATGACACAGCTAATAACCTCCCAATCCGTGGAGGATCTGGCATGCCACCTCCTCCACGTGCCGCGGAGCCACTTCCTCCACGTGTCGCGGAGCCAGCTCCTCCACGTGCTGCAGATCCACCTCGCGAGGTTCAGGTGATCCCCCCTCGGGACCCACCACTCGCCGATCCACCACTCCCTGCTCCTCGAATGGTTCAAATAACCGAGGATGCGCTTCAACGCATGATAGCAGAAGCTTCAACTCGCGCTGCCACAGAGGCCGTGACCCAATATATCGCCACGATGGGAGCAAATGCTCCCAACGCGATACCAGCACCTGCTCCACATGTGGAGTCACCTATGGCACCACCGCCATCGACTCCCTGGGGGCTTACATCTGCCCCCAAAATATTTCGGTCGCCAAGGGTTATCGACTCCCTGGGGGCTTACATCTGCCCCCAAAATATTTCGCTCGCCAAGGGTTATCGACTCCCTGGGGGCTTACATCTGCCCCCAAAATATTTCGCTCGCCAAGGGTTATCGACTCCCTGGGGGCTTACATCTGCCCCCAAAATATTTCGTTCGCCAAGGGTTATCGACTGCCTGGAGGTTTATAGTGCCCCCAAAATATTTTGCTCGCCATGGGTCATCGACTCTCTGGGGGCCTACTTCCGACCCCCCTCGAACGGTTCAGATAACCGAAGAGGACCTTCAGCGTATGATCGCCGAAACTTCAACAATATCAATTTCTACATGCTCCTCTAACGGTTTAGATAACCGACAAAGACCTTCAGCATACGACCGCGAAAGCTTCAACTCGTGTTGTCACTGAAGCAACGACACAACCGTGTGCATTCACCTCAGACCATAGGTCTCGAGCGCCTCATCCTACAGTGGGTGGTTAACCCATCCCAACGTTGGGCATGGAGTATCTTGTTTACCTTTCAACCCCAAGTGGGTTCACATCACATCGCAAGAGACGAGTATAATCTTCCTACTCAAAAAAAATAATAAGCCGAGCCGAGCCGACCGTCCCTCTCCAAGCCGCGCGCGCGCCTCCAATTAGTCTCGAGGCGCGCGCTTCAATTTCTAAAAAAAAAAAGAGAAAAAAAAAAAAAGGAGGAGCGCGTGCGCAGCATGCGCGCGTGACTGCCACGCGCTCATGGGATGGCGCGCGCGCTGCGTCAGAAAAGAAAGAAAAAAAAAAAATATTAATAAAAGAGGGCAGCAGGTGGCGTTTGGCACACACCTGCCAAAGTTGCGCCCATCACATCAATGCCCTTCAATTGTCACTGTGCGTCAGCAATCATCACACCTCGCGCGCCCCCTACACCTCATCAAATCGCGCCCGCTCTTCCCCAAGGCGCCCTTGGACTGCGCGCTCCCGTTAAATCGCGCGGAACTTTCACCTTCATCCACCAAATTGCGCGTAGATTTTGACTCGCTTCACCAAATCGCACGAGAATTTCAACGCGCTCCACCAAATTGCGCGAGCTCTTTAACGCACCTACCAAATTGCGTTCGCTATCAAATGGAAAAAAAAAATTTATTTATCCACGCCATGCCAACGATTAACGCAAGACTACATCACCGATCTACTCTCAATACGATCCGGTACCGCTTTCGACTTGGCTCCCACATCGTCTCGAGAGTGGGGGGGCTTGCGAGACAACTCCCACGAGGAGACAACTCGCTATGAGCGACCTCAATCCGCACGCTCCTTAGTCGCGCGTCATCCAATGCTCCTACAACTTCGCTGCAAAATAACTCCTATGAGGAGACAGCTCGCCCGAAATTCACTATATAATCGCAAGCTCAAGTTAGCACGATTACAATCCTAGAAGCACTTAGAGATATTATGAGAATCTATATAGCCTGGCCAGCTTGATTACTCAAATTTATCTACTTGTTTTCGATGGGTCATTCATTAAAACGTGGCCACGGTCCAAACATACTTAAGACTCACGAGGTCTAACAAGGGGCACGACCCCCATAAAAAAAAATCTTGAGAGTCTGATCCCCTCCTCAAGTACTTCACGCACAAGGCTATATGTAAACACATATAAGCAACGCGTCAAAACATCGACAATGTCGAAAAATAACAACTCCCACGAGGAGAATACTAGCTCTGTGCTACTATATTATCGTGAGACAACTTCCACAAGGACATAACTCGATCAACTCTATTACCCCAGAGACAACTCCCACGAGGAGATTACTTGATCCGTGCTACTACATTATCGCGAGACAACTCCTACGAGGAGATAACTCGATCAACACTATTACCCCGCGACGAGACAACTCCCATGAGGAGATAATTCGCTACTACATCGTCGCGGGACAAAACCGACGACTCAATTAACTTACATCGCGACAACTTGGTCGCGCTATGCGCCAACGCGCATTCACGCCCCTCCGACACACGCTCCAATGCGTTTTCGCACACCATCAGGCCATATGCCAAAGAACGAACACTACATTTTTTACTCTCGACACGATTGAGAACCCATTTCGACATGGCCCCCACACCGACTCGAGAGTGGGGGCTTAATGATATGCCTAATTGGGCCAACCCAATGGGCCTACAATTTATTTACCTACTGGGCCACGAGCCCAATATCGAAGACCATTATCACTGAGGCCCAATCACCTTCAAGTAAGGTTCGGGCCCAACAATCTCAACTAAGCTATAAATAAAGGTTTGAACTCATTCCTTAGGTACGTCCTATTAACTGAGCAATACGATTAACTGTATTCTCTGGACTATTTCCTCTATCAGCACGTCTGACTTGAGCGTCGGAGGGGTTTCCGCCGGATCAACCCCCGGCCTAGTTTACGTGTTCTATGATCGCAGGTACCTCAGGATCATCAAGTTGTCAAGCTACTGATCCGCTTTGCTCTCCCAGTTCATTTTCTACATCACCCTAGGTGAGCTATATTTTAGCATCATCACAATGTTACTTTTATAATAGTGGGAGAAAATAATAATAATTAGAAAAATAATAATTATAAGGATCGCGTTAGGCTTGATTAGTGTACGTCGGAAATAAAGAAAACGAAGCCGTTCTCTTGAGGTAACTAAGAAAATGGAATTTTAGTAGGAAAAAAATAAGAACAAAAAAGATAATTATAAAAATATTACTGTTTATTTCTTTTATATATAAAGATGTTAGATTATAAAATGATATTTCATTATCTAATTATAAATTAATATCATGAATGATTCATGTTTTCTTACGATTGATGTTTTCATTTTATTTAGCTTATTTAGATAATTTTATTTTACAATAGTTTTCAATTGCCTCCCATTTAATATTAGCGTTGACTGTTGGGTTATTTGATTTATTATATACTTAATTATGTAGTCAATTAAAATTGTTCATTCAAATATTTTCATCAAATTTAAATTATTTAAATAAAATATATAATATTATTTTATTCCAACATAAAATTAATAATAATTAATTAGAATTTCTCCAAATCCAACATTAGTATATCTGGACTTCAAACGGTCCAACTTGTAGAGTGACTAAACAAGGCCCAAATAAACTTTTGATCTAGGAAATGCAAGGCTCGGATATTCTTGAATCTCGACTCATGCCCATTTTGTGAAAGGAAAAGTAACTGGAAAATTATAGTTTTCATCCTTTAAATTTGCACCAAATTCACGTTTAGTCTCGTATATTCACAAAAAACTTGTTCATCTGTTTAAATAGATCAGCCAAATGGAGATGGTACGAAGAAAAAAGAAAAGAAAAGAAAAGAGAGACATATATAGAGAAAAAAAGCATGTCTCCTTGCCTCGGAATTTTTAATGTTGGCCCCAGAGTCACACTAGCAACAATGGTCAATGTAGTCCCGCAAGAGATAATCTAGCGATTGGAGCAAGTGAGTTTTTGTTAAATTGTTAACTGACCCAAATTGAATCCACTTGTCAACAGTCGTTAGGTCGAGCTTGTCACATATGGTTTGCCCAGTGCAGTTTACATATCTGGTATGGTTTGCAAACTATTATAAAAGAGCTTAGATTTACCTAATGCACTTATATGATTGGTTGCGAGTTTTTTTATTAAAAAATAATGGTCAATTTATAAATCGCTCAAGTGTCTTTCAAATTAATTAATATTTCATGGTTAAGTATGAATATCGAACACGTTTGAAACAAATATATAACAAGATTAAATATCAATCTTGTGGATTTTTTTGATCGTTTTACTCATTTTTTTTTGGGTTTGTAAAGATTAGGATGTTGGCGTAGAACCTAATATTTCATGTCATCAAATTAAAATTAGGAAGAATTACAATTTTCATCCTTTAAATTTGCACGAATTTCACATTTGGTCCCCATGTTCACAAAAAACACATTGGTCCCTCATGTTTCAATACTTTCACATTTTTTGTCATTATCCATCAATTTTACAGTTAGTTTATCAGTTAAGGCAGTCACGGACACACGCTTGATTCTGTTTTTTTTTTTTGAGTAACACGCTTGATTCTGTTAGTACTAATGAGAATGACTAAAAATGTTGAATAATTGAAACATGAGAGACCAGATATGTTTTTTGTGAACATGGAAGACCAAATACGAAATTAGTGCAAAGTTAAGTAAAAATTCGTGTTTAAAAAGTTATTCGATACCGTTCGGAACATACAAAAGACTAGGAAGTTTTGCAACTATTTGCGGGGAATACTTGTACTCATTTTTGCAAGATGAGCTGTCTTGGGAAGTCATTTTCCTTATCAAATTTAATCTTTTCTCAATTTTACTAGTAACAATTTATAACATGAAATTCTAGTTTTATGCCATTTTTTTTGTAATTATATAGACGATAAGAGAAACAACTTTAAAGATTACCGGTTTTATCCCCTTGTCAACGATCGTTAGATGAAGTTTGTCACACATGGTTAGCTTAATATAGCTTACGTCTCTCGTATGGTTTGTAAACTATTATACGAGATTGTAAATTTACCTATTGCATCTATATGGTTGGCTGCGAATTCTTTTATTAGAAAAAAAAAGTAAACAACTATTTGTAAAGAAATTTCACTAGTGATAATAAATAGTAAAATTTAAAGAGATTTCTTATTTTCAATTAAGAAATCATTCTCATATTATAAATCATGTAAGATGTGGACTAAATTAATAAAGTCTAAGTTGACTTTCCAATGATGTTTGAGGTTTAGCTGCACCTGGCCGCATACTATAACTACCCATCCCTAATTCAACCAACCCAAACGCCGTCAGTTAATTGACGGAATATTAAACTACAAAATGAGTCCGCCGCGCCACCCCCAACAAAGATAGAGAAACACTTCAACATTCTCTCACTAAAAACTCTAGAGAGAGAGAGAGGGAGGGGTTTTGCGCCACCACAAGCGCTTCCGCAATGCCAATCTCCACCACCCTCACTGTAAACCCATCGCCACCGCGCGCTCTCTCTATCCACCACCACCACCACCACCCGAACGCCTTTCTGTTACCGCCGTCTCTCTCCCACACCCCCTATAAAACCACCCTTTCGTCACTCTCCTTAACTCACAACCCTCACCGCCCCTTATTCATCGCCTTCTCCATCAATGCTGCTTCCACTAACAGCGAAATTGACACCAAATTGTCCGGCGACGGCGGAGACGGAGTTGGCGGCGGCAAAATCGGCGGCAGTGGTGGCGGAGGTGGAGGCGGTGACGGCGGAAATGAGGGGAACGACGATAAGAACAAGAGGAGGAACAAAGAAGAAGCTTTAATAGCGTTGGCGGAGGCCGGGAGGAGTCTGGAGAGTCTGCCGAACGATATGAAAGCTGCCATTGTAGACGGCAGAATACCTGGATCGATCGTTTCGAGATATCTCGAGCTCGAAAAATCGGGGTTTATTTCATGGCTTATGAAGTTCGGAGGGTTTAAGGAGAGGTTGTTGGCTGATGATCTTTTCTTGGCTAAACTTGCCATGGAATGCGGCGTTGGAATTTTCACTAAGGTAATTTTCATTTCTTCTGCTAACAATGTTTTTGTTTTCACCTGAAGTAATAACTAGATGTTTTTATGTTTAGAATTTAGAGTTGAAAAAATCTCCGATGTTCATCATGCTGCATTCCCAGAATTGAATCTTATGACAATTAATTATGAGAATTGGAGTCGAGATTATGGTTTAAACGTCGTATCTTCGATATTCAGCCATCGCTAATTTACGTTTTACCCTGTTCAGTGTTCGCCAAACGCCTCTAATATTCCGTTTTTTGAACTGCGCACTTTCTCTAATTTGGTTGATAGATAGTTGGCGTGCCATCGTATTCACATCCCGATTCTAACAGACTCGTAATTATTTTTCCTGAATCTTTATATTTGTAACTCACGATCTACTTGAACCTCTCGATGCATTTGTTGTTCATTCATTTACGTTGTTCTGTATCTTTCGACTTTTTATTTTTGGAGTTTTATTTTTGCTGGCCGATTCATTGTCGTTTGGTTTCTTTACTAGACTGCTGCAGAATATGAGCGTCGAAGGGAGAACTTTTTCAATGAGCTGGAAATTGTTTTTGCTGATGTGGTACGCTAGCTTCTTTTAACTAATTTCGTCTACTTTTCGACCCTTGGTAAGAATAACATAACCCATCGAATCAGACATTTAAATCTTATCCTTAAATGTTCGATTTGTCATGTGCGATCAGGTGATGGCGGTAATAGCAGATTTTATGCTCGTCTACCTTCCGGCGCCTACAGTTTCTCTCCGGGCCCCACTTGGGCTCGATGCTGGACGTCTTGCTAAGTTCTTTTACAATTGTCCGGATAACGCATTTCAGGTGAGATATATCACATAAATCATAAATCTATTTTTTTTAATTCATTATGACCATACAATATGAACTGAGTGGCGAAATCTTTGTTTGATTCTCGTATGCAGGTTGCTTTGTCTGGAACCTCGTTTTCGATGTTGCAGAGGATAGGTGCAATAGTGGTAAGCAAATCTATCTTAATCTTTTCCTCAAAAAAAAAATTGAAGTGTGAGCTTCGCTTTACTCTCATATGACTACGACTTTGTGTCGCAGCGTAATGGAGCGAAGTTGTTTGCTGTCGGCACCACTTCATCACTGGTAATTTTTCATTAGGGTTTTGTTCTATTACTTACATGGTTGCCGATTCTGTGAACTCTATTACTTACGACTCGTTGATATTTAGGTTGGTACTTTAGTAACAAATGCGGTGATAAATGCTCGTAAAGCTGTTGACATTTCTGCTTCGGGTGAGGTTGAGAATGTACCCGTACTATCAACTAGTGTTGCCTATGGTGTCTACATGGCAATATCCAGCAATCTTCGGTATGTAAATTGTTTATATATATATATATATATATATATATATATATATATATATATATATATATATATATATATATATATGTATATATATATATATTTTTTTTTTTTTTTTCTGGCCTTTTCTAATTCTTTCGGCTGACATATTTTCTGAATTTTGCAACAGATATCAGGTGTTGGCTGGTGTAATCGAACAACGGATATTAGAGCCTATGCTACACGAGCACAAGTTATTTTTGAGTGCTATATGCTTTGCAGTGAGAACAGGCAACACGTATTTGGGTTCATTATTGTGAGTTTTCTTACATTCCCACTACATTTCAGTTATTTCTTCTTTGTCCTCATAGTATAACGTTTTGACCCTCGTTCTTTGAATTGATCTGTAGGTGGGTTGACTATGCTCGTTTTATCGGAATCCAAAAGGGTCAAGATGTAGAATAAATAATACGTATTTAATCATCGCTCGTAAGTGAATATGAGCAAATCATTAGCTGACATGTCGTGAGAGTAGTTTACTGGAGATTGTATGCAAGTGATTAGGTTTCCTGGTTATTTATAAGGTATAATTGGCATTTTTGGGATTGATAATGTACAAACCATTATACATTCATCAATATGTTTAAATCTTATTTAGTGGGGTGGATTTTTATTTTCAGAGCAAAAACTCGAATACATAAATAAATTATTCAAAAAAAAAAAAAAAAAAAAAACCCCGAGACTATACCACGGGATTTTGAGGAAGAGGAATAGGGTCAACAACTAACGAGAGTATACGTTTCTTCGATTCAATGTTTCCCGTTCCATGCCCATCTCCATGCTGATACATGCACAGTGAAGCTCTAGCATAATTGATTGAAGTAGTTATAAAATCTCTCGAGTATTCGTTATTTATCAATACGTCGGTGTTTATTTTCTTCCATGTTGACCCGATAAGATTCTTGATGTAGCTTCTAGAATCTTCCTCAGAGCAGCCTGTGTCGAGCATGTAGCATTGAACTGATTTCGGACTATCACCTCTCTTCAACTCATCCTGATACAGGAGAAATTAATTAGCTCAGTTTTTATATCCGAAAAAATCGGTTGTTGTTGTATGAAAATTAAAAAAGGTAAGTGCTTTAATTAATTACTGTGGTAGTTGCCAAGTCATCCGCAAGTCGAAAAACGATTGATGTCCATTTGAGAATTTCAGGGTTCGTCTGTAATTGTCTGAGAGGTTCATCTTTCAAAGGATTTGTCATGCAAAAATAAGCATGGATTATAAAAAAAGGACCCGCGCTCGTAACCCAACCGTTGCTTAGGGACTCGTCTAGGCTTGGTTTGTAGCCGCTGTAGTACCACTGTGCTTCTACCATGTACTTCTTACAAAGTTCTGCCACCTGCATATATCAAGGTATGAAATATATATTCGTTCCATTTTAAGTTATTTTATTTTTATTTTCTTCGTTCGATCCATAGGTTTGTACCCTGTTTGTAGAGTGTGGAATAATATTGAATCCTTGTTCCCTAAGCACGTCGTAAGCCGTTTCGTTAACCGTGTTGAATAGAGCAAGAAAGCATATTTTCATGTACTCTGGAAGTTGCTCCAAAGAATTAATGTCCCACCTAAAATAAAAATAAAACATACAAGATTTTTAGTAATTCTCATCGTTTAATTGTTTACATTAAGAATTGTTGGTCACAAATTACCTCTCGACGACATCTGTGAATTCAGTTCATCGAGAGAGCCATATATATCGTAAACATCATCGACAAACGTTAGCAGTACAGCAAACTTTGTACACATAATCCTGCAATATCGAAAACGAGGCTCGTATGTGAACGCCACCGTCCACAAGAAGCACTCCACCAAACGGTCCCTACGAAGCTCAACTTTTCCGCAAGACCTGTTTTCATATACCACCTGCACTAGTTATAATAACATAATCAGAAATAATGATAATTTTTATTAAAGAAGTAAACTCGATATATATATTATCGGAGATATTAATATTAAATGATATATTTCACTAACAACTTAAGCTTTTGGTTGAGATGGTTATTCGACATGGTATCAGAGCCAGGCCAAATGAAAGGTCTAACATATATATATATATATATATATATATATATATATATATATATATATATATATATTTGTACCTCGACAGATCTTTGAGTTCGTCTTGGTACATCGCTTGAACTATATTGAAATCCAGTTTAGCAAGCTCAAGCAAAAGAGGGTTCATTTCCGATTCTCGTTTTTCGTACGCATCGATAAACCATCTCGTTTCTAGTCTCTGCATTCTCCAGTGAAACGGAAGTTCCAAAGCGTGGTCTATTTCCTCAGCAATATTTTCGTCTATTTCTCGATCATTGAGCCACTGTTTGAGAAGACACTCGGAAAAAATCCGGGCTGCATCCATTATAGTACTCTCCTCTTCCGTTGATAGATACGAAGCCTCGTATAAACTTAGTAATCCATTTACATCGTCAAAAAGGCTTGCCTTGAAATTTCCCTCCTCATCCATGAAATATCTGAAAACCTCTGCATGCAGAAAAATCGAAGAAAAAGTTTTGCTAAAAAATTCGCTCATCGCAAAATTATATTATCGCAACTAAATACTGATACACACACACACACACACACACACACACACACACACACACACACACACACACACACACACACACGCATATATAGTACCGGCAGAAATGTGGTAACCATGCTGCCTGAGGAGCCGAAATCTCAATGCAGTAGCATGCAAGCTGTCTGTAATATTCCAATCACGGCCGTCAACTAAAATGTGTATATTATTCAGAATTTTGTCCACATAATGCGTAAAGTGATAAGATATTCCGAGCCTCTGCAATAAATCGAGGAGCTGAATCTGATCGAACGGATCATTTGTTTTCTCGAGCAAGTCCCTCGCTTCATCTTTAAGTTCTTCAGCTCGTTGCAAGAACCTCGTTTCCTGCAATATATATATCAGACGATCCATTTAATTTTCATCGTAAAAATTAAAGCATGCATGCATTTAAGTTTGAGTTGTGATTGTACTGTGATCTTACCCCATGGATAGTACTGTTTAGTGATTGAATATAATCATGATTCCAAATGCTAGGCTTGTAATTTGCTGATCTCCTTGCAGTACTCTCACTCATCTTTTCTGGAGAGAGAGAGAGAGAGAGAGAGAGAGAGAGAGAGAGAGAGAGAGGTACAAACAATATAATTGTGTATGAGAGTCATGCAAACATTGAGCAGTTTATATAGAAGGAAGAAATAAATTTCACTAAATTGATCATGGCATACAACTAGCTGTGATTTATTATTATTTTTTTCTGATATATTATTCTTTTATAAATGCCACGTTCAGATATAATCATATATAAAACATATAATCAGATATAATAACTCGGTTGACTGATACAATGGCCGGGTACATACTCCGAACTCAGGTTGATGCTGGTGTTATTTATTAATTAGCACATAAGTACTCCCCTATTTTAATTTCATATTTTTTTAGTAATGTTATTTAATTATCACATAAGTACTCCCCTATTTTGTCCCACAAGGATGACCTAGCGGGTTGGAGTAGGCGAGCCTCTGTCAATTGGCCCATGTTCGAATCCCCTTGCCAACTTATACGCAAGGGCGGACATAGGCAGTTTTGGCAACTTATACGCAGGGGGGCTAAAGTTATATTTCCCATGTTAAATTTTTTTTGGACTAAAAGTGTATAAAATTTTAATTTTAGGGGGCTAAAGTACATAATTTAATAGATAAATAACACAATAATAATAAAAAAAAAGTAATTAAAAACTGGTAAAAAAAAATTTCTGCAGGGACGCCCCTGATGACATAGTGTGGGTACGGCCCAGATTATACGAGAGTATTACTGAAAAAAATATTATATTAGAGTGTAGATTTAGCCTGTGCACCTATACACTTGACTGCGCGAGGTTTTTCATTACCGAAAAACAAGAAAGTACCCCCCTACTTTTATCATATTTTTTAATAATGTTATTTAATTTCACATAAGTACTCCCCTGTTTTGTAGTTATTAGTTATGTCCCACATCTATAATATGCGTTGACCAACTAAAAACTAACACACATATACCTAGCGTGGAGGTTTTGAGCAATTAACAAATGCATATTAGTTTTTGCAATTTACATGAAGAAATAATAATGAATTATTAAAGTTTTTAACTTCCTAAGGTTTTTAAATGTAAAATATATTTAAGGTGTTATGTTTAGGAAAAGATCATATATTTTTTGATCTTTTAAATTAAGCTTGTGTTATTAAAAAATATGCATCAAAATCCAATATACAGTAGTAGAATCTCGATAAATTAATAACCTTGTTTATATAATAATTTTTCTCGGTCCAGATTATGTGAACACATATTAAATTATTAGTTAGATAGATTAATATTTCACTAAATTAGTAAAATTTTTTTAGTTCCGACTATATTAAATTTGATAGGGGTCAGTTTGGCAGGCTTGGGCCGAACCCTCAAAACTAAGATTATTGGGCCAAAAGCCCAATGAATGACAAGAACCAAGGCAGACCATATTTCGCCGTTGAAGTTGCTTACACATTATAGAGCTTGCTGACATATAACTCGAATGAGTAAAAGTCCACTGCTACATCTCGGTTTGCGTAAGAAGTGGTAGGTGGCGAGCTGAACGAGAGCCGTTAGAAGTAGAAGACTCGGAGATACTTTTTTTCTAAATAGATAAAGAAAATATGTATTAGTATTAGTTATGGAGCAATCAATGTAAATCTCGACCTAGTTACGGCGAGTTAAACTAGGAAACAATTAAAGAGATCTTCCTATATAAAGTCTTGTAACAAGTCCGATGAAAGACACGATTTAACACCAATGAATACACTTTGATACTCTCTTCCAACCTCCCCTCTCTCTCTCTCTCTCTCTCTCTCTCTCTCTCTCTCTCTCTCTCTTTTAATTTATACTCTTTGTTCGTCGAATCCATCTTCTCCGGTAAAGGAAAGGTGTTAGGTGGGTTTTTCGACGGTAGGGCGAGTCCACCGAAGGGCTAGGGTGGACTAAGGCCCCTCTGACTTCTAAAATTTTCCATATATATATATATATATATATAATATTTTTTTATTCCAATTATATTATCTAATCCACTTATTCAAAGTCACCTCATCTCTCAAAACCCTGTTCACCTCTGCCTTATCCTCATTTTCTATTTCCTAACTTGGTTATCGTTCTTTGAAAAAAAAACTTTGTTGTCTCGCATAATCGTACTAATGGTGGTTAAATTGCCATCCACCGGCGACCGTACGCAGACTGACGATCAATTAGTCTTCTCTCTCATTTTAATTTCCATATGAATATTAATTTGAAGTCTATTGTGTAAAATTCATAATCGACTTGATATTCATGTTTCTTAGATTTTAATAGCAATTTGGCTTTCGCTATTCGCTTCGGTATTATCGTTAGAAAATGGAGGAAAAAAAAATTCATATTATATTTTCATCTTAAATTTCTTTGATAACAAAATTTTTTCAAGGGCTCTGCTCCGAAACTCAGATGTGTTTTAAGCCCCCCTCACAAAAATTGGCCTTACCACTATTCAGCAGTTAAGGAAATTAGACTTGAAAACAGGTCTTGAGGATGTAGATCCTACACTGTCAAAAATTTATAGAGATTTAATTAACTGTATTGTTTTTTTCCGTCAGATCCACCTTTTCTAAGGTCAACCTGGCTACTGGTATTCTATCAAAAACAAAACCAATGGTATGA
Organism: Erythranthe guttata; assembly: GCF_000504015.1. The sequence goes on from NW_012193628.1 coordinate 100,619, forward strand.
AACCGGCCAATTTGACAGACATGAGTACAATTATTTTAGTCATAATTCATAACAATTATTTTAGTCATATTTATATCTGAACTCGGCATGTGAAAGAATATAGAAAGAAAAAAATATAAAATACAACATTGGCAGGCGAATATTAGCTAACGTTAATTTGATTCAATAGCCACTAGGGAAGAAATTTTAATTGAATATCCAAAATTCTAGTGATTAGTGTCCATAAACATATTTTATATTTTATTTTTATTTATTTTTATAATCTCCATAAACTTTTAATTTTGAAACAATTTTGTAAAAGAAAAAAAAAAAATCAAATTTCCGGATTTATTAATAGTTACTTATTCAAAATTTAACACTATCTCGTGTATTTTATTATGGGCAAATTACAAGAAACCTCCTAAGGTAAGGCTTAGTTACGAAAATCCCCCTCTGACAATATTTGACCGTTTAAATTCACAAAAAATGTATTTTGTCCGTTGTACCCTTCTGTTAATTGAAAAAAACAACAAATGATAAATTACGAGAACCCCCATAAGGTAATGTCTAATTACAAAAATTCTCCCAAATATGCGATATTATGAAAACTTCTGGAGGTCTGTTGTCGGAGAATTATGCGACAAACTTGTTCCTGAAGGTACTCAATTCACTTCCTCGGGTTGTTATGAATATCCTTCTACCATTGGCGGAGACCCATCTGGCAAGCTTGAATGCCGTCAAACAACCGATCGAAGCAGTCCGGTGCCATAGCTGACTCACAACCCTCTCGAACCACCTTCTCACAGTCCTCTTTTCTGACCCAGTGAGCGTTAAATCCGAATTAATTAATAGCTATTTTTTCAAAATTTAAGACTATCCCATGTACTTTATTATGGGCAAATTACAAGAAACCCCTTAAGGTAAGGCCTGATTACGAAAATTCCCTTATGACATGTGTTTGACTGTATAAACTTATATAAAATGTATTTGGTCCGTTTGATCCTTCTGTTAATTGAAAAACAACAAAGGATAAATTTACGAGAACCCCCCTAAGGTAATGTTTAATTACGAAAATTCCCTCAAATATGCAATATTATGAAAACTTCTGGAGGTTTGTTGCCGGAGAATTATGCGACAAGCTTGTTCGAGTTATTAATTTTTTTTTTATAATAATGAAATATTTGTAAGATAAAATCGATTTTATAAAATAAAAATTATGAAAATATGTAAAACCGATTTCATTGAATAAAACAGTTATAAATGTAAACAAAAAAATTACAAAATTAATACGTTTAATGTTACGAGATATATTTAATTTTTTTATATACTTTTTTATATATATTTAGTTTTAAAATAAAAAAATATTGACTATATTTTTTAAATAATATTACAATTTACTCCAGAAGTAATTAATATGCTAACATATGCCACATGTTAAAGGGCGAAAATGATATTTTCAGAATTATATTCTATGAAATAAAAAAGATTCTGTTAAAAAGTAACACCGTAGGGGTACCATTTAAGACGGCGACATACACTAGGGGGATTTTCGTAATTATTTAAACACGAGCGGCTTTTTTATAGTTAAACCTTACCTCAGGGGGTTTCTCGTAAATTTCCCGTTTATTATAATTCATTCAGAATCACAGCTCTTTGGGACTCGATGTGTCATAAAACGGTAAATTGAGAGTAATTTTATGTGGTTCAGAACATGATGGACCAAAAGTAATATAATCACCGACTTTATGGACCAAAAATATAATATTAAAAATATAAATATTCCCGGCTATCAAAATACACGCATCGCGTTATGACATTGATTGGTTTGCAACTTCTCGAAAATCCACTCACGCTGAACAATGTTTCATTATGTTTTTCGAATTTACATAAAACATTTCTAGGTCTAATTCAATGTTATAACTAAAAGAAAATGTGCTTCAATTTGTTAAAAGTTGAATCAGAAGAATGCTGCAAAGAACGGTTTGCTAAGGTTTTGAATGTGGGGTTTTAACATTCACCCCCTTTTGTGGGATAATTACAGTTTTTGTCCCTATTTTTTACCACAAACAATTTTAGTCATCAAATTTTCGCTGCCACACAATTTGTCCTCAAACTCACCAATTACATTTTTTGTTCGGCCGTCAAATTTCCGTGTTATGTTGGATGTAATTGTCACGTGCGGCGTACGTGACGTCTATCTGATAGTTAAAAGTCAAGCTGGAACAAACCCTCAATCTATTTGGCATGACAGATTACATATGAGGTGGGGTGACACGTCATTCTATCCCCCTATTTATATTATTAATTCCCTAATTCCCCATAATTCCTAATAAACCCTACTCCTGAATTCCCTTTACGAATCATCCAATTGACGTGAAAATCGGCAACAACAGAATCGTCCAACCCTAATTTCCCAAGTTTTTCAACATTTGTGGAGTTGAAACATCACAATCGTGCAATAATCTTCGATTTTAGTAAATTTCTCCATAGTTGCTATCTTTGAACTTCGATTTTGGTAAGTTTCTCCAAAGTTTTCGCATGGATTTATGACTGTAAGGGATTACGAACTTGGTGGCTTACGGTTTCAGAGAGGAATCTGGTGGGAATAATTTGGGATTAGGTTTGCTAGGGTTTACAAAATTGAGAGAGTGAAATTTTTTTTGGAAATTTGGATTAGATAAATTAGGTAAGAGTGTGAGGTGGATTGGGGGTGTCTTCAAGCTCGACTTTGACTACCAAACGGACGTCATGTTCGCAACACGTGACAATTCCATCCAAATTAACAGGGAACCGTGACAGCCGAACCAAAAGTGTTGAAAAGTGGCAAGTTTGAGGGCTAATTTCATGGCAACGAAAGTTTCATGAGCTAGACTTTGAGATTTATGATATGGTCTTTCGAGAGAGTGCAACAATTTCCACAAAGGGAAGTGAGTACCAATACGACACCACTCTTGCATTGGTTACCAATATTGACCTTTCGAGCAACAATTTGTTGGGAGATATCCCAAAGGAGTTGACAAGTCTGGTGGAATTAAGATCACTCAACTTGTCTGGGAATCACTTCACTGGATTAATCCCACAAGCCATAGGAGATATGAAGCAACTGGAATCTCTCGATCTTTCGAGAAACTCTTTATCCGGTGAAATGCCGAATAGCTTCAGAGCAATGTCAACTTTGAATTATTTGAATTTGTCTTATAATCAGTTAACAGGTAGAATACCAGAAAGTACCCAACTCAGGGGATTTGATAATTCGAGCTTTATTGGTAACGATCTTTGTGGGTTTCCATTGACAAGAAATTGCAGCTCTGGTGGACCAAACAAAAGAGAGGATAACGGAAGTGATGATAAATCTTCTTCAAAGATTGAGTGGTTTTACGTATTCTTGTCTTTGGGATATGCCGCGGGATTTTCTATTTTCTGCACAACGTTGGTGTTGAACAAGTCATGGAGAGTAGCGTATTTTGGATTAGTAGAAGACATATGCAACAGAGCTTATGTTTATTGCTATATTAAATGGAGGCTCGGAAAATCATCATGTTGAGGCCAGGGTTCGTGAACGTAGTGTAGATATGTTTACAAAAGCTTGTGTCGAAAATGTCCTAGATTTATTGTAAAATATTTTGCAAGAATGTGTTGTAGAAAAATGTATAGTAGCAGGGAAAATTACAGTTTATGTCCCTAAACTTTACCACTAAAACGATTTATGTCCTCAAACATTTCAATCCACGAAATATGTCCTCAAACTTGCCACTTTTGATCACTTTATGTTCTGCCGTTAACATCGGCAGCTAACTTCGACGGAAAATGCACACGTGGCTCACGTGACGTCTATGTGGCCGTTAAATGTCGAGATGTACAACACCCAATGCCTACTTGGTCGACGAAACGTGATGTGGAGTGCCACGTCATTCTCCTCCCCTATTTCTATTCTAAAATCCCTAATTATCCATATCCCCAATGAACCCGTAAATCCAATCCCTAAAAACCCATTTCGAATCCTTCAATTGAGGTGAAATTCGAAAATAGCAGAATCGTCTGTGAATCCATGGCCATTTTTCGTGGTGTTTTACCAGCAAAATAGCCCAATAAACAAATGCCGAATGTTTCATCGATTTTACTTTCATCTTCGGGCTGAAAAATCATGTATTCTTCCACTTCGTTGGGGAAGTCGGGGAGCTGGAATCCGTTCTTGGGCACTCTATTCTTGGCGAAAAAAGAATTATATGCAGCTTTGACAAGTGCTGCATGTATTTTTTTTTCCGGAATTGGTTCAGACATTTTGTCGAACACCTTCTGGGCAGGTTCTGAAACTGCTGAGTTGGGTTGAATTTGTGCTATCTTCACCATCCTTGTGCTCGCTTCATCGAGACCACAAGGGGCACAAGCATCAGCAGGTGAAAAATCACACGACCCCAACGTTCTAGAGACGAAGTTGGGAGAAGAATTAAAGCTTCCTCTAATTTTTTTTGCACGTGAATCTGTTGTTCTTTAAGAAGGAAAAAACTCTTCAAATGTGAGAGTGTTTTGATTTTTTATGGGTTTATGACTTTGATTTTAGTATGGGTTCGAGCAAGAATGGAGATTGATTTGAAAATTTGTGAATGGGAATGAAACGTGATTTGGAATTTGGGATTTGGGAGAGTGAGTTAGAGGAAATTAGTATATTCTTGTGTCACGTCAACATTTAATATTCAATATATTATTCCACGTCACATTTAACGGCCACATAGACGTCACGTGAGCCACGTGTGCATTTTCCGTCGAAGTTAGCTGCCGACGTTAACAGAAGAACATAAAGTGATCAAAAGTGGCAAGTTTAAGGACATATTTCGTGGATTGAAATGTTTGAGGACATAAATCGTTTTAGTGGTAAAGTTTAGGGACATAAACTGTAATTTTCCCTATAGTAGCATAATAAAATCTCATGTACAGTGAATTATTAAGGTACATCAATTTGAAATATAAATTCGATTATAGCAGAAGCATATACGTTGACGTTTGGATCATTCCTGGTGATAGTGTGTGGCCTTGGTAAATAGTAACTTTGTTTCTTTGGTTAACTGATTTATATAGGGATAATTACACTTTTCGTTCCTATACTTTACCACTTATTCGTTTTTCGTCCTTAAACAAGTTGGAGTGACATTATTCATCCCTAAACATGCTATTTTTATGCTATTTTCGTCCCTCCGTCAATTTGGCTGGTTAGTTTATACGGAAAATAACATGTGCTTCGCACATGATACGTAAGATTCAACCCTTCTCTTCAATTTCAGATTGCATCGTCTTTAGATCATAAGCCTTCTTTTCCAAATGGCTAATTTCTTCAATATCACACCTCTTTGGACGTAAATAGCCTCAATAATCCCCAAAAGACAATTTTTTCCATCATACAAAAATCTGATGCAATGCAATTTATATTTTGAATGATGTTTTTCTTCGAAGAGAAAATGTTAATTAATATATTTAAATTTTTTGAATGAAATTTATAATATGTTAAGCTACTCAACAAGAATTCTTTGTTTTGTTACATATTGAGGATTTGCAAGATTTGCAATTTTGTAAGCTTTAATTTAGATTGCCTAACCTTATTAGTCATTATCTCCATATTGGACGAAAACCCAATTGACGTTAACCACTCATTTAAACAAAAAAATTGTCATGGCCGGTGTAGGGAATATTAATCCTATATTATTTAAACCTGTCTTTGATTGATGTAATCTTCAATCGTGTCTAATAATATTGAGTAGAAAAAAAATATTAGATGTAGTTGCATATGTCTTCTATATCCATTAATTCTAAAGTGTGTGTATGCACACAAATTGCAAAAGGTTATTTCACTGTAAGTTTTGAGTTCAAATATGGAAATTTCATGCAAAGTCAAAATAAATATTATTCATACAACAATTGCATCGTTCACATTCAATTCTGCGAATTTCCTCTTAATTAGGTGGGAATGGGTCTCTTGCATGGTGGTGGCTCGTTTGCAAAGTTGAAATGGAATCTGCATGGTGGCTCGTTACGTTCTCTCTAGCAAAGTTTAAAGATGAGTCTTGTTTAATTTGGTGCCAATGCATGGGTAATTTGAGTTAATATGAGTTGGTTGCACGGAGCATAACAGCAGCATACATGTGAGTGGCCACGTGGATTAATCGTCCATGTCAGCAGCATATATTAAGATTTTCAGGTTCACATCAGATTTCCATCCAAAGTAACAGCAAGAATTAACGGCAGGTCGGAAACTACTAAAAAGTGGCATGTTTAGGGACGAATAATGTCACTCCAACTTGTTTAGGGACGAAAAACGAATAAGTGGTAAAGTATAAGGTCGAAAAATATAATTATCCCGATTTATATACTAACAATTTTCAAGACTAAGAGTTGATCATGGATTTTTGTAAGGAAAATTTACAGATTTCATCATTCAAGTTTGCAACAATTTCACATTTAGTTTCTCGTGTTTCAATAATTTGACATATTTGGTTATTTCTGTTAATTCATGTTAGTCCGTCAGTTACGGTAGTGATGAGCACACATTTGATTCCGTTAGTTTTAACGGAAATTTCAAGGAAAAGGACTAAAAATGTCGATTTTTTGAAACATGAGGGACCAAATATGTTTTTTGTGAACATGGGGATCAAATTTAAAATTTGTGCAAACTTGAGGGATAATAATTGTATTTTTTTCCCATTTTTGTAATAAAAAATACAAAATAACTCTTACAAAAAAAAAAAAAACCCACTTGTGCTTTCATTTTCCCTTTTTTTTTTTGGAAATGAGCCCTTGAAGTTTGACACACTCGATTAAGTTTGACGGAAAAACTAACGAAAACTACGCCATAAACCACAAGGGGTTATGTGCAGATATTACAAGCACAAGAACAAATCTGCAAAAGCTTGTAACCACATAGGATTAAGTGCTATTTAAAAAAAAAATTTGTGGAATACAAAAACCAAATGTCACTAATACTGTCTCTGTCCCACTCAAGTCCTAAGTTGAAATTTTGTTTCTTTTTAGTGGAGAAATTTTGATAGCAAATTTGACGAAAATGAAGATAAAGTAATAATAATGGATGTGTAAAATTAATGACCCTGAATAATGGCTGGACAGCAATTCCTTGGAAAGAAAACGACATTTCTTCGTCAACTCATCAAAAGTCGTCGGAGTCGGGAAAAAACCCACGGCATCAAGTTGCTGTAGACATGTGAACTCTGCTCATACTATACTAGGAAACAAACATACGTACGGTACATCTAGACACTAATAATGTATGTGAAGCTACTTTTGTGTTAACAAAAAAAAGAAGGGTCGAGATCTTTAGCAAAGTCAAAATATCTGTACTCTCCGAATGGCTTGTAGCTAATTCCAATATATTACATTATATTATAGGATAAAATACACTTCACTCCTACAAATTTTTCATTTTCCCACTTTCCGCCCTAAAAATTCAAAAATCGGATAATTTCCTTTTAAAATATTATTTTTGTTGCACTTTGTCCCAGAAGTCAATTTTTTGTGGGTATTGGGCAACAAAAATAACATTTTAAAGGGACAATATGCAAAAAAGATAATGTTTTTAAGGGATAACACGCAACAAAAATAACATATAAAATGGTAATGTGCAATAAAAATACTCAAATGCCGATAAATAATTCATCGAAATTTTGCTATCGGGACAATGTGCAACAGGAATAACATTTTGAAGGGGAACATTCACTTTTTAAAATATTGAGGGGGGTAAAGTGCAAAAATTAGAAAATTTAGGGGGGTGATGTGCAATTTGCCCTATATTATATTATATTATATTATATATGCCTCTGCTAATCCTTCCTATTATACCATACAAGCACTTAACTAGAAATGAGGCCAAACCTTGAAGCTCTATTTTTTCTCCTTAGTTTGTCCACCATTACCATTTCATTCAAAGTAAGCTATGGCATTAATATCTGTCCGGAAATCGAAAAAGAAGCACTTTTAAACTTCAAAAAATATTTGAAAGATCCCTCCAATCTACTGTCTTCCTGGAATTCTGCTCATGTGAATTGTTGCAACTGGAATGGCGTCGTCTGCAGCAACAAAACCGGCCGTGTTCATCAACTCCGTCTTCAAAATTACGACGGTTTTCAAGAATTAGGCGGCAAATTAAACCCTTCTTTGCTCAACTTGAAGCATTTGAAATATCTTGACCTGAGCCAAAATGACTTTGAAGAAACAATACCTTCCTTCATTGGCTCACTCACACGCCTCGAGTATTTGGATTTATCCAATGCTGGATTTTACGGGACGATTCCCCACAGTATCGGAAATCTTTCGAATTTACGCACTTTAAATTTGGAAGGCAACAGCTATCGAAGCGGACTGGATGGCGACAGCATTGAATGGCTTTCGGGACTTTCGCAACTGGAGCAGCTCAACATGAATTACGTCAACCTCAGCAAACAAGACAACTGGTTACAGGTGATCAACACACTTCCTTCTTTGGTCGAACTACGTTTCGGTTATTGCAGTCTTAGTTTCGTAGCTCCCCTGAAAAACATCAATAATAATCTTAGTGCTTCTCTAGCCATCCTTGATCTCTCTTATAATAAGTTCCGATCTTTCGCCATACCGAGTTGGATTTTCCGACTCGCAAGCCTCACTTTTCTTGATCTAAGTGGCAACTCTTTCGAAGGTCCGATTCCGAATATTTCCAACACCACCAAAATCCAACACATTGATATCTCCGATAATAAATTGAACTCTGCCATTCCCGATTGGCTCTACACGTGTAAGGATCTTGAGTTTGTATATTTCAGTTCCAGTTCTTTACACGGCACAATTTCCGAGGGAATAGCAAATTTAACATCTCTCAAGACCCTGTCTCTGTCTTGGAATGAGCTTTCGGGCGAAATACCAAGCGAAATTGCTAGCTTATGCAAATTGCAAAATTTGGACTTGTCCGTAAATAAGTTGGTCGGAAACATATCGGATTCGTTTGGAAATATGTCGGATTGCTTCTTAGGAGCTTTAGAGTCACTAGATCTCTCCGAGAATCAACTCTCCGGTCATCCAACTCATCAAATTGGAGAATTTAAGAGTCTTAAAACGATTCGTCTTTCCGGAAACTCGTTGTATGGTCCAATTCCAGTCAACCTAGGAAATCTCTTGTCTTTGGAAACATTAAACATGGCTAGTAACAAGTTGACTGGAAATCTTCCGGAGAGTTTGGGGCAACTTTTTAACTTGAAATTTCTTCATGTTGAAGACAACAAGTTGGAAGGTGTTGTGAGTGAAATCCACTTTGCCAATCTCACAAACTTAATGGATTTATATGCCTCTGGTAATAACTTCACTCTCAAAGTAAGCCCAAATTGGATTCCACCCTTCAGTCTAACTAGTCTTGGACTCGGATCGTGGAACTTGGGCTTTGGCTCTACGATTCCTCAATGGCTCGATTCGCAGAAGAATGTTTGGGAGCTCGATTTATCTAGTACTGGAATCTCCGGTGAAGTGCCTAGCTGGATGTGGGAGATTCAGTATTTGAACCTCTCACACAACCATCTCCATGGCAAGATTCCAGATATAATTAATAGCGATTTAATGTGCTTGAGTTCCAACAAATTCAGCGGTCCGTTGCCTCGAGTAGGAAGTGATGTCAGCGATCTCGATCTCTCTAACAACTCGTTTTCGGGGGATATATCTCAGTTCCTCTGTGGCATTGCAAATGAAACGACTTATAGTTTGGATGTTCTTAAGCTAGAGGGGAATCGGTTGACTGGAGAAATACCAGATTGTTGGAATAAATGGTCGGCGATTAGAGTGTTGAATTTAGGCGATAACGACATGTTTGGGAGCATTCCGAATTCGATAGGATTTCTTACGAATATGTTGTCTTTGAATCTACAAAACAACAAGTTTTCTGGTCATATACCTTTTTCGTTGCGTAACTGCACGAAATTGGTCAACGTTGACCTTGCTGGTAACGAACTTGATGGAAAAATGCCGGCATGGATCGGAACAAGGCTACTAAATTTGAGGTTTCTCGTTTTGCGTGCGAACAAGTTGAGTGGTGAAATTTCTCCGGATATATGCAACCTAAACTCTCTCCAAATACTGGATCTTTCGAACAACGGAATTTCTGGGATAATACCACGGTGTGTCGATAATTTTACTGCAATGGCCACAAAAAGAAGTTTCAGTAATCAATACGGCGGAGTGGTGTATACTTATTACGGCACAGGGGTTTTTGCAGAGAGTGTATCAGTCGCCACTAAAGGAAGTGAATCGCACTACGATACCATTCTTCCATTGGTCACGAACATTGACTTTTCGAATAATAATTTGTCTGGAGATATTCCAAAGCAGTTGACAAGTCTAGTTGAATTGAGATCACTCAACTTGTCAGGGAATCATCTGACAGGGTTGATTCCTAGTAACATTGGAGGCATGAAGCAACTTGAATCTCTCGATCTGTCGAGCAACTCTTTGTCCGGTGAAATGCCGAATAGCTTCAGAGTAATGTCTTCTTTGAATTATCTGAACGTGTCGTACAATAAATTAATTGGGAAAATACCAGAAAGCACACAACTCAGGGGATTTGATAGTTCGAGCTTTATCGGTAACGATCTTTGTGGGCCTCCATTGACAAGCAATTGCATCAGCTCTGGTGGACCAAAGAACGAACATGATAATGGGAGTGATGATCATGAACCTTCTTCTTCAGAGATAGAATGGTTTTATGTGTTTGTGTCTTCGGGATATGCTGTCGGACTTTCAATTTTCTGCACTACGCTGATTTTGAAGAAGTCGTGGAGGGAAGCATATTTCGAGTTTATGGAAGAGATGTGGAACAGAGTTTATGTGTATTTCTACATTAAGTGGAGGAAGCTCACAAGAACCTCGGTTTGAGGTTTCTGTTAATACGAAGGTTTATGATTTTATCCATGTTGCTTTATTTCAACTTCAACAAAATGTACTCTGAGAAATCATGCATTTTCAATAAAAGAAACTTACATAGTTTTATTATTGGTAAGTTTACAGTTTTCATCCATTAAGTTTGTAACGATTACACATTTAGTCCCCCATGTTCACATAAAACACATTTGGTCCCTCGTGTTTCAATAATTTGACACTTTTGGTCATTTCCGTCAATTTTCCGTTAGTCCGTCATTTACGGTAGTGATGGACACACGTTTGATTCCGTTAGTCTTAATGGAAAATTGACGGAAATGACTAAAAGTGTTAATTTTTTTAAAGATGAGGGACCAAATGTGTTTTTTTATGAAATGGGGGACCAAATATGAAATCGGTGCAAATTTGAGGGATGAAAACTGTATTTTTCCCTTGTATTATTCATTAATACGTAAACAGGATGAATCATTACATTCAATCATCAATTATTTCCCCTACAAAAGAATCTAACAAGCCATATTAAACTCAGAGATGGTATAGAGCTTTGATGCCATCAATATCATCTTTCCCCAAACCCTTTCTAAATCCGGATCCAATAGTAGGATACATTATAGCGCCACCGTCGTTCGTATGCCCGAGTCCAAGCTTATGACCAAGCTCATGCAAACCTATTGTCTGCAAATCATATTTACCGGGCACAACACCATCCGCCCACAACTCATCTCCATCGAAGTGAAGCAAACTATCGTACGGTCCAGAAGAATGCGCCAAAGCTCCCCCACGCCCATCGAACGGTGTTCCATCTCCATGCTCCCACACTTGAAAGCTAATCTTGATATCTGCATGGTCGTAATCCGCGATGTACGTGAACTTGAAATTCGACACGCTAGCCCACATTTGTGTGGCGTCTTTAATGGCTTGCAAAGCATCCGCACGCGTGCCTGGAGGAAATGAGTACGTGAGATTTGTCTTTGGCCATTTGGGCTCGCCCGGGAAGAAAGTATAGTGGGAAGCTAAGGTTGGGATTTTGTTCTTGAATTGGCTTGCGTTTAGGTTGACGAAATCCGCAACCCCACATCGAGGGAGGAGTAGGTTTTTTACCGTTTTAGCATCCAGAATTCCGGTCACATCGAGATGGAAGAAAACTTGGTATTTTTTTATAGCCAACTCTAGGTCATCGTCGAAGAGATCGGTTTTTTCTTTGGCTTCGTTGTTGTTGTGCTTCATGTAGCCGATGTTAGAGAGGTGTTTCTTGAGTTCGAGGACGGATTTTGCCTTGTGCCCTTTTCGAGCTCCGATTAGATCATTGATGGAAGATAGGGGTGATGAACTATGAGCATTTGGTTTATGTGATTTTGCATGGGAAATGATGAATGGGTTGAGAAGAACTAAAAGGAAAATACATGAGATATGCAAGTTGATAATATTTGATGGTGCCATTGAGTATAATGGTGAATGAAATCGGTTGGTAGTTTTTTTTTAATATGTTACATCTATTTATATAGTGTGATGGTGATGTAATTTTTTTAATTCTTAACCTTTGTTATAAATGATTTTACCTAAAGATTGATTTTGGTACAAGGCAAGATTTTAATCATGGTCTTGAGATTTTTGGAGATTGGATATTAGTTTAATAAAATTGCCTTTTCTCTATTAACTTCTAATTTCTAATAAGAGTGATCAAGCATAAATAGTTTTCATCAATTGCTCGAAAATTATTAACTGACTAGAAATCAATAGAGCACAATAAAACATGGTAAATAGCATTTTACGAAAAATACAGTTTACATCCCCGAAGTTTACACTGATTTTACATTTGATCCCCTATGTTAAAAAAAAAGCACATTTGGTCCATCATGTTTCAGAACTTCAATAACTTTAGCGTTTTCGTCAATTTTTCGTTAGTACTAACGGAATGAAACATTTGCATGTCATTGCCTTGACTGACAAAATAACGGTAAATTGAGAGAAATGACAAAAACTGTTAAATTATTGAAACATAAGGGACCAAATCCAAATATGTTTTTTCATGAACATGAGGGACTAAGTGTGAAATCAATGCAAACTTGAGGGATGAAAACTATAAGGGATAATTGTTTAATTTAAGGATTAGACCATCATCAGATATAGACACGGCCACGGGCCGGTTCGGGCCGGTTCCGGGCCGGTTCGGACCGGTTCACGGTTCACATTTTCCGGAACTGGAACCGGCCCGTGGCGTGCACGGTTCACCGGGCCGGGTCGGCCCGCCGGTTCGGGCCGGTTCACGGGCCTATCCGGGACGGTTCCGGGTCGGCCCGGAAATTTTGAATTTTTTTTTGTTTTGTTTTTTTTTTTTTTTGAAATATTTAATGAATAAGTAAATTAAAAGAAATACTTTAAATAGATAAAGGAAAAGGAAATAAATGAAAAGTCAATTTAGAAGCACAAGTTTGAAATATTTGATGAATAAGTAAATTATAGGAAAAATTGGGGTGTGAGGGTATTTATAGGAAAAATTGGGGGGGTTTGGGGGCAAAAAAAATTCAAAAAAAAGCAAAATTGGGGTGTGAGGGTATTTATAGGAAAAAATGGGGGGGGGGGGAATTCAAAAAAATTCAAAAAAAAATAAATAACGGCCGGTTCACCCGGGCCGGTTCACTAGCCGTTATTTGCTTTTTTTTTGAATTTTTTTGAATATTTTTTTTTTTTTTTAATCCGGTTCACCAAATCTAAGAACCGGGCCCGTCCCGGGTAGGACGGGCCGGTTCACACGGTCAACGGGCCGGTTTGGGCCGTCAACGAGCCGGTTCGGGCCGGTTCCGGGCCCAAAACCGGCCCGTGGCCATGTCTAATCAGATATCCATGGAAAAAAAAATCAAATAAACATATTGAATAAAAATAAATAAGATGTAAAAAGAAAAAGAATATTTTCCTTGTCCTACTATAGATATTCAAGAAATTTACAGTTTTCATCCCTCAAGTTTGAAATGATTTATATTTGGTACTCTATGTTCAGAAAAAAACATATTTAGTCCCTCATGTTTCAATAATTTGACATTTTTTGTCATTTCCGTCAATTTATCGTTAGTCCGTCAGTTACGGTAGTGATGGAAAACCATTTCATTTCGTTAGTTTTAACAGAAATTTGACGGAAATGACTAAAAGTGTTGAATTTTTGAAATATGAGGGAGCAAATGTGTTTTTGTCAACATGGGGGACCAAATGTGAAATTGGAGAGACATTGAGGAGTGAAAACTGTAATTTTCCCATAAATGTTCCTTTCTAATTACAAAAAAAGAAAAGAAAAAGTAATAGTAATAGTATAGAATATTGTTCTTGTCTTAGTCGAGTCAAAGTAAATATTTATTTCTTAATAATGTGGAAAAAGGAGTTTGGACTGAAAACTAATTAAATTAATGATCTCATGGAATGTAGCTGGACAGCAATTCTTTGGGAGATAATGATGTTCTTCGTCAAGTCATTACACTACGTCGTTGTAATAAAATATATGTGAAAATTAAAGATTATTATTATGTAGCTAAACAGCAATTCCTTTGGGAGATAATGACTTTGATTTTTCTTCTTTCAACATAAAAAGCACCTAAGTTCAGAAAATATGGATATTTTTTTTACATTTAATATCTTTCAATTGACTAACTGTGGACAAATTATGCTTTTCGTCCCACAACTTTATTTCAATTTTATATTTGGTTCCTCTGGTTTAAAAAAATAAAAATAAAAATTTAATTCATAATGTTTTAACAATTTAATAATTTTGGTCATTTATCCTCGAATTTTCGTTAGTACTGACGTAATTGCATTCGGCCGTCGCTCTCTTAACTAACGGACTAACGTTAAATTGACGGAACCGATAAAAAATGTTAAATTGTTGAAATATGAGGGATTAAATGTATTCTTTTATGAACGTAAGTGATCAAATAAGAAATTGGTATAAACTTGAGGGGTGAAAATTTTAATGTTCCATTAACAAGCTCTCATGTTATCAATATTAGCAAACTTCTCCGGTGATTTTTTTTTTTAGCTACAAAAACTCCCAATTTATCACAGGAGAACTTTTTCTGATATTTATAATATATGGAGTATTTTAGAAATTCGATACAATACAGACATAGAAAATACAATAAACTGCAAAAAAATTGTATATTACACATTTTTATATATAAAAAACACTAGAGCAATTCAAGAAATCTTAATGGTATATTTATGATTATTTTAAAATTAATTATTATTATTTTTTCATCTCTATTTTCCGACATTTCTTCTCTAATGACTTTCATAGCAAATCAGATTTGCAAATTCACTAGATAAATCATCATCCGTTCGGATAGTGTTTTTTGAGGGTAAATGACAAAGAAGACTATGACAAGAGCACTTAATTTAAAAACGGACATCCAACTTTTTTATTTTTCAAATAAATCCACATCATTTAAACTTATTTGCAAATAGGAAAACTCTTTTATATATACCAAATTACCCCCAACTCCTTCAAATCCTAATTCAAGTTCAATTTCATGATTTACACCTCAATTTAGCTCAATTTCACTAATGAACCAATTTTGACCGCCACCGCCGGTCAGCAGCTGTTGCAGCTGTTGATTTTTTTTTTTGAATTTTTTTTTTGCGACAGGTCAACTGCCAGTGACCGCGGGTCTCCGCAATTGACTTTTTTTTCGTAAACCTTTATTTTTCCGGTAGGTCAGCCGCCGCTGACCGCCGGTCTTCGGCGTTGACCCTTTTTTTAAAAAAAAATTTGTTTTTCTTAAAGGAAATTATTTTCATTAATATTACTGTCTTGGCCTCCATTATTATTGTTTGATAATTGAAACAATAATATTGCAGGCCAAGACAATAATATTACTGTCGGAGACAGTAATTTAACTGTATGAGAAAATAATATTACCGTCTCCGACAGTAAATTTATTGTATTAATTAATTTTATCGTCTTGGCCTGCAATTTTGTTGTCTTTGACTGTAAAATTACTGTTTCCCACCGTAAAATTACTGTTTGGGCATTCAATATTACTGTCTCATACTGTAATTTATTGTTAACACGGTTATTTAGAGGGAAAAAGAATCACGTCGAAGACCGGTTGACTGATCGGAAAAAAAAATCATAAAAAAAATTATTTTCTAAAAAAAATTCAAAAAATTATAAAAATAGGGGTTAATATGATATATTTGTTCAAATTCGGGGTCAATGTGTAATATTGATGAAGGTAGAGTATAACGGGTGGAATTGATGGAAATTATATTATGAGGGGTATTTAAGACAAAAGATAGGGGATGAGTTTATTTGCGAGACTGTTTTTTGTTTGGATCTTTGTGCATATAAGTCATTTATCATGGGTCAGTTTGCCATTTATTTTAACTCTTTATCTCTCTCTTATAAACACCGATGCTGATTTACTATTTAATTATCATATATTAAATTTTATTTCTTTTTTTCAATACTATCCCATGTATTATTTTTTAGTAAATTCAAATCTATTACAAGAGGAAGTTGGGAAGGGAAGACTCGAACCTTAGACATTTTACCTATTAATAAAGGTTATGTAACAACTCCCCTAATAATTGGTTACTGCCCGTGCATCACACGGTGAGGATTGCTAGTTACACCAAAGTCACGAACACAATCAACAAACAAAAACATTTATAAATTCGCGCACTAACATAAAGTGACAATATTTTTACGAAATCCTGGGTTACTTTTATAAAAATAAAGGACCGAGACTTAGAAAATTTTGAAAATATTGTTCTCATACATTATTATAAATATCCCTCCCATTGCTTCTTCCTATCAAACCATACTAGTAATTTCTCATTAACCCAACCAACCCACCCCCTTTACTAGAAATGAGGCCAAACATCACAGCTTTATTTTTCTTCCTTATTCTGTCCATCATTTCATTCAATGCAAGCTATTGTACTATTGAAAACAATGGCACTAATCATCTTTGTCCAGAAATCGAAAAACAAACACTCCTAAACTTCAAGCTATCTTTGGAAGATCCCTACAATATGCTCTTATCTTCATGGAATATTTCTGCCGATGTTAATTGTTGCAACTGGGAAGGTGTTGTTTGCGATAACATCACCGGCCATGTTGATCAACTCCATCTTGGATCCTCAATTTTACGCGGCAAAATAGATCCTTCTTTGCTTAATCTCAAGCATCTCACTTATCTTGACCTGAGCCGTAGTAACTTTGAACAACCAATCCCTTCTTTCATAGGATCACTCACAAGCTTAGAGTATTTGGATTTATCTAATGCGGGATTTTACGGGACGATTCCCAACACTATAGGAAATCTTTCAAATTTACGCACTTTAATTTTGGAAGGCGATGGGTACGAAAGCCAACTGGAATGGTTGTCGGGCCTTTCACAATTGAAGTATCTCAACATGAATTATGTGAACCTCAGCAGAGCAGGCAACTGGCAACAGGTAATCAACACACTTCCTTCTTTGGTAGAACTGCATTTTGTTCGATGCAGGCTTAGTTACATTGCTCCAATGAATAATATCAATAACAATATTAGTACTTCTCTAGCCATTCTTGATCTCTCTCAAAACAACGAGTTTCGATCCTTTGCCATTTCCCCCGGATGGATCTTTCAACTCAGTAATCTTACTTTTCTTGATCTAAGTAGCAACTATTTTGAAGGTCCAATTCCAAATATTTCCAACACCACCAAACTCCAAAACGTTGATCTATCTTTCAATCGTTTCAACTCCAATATTCCTCATTGGCTCTACTTGTGTAAGGACCTTGAGTTTGTTACTCTCAGATCCAACTCTCTACACGGCGCAATTTCCAACGGCATAGCAAATCTAACCTCTCTCAATACTATGTCTCTGTCTTGGAACGAGCTTTCTGGCGAAATACCAAGAGAAATTGCTAACTTATGCAAATTGCAAAGTTTGGACTTATCTGTAAATAAGTTGAATGGAAAGATATCAGATTCATTTGGAAATATGTCAGATTGCTTCTTAGGAGCTTTGGAGTCCCTAGATCTCTCCGAGAATCAATTATCCGGTCATCTAACCGATCAAGTTTTAGAATGTAAGAGTCTTGAAACCCTGAATCTTGCCTTTAACAATTTGTCTGGTACAATTCCAATCAATATAGTAAAGCTGTCGTCCTTGAAAACTTTAAATCTGGCTGGTAACAACCTGTCTGGAAATCTCCCGGAGAGCGTGGGAAAACTTTTTAACTTGACACATCTTCATATTGAAGATAACAAGCTGGAAGGTGTTGTCAGTGAAATCCACTTTGCTAATCTCACAAACTTATTGAGTTTATATGCATCTGGTAATCACTTCACTCTTAATGTAAGCTCAAATTGGACTCCACCCTTCAATCTGTATAATCTTGGACTTGGATTGTGGAACTTGGGCTCAGGCGGTCGGTTTCCTCTGTGGCTTCAGTCAGAAAAGGATATTAGGGAACTAGATTTATCTAGTAACGGAATCTCCGGTGAAGTGCCTAACTGGATTTGGGATTTCCCGTTTTTGAACCTTTCCCACAACCATCTCCATGGCAAGATTCCAGATATAATTAATAACCAATTATTGTGCTTGAGTTCCAACAAATTCAGCGGTCCATTGCCTCGAATAGGAAGTCGTATGACTGATCTCGATCTCTCCAACAACTCGTTTTCGGGAGATATTTCTCACTTCATCATTGCAAATGGAACTTATAATCTGCAGATTCTTCATCTAGAGGGAAATCAGTTGACTGGAGAAATACCAGATTGCTTGATGCAATGGTCGTCGATGATAGTGTTGAATTTAGCCAATAACAACATGTTTGGAAGGATCCCAGATTCCATAGGATTTCTTACAAATATGTTCTCTATGAATCTACAAAACAACAAGTTTTCTGGTCGTATACCTTTTTCATTGCGTAACTGCACGGAACTAGTGAACGTCGACCTTGCTGGAAACAAACTTGTTGGAAAAATACCGGCATGGATTGGAACAAGGCTACTCCATTTGAGGTTTCTCGTTTTGCGTTCAAACAAGTTGAGTGGTGAGATTCCCCCAGATATATGCCACTTAAATTCTCTCCAAATATTGGATCTTTCGGACAACGGATTTTCTGGGATAATACCTAGGTGTGTCGACAATTTTACTGCAATGGTCTCAACAAGAAGTTTGGGAGGTCAATATGCGGGACTAGTCTATTCTTCTTACGGCACAGGGTCCTTTGGAGAGAGTGTATCAGTCACCACAAAAGAAAGGGAGTCCCAATACGACACCATTCTTGGATTGGTCACCAACATTGACCTCTCGAGTAACAATTTGTCCGGCGATATTCCAATCGAGCTGACAAATCTTGTTGAACTGAGATCACTCAATTTGTCAAGGAATCACTTCACTGGGTCGATCCCACAAAGCATTGGAGACATGAAGCAACTCGAATCTCTCGATCTGTCGAGAAACTCTCTGTCCGGTGAAATGCCAAATAGCTTCAGAGTCATGTCAACTTTGAATTATCTCAATGTGTCTCACAATAACTTAACAGGAAGAATACCAGAAAGCACCCAAATCCAGGGATTCAATGCTTCGAACTTTATTGGGAATGATGGTCTTTGTGGGCCTCCATTGACAAGCAATTGCAGCAGCTCTGGTGGACCAAAGAAGAAAGATGATAATCATTATAAAACTACGTCTTCATCAAAGATAGAGTGGTTATATGTGTTTGTGTCTTTAGGATATGCTGTCGGACTTTCAATTTTCTGCACAACGCTGATTTTCAAGAAGTCGTGGAGGGAAGCCTATTTTGAGTTGATGGAAGAGATGTGGAACAGAGTTTATGTGTATTTCTACATTAAGTGGAGAAAGCTCACAAGAACCTCAGTTTGAGGTGTCTGGCACTATGGATTAGGATATTACCTCTGTTGCTTTATTTCAATTTTAATAATATGTACTCTGAGAAGTTGCATTTTAGAAGCTTAATGAAAGTTTTGTTTTATATATTGTGATATATATATATATTATTTTTTTCTGAAAAGTACATCAATAAAGAATATCTATGAAATTATGAATCTTTAACATAAAACAGGATCAGCCGTATATATTCATGCATCTATTACTTCCCCACTAAAAAAATAAACAAAATATACTCCTGAACTTGGAGATGAATGACTATATACGGCTGATCCTGTTTTATGTTAAAGATTCGAGTTTATTGCAATTACTACCCCTGTGAAAATTGCAATTGTGCATTTCCCCCCTCTCATAAAAAAATTAGCAAATACCCCCCTGTACTTATGTTTAGATAGCATACTCGACCTATTTCTCTTTTTCCCTTTGACCGGTTGTGAAAGGACAGAAATACCCTTGGGATGTTTCTGAGAAAAACGTTGGGAACCAAATTGAATTACTAAAAAAATATAGAAACTTAATCAAATAATAAGTTAGGGGACTGAATTGTAATTTTCTGGAAAATACATTATATAAGTAAAATTGTGGGGCTGAAATCACTATTTTGGAAAAAATATCGTCTTCCCCAAAATCCAAATTTCTTCTTCGCCATTGAAATCACCACCACCAAATTCCCACCACCACCACCACCACCGGCAATCACCTCGTTATGCCGCCGCCTCCAAAATGAGAGAAGAACATGTCTTCCCCAAATTTCGCCATCACCACCTCCGGCCATCACCTCTTCCCGCCGCCACCTCCGCCGGACCCATCCCTTTCCTTCTACAACATGTCTCCTCCGCTCTTCTCGTCCCAGACACCTGTCCGCCGCCAACTTCACCTCGTTGCCGCCTCCTATTCCACCTCCCACTTTCACCAGAATTTCATTATCTCCGCGTCGCCTACGGCGGCGAGGAGTTGTAGTGCTGTACTATTTCGTCGAACAATCGTGAGGTTGGGAAAATGCGGGTTAATCGACACGAGGTATCTTCCGGTGCTGCAGTAATTGAGCGTCGGGGTGCGCATTTGTCGGAAGTGAGTTTGCAGGTGATGGAGTTGAGAAAAATTGACGAAGAGGAGAGGGGTAACCCGATTCTGCTATGAGGGTGCTATGAGAGAGTGGTGTATTTTGCAGGGAGTGGTGGTGGTTGGGTGTCCCCCGCTGTGGACGGTGGTTGAGAACGGGGATGGTAAAGTTTGAGAAAATTAAATATTTTATTTCGATTTTTAAGGGGAAACTACAGATAAATCCCTAATCCAAAACTTGAAACACAGATCAGTCCCTACGTAGTTTGCCCTAGCATTTCAGTCCCTACTCACACGCCTAACATGCAGATCAGTCCCTAATGTGAATTTTATATATTTTATTATATTTTCTTCTCACTCTCACCCTTTTCTCTCTCCTGCTTTTCTCTCTCTTCATCTTCTCTTTCCTTCTTCTCTCTCTTCATTTCTATCTGCTTTCTTTCTTCTCTATTTCTTCTCCATTTCTCTCCTCTGGTTTCCCCTTTTTTCCGGCGAAAAAATCACTGTAAAACCCACCCACCCCACAATGGCTACAAATGATGTATCTAACGATGTACCCAGTGTGATTCTTGGAAGTTGTCGATACAAAAATCAACTTCACATTATTTCCATAAAAAGTAATTCGACATTAATGGAGATATATGGTGCTATTATCAACAAATGGAATCATATCCATCCAGATGCACTGATCCTCCAATACTTGGCTCCTCGGGAAAGATTGTATGTGACATTGGGCACTGATGAAGATGTGGAGAATATGGTTGCATTGCATCTGATAATGAAGATGAGTGTGGTGGACATTGTCGTGACCTGCAAAGATGAAGCTAATTCGCGTGGAAAGAGGGTTCGCACCGATGGCTGGTAGGTCTCCATCTTTTTCTGTACTGCTGAAATGCATTTCTTTATGGTTGTTAATTATTGTGTGATACATAGTATAAAATATGGCACATAATAGTATCATGCTAATATAAATATGGTATGGACGTATGATACTTACAGTACGTAACCTTGATCTGAGTAGTATGGGTGATAGGTAAATTTGGTACTGCTGGTGGGAAAACATAGTATCATATAATGAGGAAGATAGTACGTTACCTTCATCTGAATAGTATGGGTGATAGGTAAATTTGGTACTGTTAATGGGAAAACATAGTATCATATAATGGGGAAGATAGTACGTAACCTTCATCTGAATAGTATGGGTGATAGGTAAACTTGGTACTATTTGTGGGAAAACTTAGTATTATATAATGGATAAGATAGTATGGAACCAGTGCATTGTTATGATATTTTCATGTACATTGTTATTTGGATTCCACTCTATTGTAATCCATTTTTAAAATTTTTTTGAAACCAAAAGCGGCGATCAATCGATGGAAATCGAGGGTAATCCGCTTGGAAATTCAATTGATGCATGGAGACATTGCATCCGTGGGGAGAATCAGTTTTTTAAAGATCCTGATGATTTTAGGCATATGCTGAAAAACTATTCTATTGCTAATAATCGATCATTTAAGTACATGAAAAATGATCAACAAAAGATCATAGCAGTATGCATTCACGAAAACTGCAAATGGAGGGTTTATACATCATTGTACAAGTCAGATAAGTTATTTAGCATTCGCAAGTGCAATCTTGAGCACACTTGTGGTGATGCTACTCTTCGTACAAGGGGTCATCCTAAAGCCGATGCTACATGGATTGCCCAAATTATGAAACGAAAATTGAGAACGCAGCCAGCTTACACACCATGTGGTATGTTAGAAGATATCCGAGACGATTATGGTCTGGAGCTTCAGTACTACACAGCATGGAGGGGTAAAGAAAAAGCAATGCGTGATATCCATGGTGATGAGACGACATGTTATGATAAACTGAGACGCTATTGTCGTGCATTAAAAATGCATAACCCTGGTAGCATGGCAGAGTATGAGATTGAACCTGCTACTCAAAAGTTTATTCGAATATTTATTAGTTTTGGGAGTTCTATTTCCGGCTTTTATCGGTGTAGGCCGATGATATGTTTGGATGGGACTCACATTAAAAATAAGTACAAAGGATGCTTGCTTTCTGCTGTGTGCAAGGATCCAAATGATTCCTTATATACATTGGCATACGCAGTTGTTGATGCTGAGAATGATAAAAACTGGGAGTGGTTTTGCATTAAACTGAAACAAATTCTAGATCTTCACAATGACAATAGATCTTTTACCATTTTCTCTGATCGTCATTCGGGGCTTCTTAAAGCCGTCCCGTTGGTATTTCCTAGTAGCCACCATGCATATTGTTTGCGACACTTGGTGGATAACTTTAGAACTCAGGTATTTTGTCACCTCATGTCATACTTTTGTATAACATGTTTCATACTTTTGTATAACATGTTTCATACATTTGTGTAACATGTGTCATACTTTTGTATAACACATTTCATACATTTGTATAGCATGTTTCATACATTTGTATAGCATGTTTCATACATTTGTATAACATGTTTCAAAATAATATAGGTCCTGAGGAAGTACCCATTGCACAACAAGTCATACTGGGCGAGTGTTTTACATAATGCTGCATATGCTCCTACTCGGCAGGAGTTCGATGCAACTATTTCTCGTATAGTGCAATCTATGCCTCTCGCGGCATCATTTATTTCGAATTCTGATCCAAATCATTGGGCGAATGCCTATTTTTCTGGAGAAAGATGGGGAATCGTGAACAATAATCAGGCAGAAAATTGGAATGGTTGGGTTAAAGATGCCCGATCTTTGCCTGTTCCATCCATGATTGATCACATACGGATCAAAGTAATGGAGATGCTAGTTAAACGACAAGGAAAAAGTTTGGCAATGACTGGCATATTGTGCAAGAAAATTCTAAAGAGATTAACAATCAATCATATGGCCTCTCGTTCCTTAAAATATTGTAGATCAAGTAGTACCGCTTTTGAGGTATATGATGAGGACAAGTCGTATAAGGTTGACTTGCAGCAGAAGACTTGTTCTTGTAAAGCATGGCAATTAGAGAAACTTCCATGCAAACATGCATGTGCATGTTTGGAGTCAAAAGGATACTCAGTATATGAGTTTGTGGATCCATGCTTTCATATTGATACGTACAAACAGGTATATCAATTCACGATTAACCCAATTCCCTCGTTTGATGAGGACTTTGACTTGTACGATGCGTGTAATGCTCCGCCCGATGTCTTTGTTAATGCACCTGATTCGAGAACTCGACCGGGACGTAGAAAGACAAAAAGAATTCCTTCACAAGTGCAAACTCGTAAACTGAATTGTACTCGGTGTGGGAAGCCTGGACACAATCGTCGTACTTGCACACAACCAATCTGACTACCAATTTTTTTTAATGTAAATACTGTCTGCATTTGTGTTAATTAAACTAACTAGTCTTGTTTCTAATGTAAATTTTATGTTTTTCATCAGGGAGGACAAGATGGAGGAGAGCTTACATGATTGCCCATTATGTTATTCAAGTGATTGAAGTGAATGAAAACTGGCTGTTTGTACTTTATTATTATGTGATTTGCACTATGTTGTTTTGAACTTTGTACTATGTTTCAATTTGCACTATGTTTTTGCTATTTGTAGTTTGTACTATGTATTAGGTACTCTGTTCATTGATGGTTTATCATTTTCAGTCTAATGGTACTATTTTTATTTACACATGGTATTGGATATGAGATAGGATGGTATGCCTATTGTTGGTTGATGGTTTATCATTTTCAGTCTAATAGTACTATTTTTATTTACACATGGTATTAGATATGCGATATGATGGTATGCTTGTTGCTGCTTGATGGTTTATCATTTTCAGTATAAAGGTACTGATTTGATTTACGCATGGTATTATCTATGAGATAGGATGGTATGACTTACTCAATTTATGACCGTTACAATATAGCCGTTGCTTATAATATAGCCGTTGCTTATTGTCAGAACTAGTCAAGTCATAATATGACCATAAATGACACATAGGCTCATTTGTTTCTAATTCATGGCTTCTTTTAGTAGCACCACTCGGGAAATGAGTGGGTTAAAATACAAAAAAGGGAAATGCAAGCGTCTTGATTGTGGGAAGAAAACAATAATCATGGTTTCAGAAACTATTTCGAATCCCGGAAGGTTATTTTACTGTTGCCCACACCATGGCTACTCCCATTGGTGTGAACCATTTGAAGTTGGGCAAACTTTTTCCAACTCAAATCGTGAAGAAAATGAAGCTACAAGTGCGTCGATGAACCAAGTCCATCAAGAAAGTGAAGTGAAGAATTGCAATTCTGAAGGTGGAGTAGTTCATAGTTTGATAGTGTTGAATCTAGTAATATTTGCAGTCTACATGCTATGTAAAACCTATGTACTGTTGTTTAATTAGTGAACATAAGAGTACAATGTATAAGCTGGTAAAGTTTGGGTTCTTCATCAAAAAATATAGTACGCTTTGTTCACCAATTAAGTACAATGTATAAGCTGGTAAAGTACAAGTGAGTCGTGACTACAGTACGATATGTTCACTGATAAAGTATATGTTTGCCATTCATATAGTATTTTTACACTCTATATATTATTGTCGGGCCAATGCATCCATATGATCGCATTTTAAGACACAACTCTTCAGTTTTAGACTATTAAGAATGAATGGAGACAATGTGGGAGTGGATCAACATCGACTATGGTAAGAATTGAGGAAAGTATTAGGTTTACACTTGAGCATTGTAGACTTGTATGAATATATTGTATAGTATATGAGTATCATGTATGAAATTCAACATATTTATGGGATCTTGTAATCCAAACGCAACAATAATGCTCACCTACCTTAAAATAATAATCTAAAACATAATTTATGCATCTCCCGTACTTATTGATCATTAAAACGTCAATTAAATTAGTGCAATTCAATTCATCAAAAAATATAGTACGCTTTGTTCACCAATTAAGTACAATGTATAAGCTGGTAAAGTACAAGTGAGTCGTGACTACAGTACGATATGTTCACTGATAAAGTATATGTTTGCCATTCATATAGTATTTTTACACTCTATATATTATTGTCGGGCCAATGCATCCATATGATCGCATTTTAAGACACAACTCTTCAGTTTTAGACTATTAAGAATGAATGGAGACAATGTGGGAGTGGATCAACATCGACTATGGTAAGAATTGAGGAAAGTATTAGGTTTACACTTGAGCATTGTAGACTTGTATGAATATATTGTATAGTATATGAGTATCATGTATGAAATTCAACATATTTATGGGATCTTGTAATCCAAACGCAACAATAATGCTCACCTACCTTAAAATAATAATCTAAAACATAATTTATGCATCTCCCGTACTTATTGATCATTAAAACGTCAATGAAATTAGTGCAATTCAATTCATCAAAAAATATAGTACGCTTTGTTCACCAAATAAGTACAATGTATAAGCTGGTAAAGTACAAGTGAGTCATCACTATAGTACCATGTGTTCACTGATAAAGTATATGTTTGCCATTCATATAGTATTTTTACACTCTATATATTATTGTCGGGCCAATGCATCCATATGATCGCATTTTAAGACACAACTCTTCAGTTTTAGACTATTAAGAATGAATGGAGACAATGTGGGAGTGGATCAACATCGACTATGGTAAGAATGAGGAAAGTATTAGGTTTCACTTGAGCATTGTAGACTTGTATGAATATATTGTATAGTATATGAGTATCATGTATGAAATTCAACATATTTATGGGATCTTGTAATCCAAACGCAACAATAATGCTCACCTACCTTAAAATAATAATCTAAAACATAATTTATGCATCTCCCGTACTTATTGATCATTAAAACGTCAATGAAATTAGTGCAATTCAATTCATCAAAAAATATAGTACGCTTTGTTCACCAAATAAGTACAATGTATAAGCTGGTAAAGTACAAGTGAGTCATCACTATAGTACCATGTGTTCACTGATAAAGTATATGTTTGCCATTCATATAGTATTTTTACACTCTATATATTATTGTCGGGCCAATGCATCCATATGATCGCATTTTAAGACACAACTCTTCAGTTTTAGACTATTAAGAATGAATGGAGACAATGTATGACTATATTGTATAGTATATGTGTATCATGTATGAAATTCAACATATTTATGGGATCTTGTATTCCAAACGCAACAATAATGCTCACCTACCTTAAAATAATCATCTAAAACAATAATGGAGACAATGTGGGAGTCGATCAACATCGATTATGGTAAGTTTTTCGTGAATACACATGTGAAGTACGCTTTGTTCATCAAATAAGTACAAGTCTATTGTTGACAAGGTATCTTCGAATGGACTAGAAAGTATTTGTTGCTCAGTTTTATGGTACGCTTATATTCTTTATACAAACTAATTAATCGCAAAATAAAGTACCATGTGTTCAAAAGGCAAGTACATTTCATCGAAACATATAGTACAATGTATACAATGAAAAAGTACGAGTAGAGCTAATCAATAGTATTATTAGCTCTACAACAAAAGGACAGATTGTTTATGGCATAAAAACACATTCACCTGTTCATTAATTAATTACAAAAAAACACAAGAACCCCAAAACACTTCCACTCCATGTTTTTTCACAATAACGCCATATCTATTTCATATTTAGCTTCCACTTCTACTCCCCGATGCCTCAGAAAGATAGCTGCTAGTTTTGGGCGAAGTATTTTGATATCGCAAGTTTTTGCCTTAAACCAAATTTCTTCACTGTTTACAGCATGACAATATGCCCACATGCAGACAAACAAGCCGCAATCAAGGTTCCCATCCTGCTGCCTGCATCCATGAACCCATTTAGCTTCCGATTGTATCTCCAACCCAGACCTTCTTTCAACCACCTTGCTGTAAAACGAGGCCTACGAAAATAAAATATTATATTAGTCTACAACAATTCGCAAGAATAAAGAATAACTAATTACAAGAATATGGGCTTACGACATAATCCGCAATTCCTGGGAAATTCGGAGAATAGTCTATGGAGTTCCAATGGTAAATACATTTATCTATTGGGTTCAGAACAAGCAGGAACCAGTGTTCACTGGAATTGATAGGTATCATGACAAATGTTTTACTGAAGATATTTGCTGTGTTTAGCTTGTCAAAAGCCATCGTTCCAAAAATAGTAAAATCATTGAGAAGACGATCAAACATGGCATCGCTCATTCGTTCTACGTCCACCCGAGGTCGCGACATTAACTCTTGCTACGAAACATAATAGAGAATATTAGATAAACATTGTAATGTATGCAAAATTATTTGTTAAACCACTATATACCTGGGCAGGGGAGTCAAGGTAATCAATCTCATGTCCATGCTGGTTCATGATAGCTTCGGAACATAATAGATTCAAGTACAAATCTATGTGTTCTGCACTCAGCATTTCATCAAATAAAAGTTCGCACATATGCCTTCCCGTCAGCTGATGTGGGCCTCTCTCCACAATAATTTCACTACAGTAAGACATAACCACGTACTATTGGATAAGTAAACTTGTACTATGTACAAAGTTAATACATACTATAACATGTGGTCAACATATACTATTGGATAAGTAAACTTGTACTATGTACAAAGTTAATACATACTATAACATGCAGTCAACATGTACCATTGGATAAGTAAACTTATACTATGTACAAAGTTACTACATACTATAACATGCAGTCAACATGTACTATGTATTCACTTGACATATACCATATATGAAGGTGGTTGTGCTCTTACCCTAAATCAACACTTTCCAAGAACTGATCCAACAATATCCTATCTTCTTCGGATATTTGGTCACGACGTACGTAGTCCTTTCTTCCCCGGTAATAATCGGCATTCTATATAACGAATAAATCACACCAATTATGACAAAAAATAATAATAATGTAAAACTAATATTAGATAAAAATACCTTGATCCCAGGGACTGAAACAGGGACTGAAACCGGAACCTTGGACACAGGAACTTGTTTACGACCACGTCCTCGTCCTCGTCCTCGCACGCGTGGAACTTTGGCCTTTGACTTTGGCCTTTGACTTTGACTTTGACTTTCGTCTCCTTGATTTCTCTCTCTTTCTTCACTTTGTTCTCCTTCACCTTCCATCCCCTTTCCTCCTTCATTTTCTCCTTCCTTTTCCCTTTCCTCTATCTCTGCCTCTATCTCTATCTCATTCTCTCTCTCATTCACTCTCTCTGTCTCTTTCTCTGTCTCTTTCTCTTTCTCCTTCTCTTTCTCCTGCTCTTTCTCTATCTCTATCTCCTTCTCTTTCTCTATCTCCTTTTCTTTCTTTCTCTTACTCTGCATTTTTTTTTCTTTATTTTTTTCTTCTGTTACATTCCCCCTCTTCCTTTTTAAGTTATTCTTCATCTGCTGCAACTAAAAAAAACAATAGTACGAAACATGTTATACCATAGTATTATATTAGTTGACATATAGTATGTTCCAATGGGAATGGAAGTATGAATTTTAGGGTTTATTGTTTTAATGACTTACAGATGTTGCTTCCACGTCTCCAATCTCATCTTCACTACTCTCAGAACTTATTTCCACAAATCTGTCAGCACTAATTCCAACAACTGGACCAGAAATTACTTCCAAAACCGGAGAAAGCAACGCTTTCTCTTTCGGGTACACAGAAAATGGTATAACCTAATAAACGTAAAACATTTGTTAGCAAATACCTAATACATTATATATTTTGTAACTCAAAGTGTTACCTGCACTTGTTTTATCTGATCAAAAAGCAACCTAGCTGCTTCTTCATCGATTGGGATTTTGCTGTCTTGCCACCGGAAGAACCGGGGAAATTTGTAAACACTGGTGCTAACCCCTAGTGACGTGATCCTTTCATGCACCCATGCCTGCGTATTTTGGAATCAATATTAATTGGTATATTCAATATAACATAATATATATTCACTATTAGATATCACTTACCAATAAGCCGATAGTGCATCCATCAAAATACTTCAACCCCCCCTTCAGATACCCCTCCATATTCTCAACAAGAATATCATACACCAACTTTCCCCATGCAAAAGACCCTAAAACCTCCAAATCTTCTACATGCGGATAAACCCACCTTTCTAACGTTTTGTTCCCCTTTGGCAGTAGAATAGTATTAAACAGATAAATAGTGTACAATCTGCTGAAATCTTCAACAGATTGTTGATCGGTCATAACTGCATAGGCCTCCAGTTTATAACCAATATATGGCCTCGTCACTAAAGATAACTTACCATCAAAAATACGTGTGATGAAACCAGTGTCTCTGCCATCCATATTCACATCCACCGGTACGCCTTCGTACTGCAGCCCTAATACGATAGATAATTGCTGCGGAGTGAATTCCAAGCGTATAGTATTTCCCCCAAACCAGAAGGCCCGATCTTCTGGATTGTACGCTTGCATGAGAGACACAACCCTATGGAAGCTGTGGTTTATTTTAGGCATGTCCATGTAGTGATAGAAGGGATTTTTCTTCAGTACTTCATGATGTTGTTTCTTCATCACTTTTTTCACACCTTCCATAGTTAGGTGAAAAGCGATCGGTGAGCACCTGCAGCCTATTGATAGCTTGCTGCAATCTTCTTTTACAACAATTCCTGCAATTACATACACATAAAACAAATACAATTATAACAAATACAACGTACTATAAAGTTCCACATGTCAATACCATCCGAAATCACTAGTAATACCATTCAAAGGCACTGGTAATACTATTATGGCATATGACTTATACTACAGGACCATCAAACATTATACTTCTAGTACCACAAGTCAATACCATCCGAAGTCACAAGTAATACCATTCAAAGGCACTAGTAATACTATTATGGCATATGACTTATACTACAGGACCATCAACATTATACTTCTAGTACCACATGTCAATACCATCCGAAGTCACTAGTAATACCATTCAAAGTCACTGGTAATACTATTGTGGCATATGACACATGCTACAGAACCATCAAAGATTATACCATCTAAATGCACTATTAATACCATTACTGTGCATGACACATACTATAGAACCAGTACGAAAAATACAATAAGCCTCTTTCCCATATCCTATATGAAACCCTTGTTAGGACTCAAAATGCTTTGGGGACATGCTAATGTCACCGAAGAATAATACCCATGAGAAAACTGTTACAAAATCATGAAATTCGACAACAAATAAATGATCTTTGCAAACCCAAACAACAGAACAACAAATATTGGAACCGATTTAATGATTTTAATGATTAGGGCAAACACCGAATAAAGTCGAGGCATAATACCCATGAGTGGATATGTTCAAAATCATGCAATTCTATAACAAATAAACCTTTTTGCCCTGCTTAAGCAACACCCAAATGGGTCTGTTTCCAAGAAAATGAAAAAAAAAAAAAAAATCAAACCTTGTTGTTTACCCTGCTTCACCATTGTTTATAAATGGGTTTGTTTATACTATTTTTCTGCGGTTTGTTGATTCTTCGTGTTTCGTAATTTCTTCCTTCTTTGTTGTTTCTCTGTTGCGTTTCTTCTTCGTTTCTTCTTCGTTTCTTCTTGGTCTGAAAATGGGTATCACTGAACGGTGGTTTTTTCTGCGCCTTTTTAGCTTCTTTTTTGTTGTTTGATTTTTGAAATGTAACGGGCAAAGAGCGTGTAATACAAACGGCGCGTGGGAAGTTGAAAAGAAGTTATGTAAAATTAGTATAAAGTAAAGGGTATTTTCGTATTTGCACATTTTATTAGGGACTGATCTGCATGTTAGGCGCGTGAGTAGGGACTGAAATGCTAGGGGAAACTACCTAGGGACTGATCTGTGTTTCAAGTTTTGGTTTAGGGATTTATCTGTAGTTTCCCCTTTTTTTTTTGTTTATGCTTAATACTTAAAAAAAAAGAAAAAAAGAAAGAAAAGAAGTTGGGGGCAGTTTTGTCATTTCACACAACAAAAAGAAGAAAAATCGCAGAAACAGCAAGTGACGCACACGATTTGCAATAAGGGGGTTTTTTGCCCTTGACTAATAAATATAGGGGGGTATTTACTAATTTTTTTATGACATAGGGGAAACTCGTAGTTACGATTTTCACAGGGGTAATAATTGCAATAAGCTCTTAAAGATTCATAGTTCAGCTTCAGCAGCGTTTTATCGTCATCAGGAGACATTTATAAAGAGGGTTTATTCAATGCTATACTCGGTGATGATTATTATATTAACCGTTAATCTATACAAATAACACACACATTTGTATGTGGGCTTACTGGAAAATTATTTCACCTATCAATGGTTAAAAATCACCAGATATATCATTAGGTGTAGCATATCAATAACCTATAAAGATATATACAAGACATATGTATATTAAATTCGTTGAAGCCCATAAAAATAGCATTCTAGAATTAACATTCTAATTTCCAATAATTCATTACTCTATTTAAACTTTACATCATCCATCATATCCGTAATCAATTCTACATACGTGAATTAATAACTTCACTTTCCGGGTACAAAGTTAGTGGCATTGTTGTTCACCGGGTCAGAAAGGTGATCGGCAAGGTTCTCCAACGGTCCCTTCCCTTCCCTGTAACAATAGCCTAAACAAAAAACCCAAACATTGAGAACATTGCAAGTCTCCCATTCTTCAGCTCCTTAACCTTCAACTCAGCAAACGCCTTCGGGTCCTCAGCCAGACCCAACGGGTCAAAGCTACCACCCGGGTATTGTTGTAGTTGTATTATTGTATATATTGTCTAAGGGAGGCGAGTTAAGGTTTATATATATATATACACACGATGGAATTGGGCTTATGTATGAAACTCGTGAAGATCGTTATCTTGAATCCTATTGATGGGTGACCTATTCTGTTTGAATATTTTGGAAGGCATATTAATATGTGTTCTGACCAATGAGGTTTTGCCAAGTGTTCGGTTGGAGAATATGTAGCATGCATGTGTGATAATAGAGATGCTTGAATTAATGAGGTCGGATATCTAGAGATCCTCATGTGAAATCATTGCCACATGTTCGTTGAGAAATGTTTTTTTTCTCAACGAACATCAACTGTGTACTGGACTTTTTTTCATGTGCCAATAATTGAGTATGCATTAATTCAACGAACATTAGGAATAGTAATTCGTATTTGATAAAATTATCCCCTTTCTGACTTAATATATCTGTTTTACTTCATTAGTCTAATGACCGGGTAAAGTTGGAAACAAAAATTGTCCTACCTTAAAATTTTAAAATGACACTTAATATCATAAAAGAAATTTCATGGCTAAAATGACAATCAAAGTTGATGGAATTCTCGAGATTATGTGGAATATTCTCCAAGTTGTACTTGTTTTATCCCGTTCGAACTCCATATTTTCAAACAAAATGATCATAAGTTGTGTCTCTTAGCTTGTAAATAGAAACTACATTTTTTCCACAAAACGAGTACAAACTAGAGAACATTCAAGAAATCTAGAAGATTATTTTGAATTTGACACTATGATGGTGGACATGTAAGAAGAATCATAGTTGACGGATAGTTGTAATTACCAAAATATGAGTGGGGTTTCCGTAATTTGACCTTACCTCAAGGAATGACCATAATTTACCCTAAAAAATAGTAAAGGGAAAATTATAGTTTACACCCCACAAGTTTGCACCAATTTCACATTTGGTCCTTACAATAATTCAACATTTTTTGTCGTTTCCATCAATTTATCGTTAATTCGTCAGTTAATGTAGTGATGAGCACAAACTTGATTCCGTTAGTACTAATGAAAATTTTGTTGATTTATATGCCTATAGAAATCAATTAACCTAAGTTGTAACAGTCAAGTTGTGGAAACAGTATTCAGTTACAACTATAATTCTTGTGTTAACACAGTTATAAACTACTTAAAGCAAATAAATGAACACAAGAAATTAATGTGGTTCAGACACAAATGTGCCCTACATCCACGTGGACCTGCAAACACGATTTCACTAGTTCAGATTTACAGTGTACATTAATAGGACTTATTAAAAACACTAAAGACTCCCTCTTTATGTAATATGCCGTTCTTGTACACAACTCGAACTTCATGTTTCTTCCAACAGCAGCTCCACCCGCGTGCCTTGAACTTTCTTCAAGCCTGAACTCCCTTCAGAAAACGCGGCTGATCTCCCTTGAGATCTATACAGCAAATCTGTATATGTTGGCACAGTGCAACGACGGCACAGTCCTGCTCCGCAGAACGCCTTGGCAAAACTTCGATGCTATGAAGAGGTTTTTCTCCCAAATAATGCACACGGTTCTTGTATGTCTTGGAGGCTTATATAGCCACGAAAATAAGCCCTAAGACCTAACTTGAACCCCAAGAAATCTATTTAACTAGGTAATAGAATCCTAGTTGATTTCTACTTCTATTCTAGATAAGTACAAAAGATACCTAACTAGAATGAAATACATGGAAATAAATCTAAGTCCTAATAGAAGTTTATAAGAATAGGACTCTAATAAATTCCAAAATAAATATGGAAAACAAATCTTTGCCAATCTTTTAATTCCAAAACTTGGCGGATTTCCTCGATCTTCAATAGTCGGAAATATGGCGCCAACAATCTCCCCCTTTGGCATAGATTGGTCAGAATCCATATTTAACAAGAACTCCCCCTACATATGAGATTTTCTCTCTTTGCAGAAATGATTAACTCCCCCTGCATCACATACTGTTAGTACAATAGAAGTTGCAACACATAGATGTTGTAACAGAGAAATTTCCTGCAACACAAAGTTATCCAAAACAAGCCCAAGGCACAAAATAAAGATAACCAAGGTGATATCCAAAAGGTAGGAAATTAATCATAACAATAACAGTCCTAAAAGGACAACAAAAAGGGTTTTTCAAGGAAACTTCCCTTAATAATCATAGTCGGAGAGCTGATCATTATCATGAGAATTGCTGGACGCTTTGCCTTGCGGTTGTGGACTGCTGCTTCATCATTGAAGTTTTTGCTGGGGCATCCGGAGTTGCATCTGGAGTTGTTGCTACTCCCCCTTTCTGACCAGACTGTGCCAAAGTCTTAAGAAGCTGGTCCTGAATAGACGAAAATCCCTGAGCAAGCTGAGCCTGAATAGACTCCTAAAACGAGTGAGCTCATCTTTGGTGACCACATCAACTGGCGGCGGAATAGAGGCAGAGACAATGGGATCCTTTTTCGCGCGAGAGGCCATCTGAACAACAGAGGGATCGATAGGAGACAGATCAGCGAAATGTTCAGAAAGGACCTTACCATGGATAGTGATTGGACGGCCAGGAGGATCCAACAGAGTGGCATCACGAGTGGGCAGGCCTTGTTTGATCAGAAGCTGATAGATCATAGAAGGAAACGGCAGATGCTCACGCTCGGTTCGGGAATTGGCTAACACACCAATCTGATTGAAAATCAAATCACCAATATTGATTTTATGGTCATGAGTGATGCACCATAAAAATTCAGCTTGGGTGGGATTGAGAGTGGCATTGTGGTTAGTGGGAAACCAGTTCGAAATGCCTATCTTGAACAGGACCGAATACAGCTGATCCAACTTAGAGACATGAAAAGCAGATTTCGGACCAGACCATTTTTTTCAACACTTTGGCAGTGAGAACAGAGGCCAGAGTATCTTTAGAAACAGAAGTTTGGAAGTAACCCTGTTTGGACACTTATAAAAGTCATTGATCAAAGCAGGAGTTACAGATGTAATCCTCACGTGAAGTTTTGTAAAACTCTCATTGATACAATCAATTTCAGGAGCAACCAGATGTAATGGGCCCAGAAGCATTAAGTAAACTCTTCTTCGCCTTGAGAGCAATCTGGGCCACAGACAAAGCATCTTCTTGAGGATCATCAAAATACTCAACCAACACCTTAGGATGAATATTGATTGGTCGTTCAGGCATAGAAGCTGAAGTTCTCACTAAGAAATGTTGTGACAGTGAGTGATAGGTCAACGAGGGAAAAGACAGACACTCCAACTTTTTGTGCGAGAGTTAGCAAGAGCTCCATTTTGAGCATAGATGTACTCCCCAATATTGATAAAAACAGCATGAGTGACGCTTCAGGGAAACTCAGCATACAGTGATCACAACGGCTGTGGTGTACTTGACACAAAGGGCTAAACATTGATTTGATTCTTACACCGGTAAAAATCTTTATTCAATTCAGGAGCCACATTGAAAAATTTTCCTTCGCAAGTAACCGCGAGTCCCATCAACGGAGAATCAACAGAGAGTTAGGACTCTGGTGAAGATTCTGATGACTCAGATCTAGTTGGATGTACGGCAGTAAAGGCAACATAAGTCTGCTCTGAAAGAGATTGGTGGCCACTCGAAGCGTATGACTCATCCTCAAGACCATAATTGCTCTCAAGCTTCCTTTGAAGCCGGCGAAGCTGCACATGGGCGCTGAAAGTAGCTTCTTCAATTGCGACATGGTCTTCACCACCGACGTCTTCTGCCTTAGACATAGAAGGATCACTTTCAACCAGAATATTGTCCAGCGGATCAGAGACAACACCTTATTTGGAGCTTGGGGCTGGTAACTGCACATGTGTGAGTATGGGCTCCGGAATTGTGGCCATGAGAGAGATGGGAACTCTAGAGACCACTGTTGTCGTCACAGACTTTGACGTGTTTCCAGACTTCTTGTCGGACGGCGATGCACAGTTGTTTGTGCTTCCTCATTTCAGACCCCTCGATCGATTTGTCTCTTTTCATAGTAAATCTGTGAAGCACAGAAAAGAGAAGAAACGAGTAGCTTTCGAAAAACATAGAGAGATATTGGAGAGAGAGGTCGAGTATAAGAAATATTGAGAAATCCTAGAAGCCCTAAAGATAGGATGATAACATATCCCACAAACATCATGATAAAACAGAAGTATATTCCCACATGCTTCTTTAGAGATTCGAACAGATCACGTGTCAAGACAGCCATGTGTCAACAGTCAGCCCGAGGCCACAATAAACTCAGAAACCCTAGAAGGAGCAGATATCTAAAGCACAAGGACCGAGAAAAGAGGCAGAAAAAGAGAGGACTCTTCAAATACCGGATATTTTCAAATCAGAAGAAGATCCCACAATCTGTGACCAATAACAAACAAGATATTCTCCACACGAAACATCAAAAAATAGAGAAGGCAGATGACATGGCCATAGCCACGTGGCCAGAGACAACTAGTAGCAAAAGAAATTCACAAAGCCCATATAAAAAATCAAGAAAAAATTTTAAAACGAAAAACTGGAAAAAATCACATCTTTTAAGGAAAAGAAAATCAAGAAGATCACAAGATTAAAAGTTGAGGGCTTGGTTTTCATGAATTAATTTGATAATCTTAAAGAAAATCACAATAGTAGGCCCCCGAGCAAACTTTTGGATGCCCGATATAACTATAACCCCATAACCATACTCAAGAAACCATAATTTATGTAATTTTTTTAGGGTTATGAATGCGTATGCGATTAGCACAGCAATTCGATTGTGGACTTCAAGGAGAATTTCCTAATATATGCTTGAATATCATCCCAACTTTTCTTTTTTTTTTTTTTTTTTTTTTTATTTTTTTTATTGAATTTGGACTATTCTCGTCCTCCTTTTTTTTTTTTTTTTTTTTTTTTTTTTTTGAATTCGAACCATTTTTCTCCTCCTCCTTTTTTTTTTTTTTTTTTTTTTGCTGATATGATGTTCAAGCAAACATTAGGAGGGCAACCTCCTTAAGAATCCACATAACTTTTAAATAGAAGTCAGGGATGCATATGCGGTAGCATAATTCTCCCAATAGAGGTATGATCTTTGAGATGAATGAGGTCATAGACATTGATCACTCCCGATAGAGGGGGCAGCACACTTCTATCATGGCTATCTGTGGAAACAAAAATTAATTCACAAAAACTAACACACAAACAATTAGTCAAAATGAACCTCCCATCATTCCTATTCCAAAAACAATTATGTCACATTTAGGTGACACATATAATGTCCGATTAAAAAATTCAAGTGCAATACGGACACAAATATTAATTGCACTATCATAGAAAATTCAGTTTTGCACATGGCAAATTCCAAGCGCTTTACGCAAGGAATCAAACCTAAGGAAGTCTAGGGGCTTTGTGAAAATATCAGCTAATTGATTGTCTGTGGACACATAATCTATAGTCACACGTTTCTGCTCAACTAATTGTCTGATGAAATGAAGACGAATATCTATATGTTTTGTCCTAGAATGCTGAGCATGATTTTTGAAATATTTATGGCACTCTCATTATCACAAAGAACATGCAACTCTAAGCCATAGTTATTTAACATATGTTGCATCCAAAAGAGTTGAGTGCAACAGCTACCTACAGCTATGTATTCACACGCAGCATTAGATAAGGAAATGGAATTTTGTTTCTTACTGTACCAAGATACCAAATTGTTACCCATGTAGAAACAACCTCCTGTGATGTTTTTTCTGTTATCCACATCTCCTGTCCAGTCAGCATCACTGTTCCCTGCAAGACAATTGTTAGTATCTTTTGAATACCATTTTCTCAATTCGGGTGTTCCACTAACATATCGGATAATGCGCTTTACATCACTCAAATGACTCTCTTTAGGGCTTGCTTGGTACCTAGCACAAATACCTACACTGAAACGAATATCATATCTGTTAGCAGAAAGATAAAACAAACTTCCTATCAAGCTCCTGTATAGTGTGGAATCATCGTCTGTGCCATCACAATCTCGTCCCAACTTCTCAATTGAGGTCATTGGTGTTGTTAAAGGCTTTGCCTTTTGCAACCCAAATTTACTTACCACGTTCTTGGCATATTTGCTCTGTGAGATAAATACACCATCCTCTAGTTGCTTTACCTTGTCATTGCTCAGAACCAGTTCCCACATGTCATTTCGAGAAAACTGCTCAAGTTCTTCAAGCTTGGCTAACACCCAAAATTCATCAAGAATTGCTTCTTTGATGTTTTTTGGTTCTACAGTGGAAGTGAAATAGACATACCTGACCATTTCCTGGTAGTCAACCTTCAGCTTATTGCAAGTTTTCATACCTTCTTTACCAGTGGTAACGTCTTCAGTTGTGACATCAGATGTCGGCACTGATACTTCTGTGATTTTGTCTTCTGGTATTTCTCTTCCAATGCTCTCAGTTTGCTTCCCCATTAGAAAGTCGCCATATAAATCTGGTGTATTGGAGTTTAGTTGGGGAACACTTTTCACACAACCTGCATTGATATTTCGTGTTAGATCCTGAAAGTTCAAATTCCCCAGTCGATGACAACACATATCTGTGATATCAGAGGTGGTGAGGGGACACTGTTCAACTTGGTCAGTTTGATCAATTTTATAACAATTATCAGAGGATCTATAACCAGATAGAACACACCTGTGGTTTCGATCAAACACTTCACACTTACGCTTGGTGAACAACACTGAGTCGTATAGATCACATAGCTGACTTACGCTGAGTAGGTTTGATTTCAAACCCTCTACATACAGAACGTTGTCAAGGTTAGGTAATCCTCCAACATCCAAGTTACCTTCTCCTTTCACAAAGGCCTTGTTTCCATCACCAAGAGTAACTTGTCCACCAGACACATTATGCAGGTTCTTCAAGTAATTAGGTACACCTGTCATATGCTTGGAGCAACCACTATCAAAATACCAAGAGTTCGTAGTACATGCTTTTAAAGAAAGAATAGCAGGAAAGCAGTTTGCATTATACTTATTCATCCATTTATTATCAGAGTATCTTCTTTGGGAATTGTGATCCCATGCAGCGGAATTGGATGATTGATATGCTAAACTCTTATTTATCAATTTCCATCTTTTAAAGCATTTTGGCCTAACATGTCCTACTTTGTGACAGAAATGACAAGTTGGCACAAACTTTTTTGTATAAGACTGTGAGGCAACATGTTGTGAAGTAGGTTTGACAGTATTATTCACAAAATTAATTTTTCGATTTGGATTAGGTTTACCATCGAACTTACTCCCAATATAGCCAAGACCAAGTTTATAAGGATTTGAGGGATGAGCATTTAAAATTTCATCTAACCTTTTTGAAGGAAGAATCGTAGTGCGATTTAACTTACTGACTGACGCCTCTAACGTTGTTGCGACAGGGGAGTTGTCACACTTCAGGTTGAGGCAGGGTTCAACATTTTTCATTGAATGAGGATTTTTCTTGATCTGCCTTGTCTTATTGCAATCGTTGTTTCGCAAATGTCTCAACAATTCTTTTAGATTGTCAATATCTTTCAAAGCAAAATCATGTTTTACCTCCAGTGCCTCATTTTCCAATTCAAGCTCATCGATTTTGGCCTTCAGGTTGACTTTAACTGCTTCATTCTCCTCTTCCAGTTCCTTTACTTTCTCCTTCAAACGCTTGTTTTCATCACTAACCTCATGACATTGCTTTAGAAGATCATTCAGTTGCTGTTGAATCATCTCAATGGAGCATTCTTCATCATCCTCTGAATCTTCTTCTCCTGTGGGCAAAAAAATTGTGTTTAAATTTCTATGACTCTCGAGATTACGAGTAACATACCTGAGGTGTGGTGGTTCAGTGCATGTGACAACATCTTGTGTCACGTCAGTAACCCTGCATGTACCATAGAAGTCAATACTAGTTTCAGCATCACTTGCTTCACTTTCATCATCATATTCAAGGTTATCGTCACTCCAGGTTGTAGCAAGTGATTTTCCTTGCTTCTTCTGAGTGTTTGCACATTCAGATTGAATATGACCATAGCCACGACATTCTCTACATCGAATCCCCTTTCTAACTTCTCGCTTGTTTGTAGGACTTCTGGGATGTCCATTCATTTTCACGAGTTCTCCGAAGTTTTTGGCTATTAGAGACATGGATTTTGTTAGCTTGACTTCGAGTGCTGTCATGGGAGCTGAGGGCACGGATGGTGTCACAACAGACACTGTTTGTAAAGCGATTTTTCTCTCTTTATCCATTCTACTGATGTTCAGCTTGTTTTCAAAGGTCTGTAGATTTCCGATCAGATCTTCAAGCCGCAATGAGTCCACATCACTTGCTTCCTCTATAGCAGTGACCTTATATGCGAACCGGTCTGGCATAGATCTCAGCACTTTACGAACAAGTTTTACTTCAGGGTAAGTTTCACCGAGGCCATGGGCTTCATTTGCGATGTCGCATAATTTGGAGTTGAAATCGCTCACGGTTTCAGTTTCCTCCATCCGAAGATCCTCAAAACGAGTAGCAAGCATCTGAAGTTTTGATAATCTAACAGAGGTAGTCCCCTCATAGGCTGTTTGAAGTTTTTCCCATGCTTCCTTGGCACACTCACATGCTGAGATGATTTTGAATTGATTGATATCAATTCCATTGAATATGGCATTCAATGCTTTGGAATTCATATTTGCGGCAATCTGTTCAGTTTTGCTCCAGTCTTTTTCATGTTTCTCAGTTTGAATTCCTTTTTCATCTGTGGCAACAGGTCGTTTCCAGCCAGTCAGAACTGTGCGCCATGCATCTTCATCCATTAACTTGATGAACATCTTCATCTTGGTCTTCCAATAAGAGTAATTGGTTCCAGTAAGCAGTGGTGGGCGAGTCATGGAACCGCCTTCCATATGAGCATTCATAGTACCTATGGAAGAAAATGGCAAATAAATCAAATTCCCAAAATCACACACTATGTTTATCTAGTGAGAGGCTCTTGATGCCAATTGTTGATTTATATGCCTATAGAAATCAATTAACCTAAGTTGTAACAGTCAAGTTGTGGAAACAGTATTCAGTTACAACTATAATTCTTGTGTTAACACAGTTATAAACTACTTAAAGCAAATAAATGAACACAAGAAATTAATGTGGTTCAGACACAAATGTGCCCTACATCCAAGTGGACCTGCAAACACGATTTCACTAGTTCAGATTTACAGTGTACATTAATAGGACTTATTAAAAACACTAAAGACTCCCTCTTTATGTAATATGCCGTTCTTGTACACAACTCGAACTTCGTGTTTCTTCCAACAGCAGCTCCACCCGCGTGCCTTGAACTTTCTTCAAGCCTGAACTCCCTTCAGAAAACGCGGCTGATCTCCCTTGAGATCTATACAGCAAATCTGTATATGTTGGCACAGTGCAACGACGGCACAGTCCTGCTCCGCAGAACGCCTTGGCAAAACTTCGATGCTATGAAGAGGTTTTTCTCCCAAATAATGCACACGGTTCTTGTATGTCTTGGAGGCTTATATAGCCACGAAAATAAGCCCTAAGACCTAACTTGAACCCCAAGAAATCTATTTAACTAGGTAATAGAATCCTAGTTGATTTCTACTTCTATTCTAGATAAGTACAAAAGATACCTAACTAGAATGAAATACATGGAAATAAATCTAAGTCCTAATAGAAGTTTATAAGAATAGGACTCTAATAAATTCCAAAATAAATATGGAAAACAAATCTTTGCCAATCTTTTAATTCCAAAACTTGGCGGATTTCCTCGATCTTCAATAGTCGGAAATATGGCGCCAACAAATTTTATGGAAATGACTAAAAAGTGTTGAATTGTTATGAACATTGAGGACTAAATGTGAAATCAGTACAAACTTAAGGGATGGAAACTATATTTTTCCCAAATAATAAACTATAGAATTCAATTGGGAACGAGTTAAATCAAGAATTCCAAATCAAATGCAAAGAGAAGAAAAAAACAGTTGGACTTATATATAAGAATGAATATACATGCAAAATTCAAAATCGTAAAAGGTCAGTGGAAAAGTCTTCCGGTTCTCACTACTTGGAAAAAGTCTCACCGAAAAATTGAATAGAAAAAATAAATAAATTAATATTAATCAATTCCTCACAGCTGACCCTTCATATAATCATCCCAAAAAGTCGTCTCAAAGTCAACTTTTATCTGTTCTACATATATATATATATATAGTTTTCACTAAACTACCAATCAATCTATTTTCAACTCCAAATCTCTTCAAATAATGAAGCCAGCGCCAATTCTCGCAGCTTTGTTTTTCCTCGTTATTGGAAACATTAACGGCGGCAATAATATTAATCTTGTTTGTCCCGAAATCGAAAGAGAAGCACTTCTAAGCATCAAAGCATCTTTGAAAGATCCCTCCAATATTCTCTCTACCTGGAATATTTCTGCTGATGTTAACTGTTGCAATTGGAATGGTGTGGTCTGCAGCAACATAACCGGTGGCGGCCGCCATGTTCAACAACTCCGTCTTCAAGGCGGCTTACGTGGCAAAATGAATCCTTCTTTGGTCAATCTCCAGCACCTCAGTTACCTCGATCTCAGCCAAAACGAATTCGAAGAAACAATACCTTCCTTCATCGGTTCGATCGCGAGCCTCGAGTATCTGAATTTATCTCGAGCTGGATTTTACGGGACGGTTCCTCGTAGTATTGGCGATCTTTCGAATTTACGCGTTTTAATCCTGGAAGGCAACTACGATGAGAGCCAATTATCGGTGCAGCTCAACGTGAACAATGTGGCACGCGAAATGGATGTCGATAGTCTTGAATGGCTGTCGCGGCTTTCTCGATTGGAGCTGCTCCACGTGAATTATGTCAACCTCAGCAGAGCCGCCAGCTGGCAACAGGTCATCAACACACTCCCTTCTTTGGTAGAACTAAAATTTCGTTATTGCAATCTTAATTTCGACAACGCTCCTTTCAACAATGGTGTTATTAGTAATGTTACTTCTT
The DNA here is from genome assembly GCF_000504015.1 of Erythranthe guttata. The sequence continues at coordinate 144,215 of NW_012193628.1, forward strand.
TAGCAATACTCGATCTCTCTCGTAACAACTTTCGGCCTAATTATACCATCCCGGGATGGATTTTCCAACTCAGCAACCTCACTTTTCTTGATCTGAGTTACAACTCTTTTCAAGGTCCGATTCCAAGAGGAATTGCTAATTTGTGCAAAATTCTAAGGCTAGATTTGTCTTACAATAATCTTGAGGGGGATATATCGGATTCATTTGGAAATGCGTCGGATTGCTTTTTAGGATCTTTGGAATGGCTAGATCTGTCACGGAACCAAATCTCTGGAAATCTAAGTGACCGATTTTTCGGAGATTTTAAAAGTCTTATAGTCCTTAAGCTCGGTTCAAACTCGTTGTCCGGTGCAATTCCTGTCAATATAGTTAAGATGTCATCCTTGGAATATTTAGACCTCAGCGTTAACAAATTCACCGGAAATCTTCCTGAGAGTGTGGGGCAACTTTTTAACTTTCGTTATCTTAATATTAGAGATAACAAGATGGAAGGGGTTTTGACTAAAATCCACTTTGCTAATCTCACTAATCTTTACTACTTATCTGCCTCTTGGAACAACTTCACTTTTAATGTAGGCCGAAATTGGATTCCACCCTTCAAACTTAGGATACTTATGCTGAGCTCGTGTGACTTGGGTGAAGGAACTGAGATTCCCTCGTGGATCGAAATGCAAAAGACACAAATTCACACGCTTGATTTATCAAGCACTGGAATCTCCGGGAATGTTCCTAGCTGGATTTGGAAAGTCCGATTCCTTAACCTCTCTCATAACCAACTTCATGGCAGTATTCCAGTTATAAGTGACATTGGACGACGTCATTACCTATACTTGAGTTCCAACCAATTCAGTGGTTCATTGCCTCGAGTAGCACCTAACGTATCAGCTCTAGATCTCTCCAATAACTCATTTTCTGGAGGGTTATCTCACTTTCTCTGTGAAATGAATGAAACATACTCATTGGGATTTCTTCATCTTGGAGGAAATCAATTATCTGGAGAAATACCAGATTGCTGGATGAAATGGCCATCAATGGAATACTTGAATTTAGGCAACAATATATTGTCTGGAACTATCCCAAATTCGATCGGGTTTCTTACAGGATTAAGGTCTTTGAATCTATACGGCAACAAAATTTCAGGCCCAATACCTTTTTCAATGAGTAGTTGCACGAAATTGGTGAAGATCGGCCTATCTGATAACGAGATTGATGGAAGCATACCGTCATGGATGGGAACTAGCCTAGCCAATTTGAAGATTCTCATTTTACGCTCAAACAAGTTGAACGGCAAAATATCTTCAGGCATATGCCACCTAAATTATCTCCAAATCTTGGATCTTTCAGACAACAAATTTTCTGGGATAATACCTCGGTGTGTCGACAATTTTACTGCAATGGCTACAGAAAGAAGTTTGCCCGAATATGGCATTGGAGAACTAGACTATAATACGTACAGGGGATTCTTCCGAGACAGTGCAAAGGTCGCCACGAAAGGAAGTGAGTTACAGTACGACACCATTCTTGCGTTGGTTACCAACATTGACCTTTCGAACAACAATTTGTCCGGAGATATTCCAAAGGAGTTGACAAGTCTAGTGGAGTTGAGATCACTCAACCTATCAGGGAATCAGTTGACAGGATCGATTCCAGATAGCATTGGAGACATGAAGCAGCTGGAATCTCTCGATCTGTCGAGAAACTCTCTGTCTGGAGAAATGCCGAATAGCTTCAGAGTGATGTCAACATTGAATTATCTGAACGTCTCTTACAATAAATTAACAGGGAGAATACCAGAAAGCACTCAGTTCTGGGGATTCAACGCTTCGAGCTTTATCGGGAACGAGCTTTGTGGACCTCCATTGACAAATAGTTGCAGCAACTCTGGTGGACCGAAGAACAGAGAGGATAAGTCTTCTTCAAAGATAGAGTGGTATTTTGTGTTTCTGTCATTAGGATATGGGTTCGGATTTTCAGTTGTGTGCACGACGCTTGCGTTGAACAAGTTATGGAGGGAAGCATACTTTGGATTTCTAGAAAATATATGGAACAGAATTTACTTATATTGCTACACTAAATGGGCAAGGCTTACAAAACCGGCAAGTTGAGGTTCGTCAGGGTGAAGGATTTAAAGCTTAGTTTGGTTAAGCTTTTATTTTATTTATTTATTTGTTTAGAGCTTAGTTTGGTTAAGCTTTTATTTATTTATTTGTTTAGAAAAAGTATTGTAACATCATCCCAATAATTTGTTTATAGTTGGTGGTTTATATCTATAATACAAAAATTGAAAAGTGTTTTAAACATCAATTTTAACAAAGTGCTCCAACACTATTGTTTGTATTTTGCGTAATTAGTACTTCATCTGTCCCATATTATATGTCTTTTTAGAGAGTTTTTCTTGTCCCAAATTATTTGTCATTTTAGATTTTCAATGCATCATTAAGTGCACTATTTTCAAATTTACCCTTTCTAACTCCTAATTAGCTAGTTGTAAAACAATTAAGGGTTAACTGCAAAAAATCCCCTAAACTTTGGACGTTTTTGCACTTTATCCCCTGAACGGAAAAAAGTTGCACGGGCATACCTCAACTTACAAAATTGTAGCACCGAAACCAAAATTGTCCATTTTTAGCCTATTTGTTCCCGGAATTACACACGTACAACTCCCACGTGTAAATGGAGGGGCAAATTCGCCACCTCACAGGATTTTGGAAAAAAAGAAAAGGAAAAAAGAAAATAAAAAAAAGCAAAAAGAAAAGAGAAAACAAAACAAAACCCACAACCTCATCTCCCAGACACCACTACCAGTCTACCACCACCAGATCTGCCACCACCACTCTGCTCCGCCATCATCTTCATCATCTCCAACCAACAGCCTCATCTTCCAATTAAGCTTTAAGATTTTCTCTTTCATTATTCTTCAAGCTCAAAACTTGGATGAAGACCCACCAAAAACTGGATGTCGCCGCCGCGCAAAACTTGACGAAGACCCACCAAAAATCAGCCAGATGCAGTTGTAGGGAAAATCAGACCGCGAGACCCAATGGAAAATATTGACGGGGTGAGATTAAACGGCGGCGTTGATTTCGATTAGGGCGCCGCTCTATTCGTGGTGGATGAAATAAGGGGGCGGTCTCCGGTGGCAGAATCGTAGCTTGTGAATTTTGTTTGGCCGTAGTCGATTTTTCTGCTTCAATTTCATTGCAAAGTGGTAACAAAGGGCTGAGAAAACGAAATTCGTTTGAGGTGGAACACAAGGCTGCAATTCACAAACGAGGTCGGGCGGCGGAGGTTGCGGTGACGATGGCTGAGAAAAAGGAAAAATGAGGTGGAGCGGTTACCAAAAAAGTGGGCGAAATAGACGACGCCGGAGTGGAGGTGGCGGCGGAGGTGGTGGTCAGGGGGTGGTCCGTGGTTGGGTAGATAGAAGAAGATCACTTTTTTTTTTTTCTTTTTTTTTTCTAATTTAATAATTATTTGTATTTATATATGTAATATATATAATATATATATTTGTATATTGTTTTGTTAAAAATAAATGAATGAACTAAAATTTATTGGAATAAAATAACTTTAAAAAGTTTCTGAAATATTACAAAATTTTCAAATACATAGCCAGAAATCATATGATAATTAAAAAATAAAACGATTTGCATATAATACCCACTTTTTTTCTTTTCCTTTTTAAGATTTGTTTATATTAATGAAACAAAAGAAAGAAAAATAGGTGTAAGAGAAAAGACCGATTTACCCAGCTTAAATCATGTGCTTCTCACGTGTTATGCCTTCCGGCCAGTTTTTTGCCAAAAATAGACAATTTCGACTTCAGTGCTACAATTTAGTAAGTTGAGGTATGCTCGTGCAACTTTTTTCCGTTCAGGGGGTAAAGTGCAAAAACGTCCAAAGTTTAGGGGATTTTTTGCAGTTAACCCAACAATTAATGTCAAGGATATATTAGTATTTTCCTATGTTTTTTACTATAATCTATACACATTTATTGATTTTCTTAATATGTGTGAAACAACCCAAAACGTCATTTAAATTGCGACGGAGGGAGTATATTTTATTGGAGTTTATTGTATTTATTATCCCTGTAAAAATCACAACTGCACGATTCCCCCTATTATAAAAAAAAAATTAGCAAATAACACCCCATTTTTATTAGTCAAAGGGGAAAAACCCCAAAGTTAGGGGTAGAAATTGGAACGGAATTCCTGAACTCCGTCAATTCCAATCCGAAAATATCAGAATATGGTGGAGGCCCATTTGTACAATTTTTTCTTTTTCCTTTTTCTTTTTCTTTTACACTAATGCGTATTATATATTATATAAATAATTTGTACATAGTAAACATTATTTTTTTATATTATAAATTTTTTATCTATTGTAGGCCCTCAATTAATTAATGGGAAATGATGAATACAGGACGACTTTTAGTAAATGTAGGATATTTTTTTTTAATTTTAATTGTTATCCCTATTTTAGAGCGTATTTTAGTAGCTATAGACATTTTAATATAAAAATTAATTCTTATCCAATATTTATCATTAACTGTCTACAAAACTACATTTATTCTCTACAATTTCCAATCTCAAACATATCCGAACAAACTCTTTAAATTCGTTTATACTACAAAATATATTGTCCGATGGAAAATATTCATTATAATCGACTTCTTTAAACATCTCGATATGATCTTGGTCCAAAAGAGTAACGAAATTAATATATATATTATAAAATCTGGCACATAAAAAAAAAGGGAACTTTGACGCGGAAAATAGGAATTTTTTTTTGCACCGAAATGTATATTTTTTTTTACCTCACTTTCAATCTCACTTTCACCTGTATCATCCTCCAAAACCAATAAGTCCATGTTCTTGGTGATTAATTGTATGATATTCTTCCAAAATAATGTCCATGGGTACTTATAAAAAAAAGTTTGAAAGAATAAGATGAGATATATTAGGTTTTGAATTTTTAAATAAAGAATCTACGTTTACTAAAACTCTTCATGTGATATTCTGCCAAAATAATGTCGTGAAAAAATTTTAAAAGAAAGGGATTTGACAAAATAAGATGGGATATATCAACTTTTAATTTTTTTACAATAAAATATCCTACGTTTACTAAAACACGTCCTGCATTTATCACCACCCTTAATTAATATAATAGACGATTAATAATAAATGTATATTTAATTGTGTGGGTCATCGGTTACTTTAATCTAAATATTATCCCTCAATCATTATCACTTTTTTTTTTTCTACCTCACTTCAATAGGTGAAAATGTGTTATATTATAACATTTCTCTATTTTTTGTCTTCTATTGATTTTTCTCCTATTTTTGTTTGGATAGGCACATTTGATTTTACAGTTTTCATTTTTTCTTTGATAATTTATAAAAAAAAAATTATACAAAATAAAACATATGTATATAACAAAATGCGCACATTAGCGATCATGTTTTTGGCTTTCACTTTTTCCATGTTTTGCTTCGCTCAGCCCCCAGTATCCTAAGATCGACCATAATGTGATAAAAAAAAACTCAAACTACTATAACCAAACATTTTTTTGTTAGTTAATTACTTAATTATGCTATAAACAGCCTAAAATTTCTACTTGTTAATAAAATTTCACTCGTTTTTTTAATATTGAATTAAAATTTATCAATTTCAATTTTTTTATTTGTTCTATTATTTTCAAAAAATTATGTTGATGAATTTAAATTTGTTTATGTAAATATTTTAAAAAAAATCGCAACCTTGTGAATTTAGTTGTGCCCTAATACATAAATTTGTGGTCCTACAATAAGGAATAATTTCATTTACTATTTCAGTTTGGTAAAATTTATTTTTATTTTATATTTAGGGCTCGTTGATATAACCCCCTCAATACATCTTTTAGTAGAGAAAAGCCCAAACTACCCATTTTCTCATTTATGTCCCTTCACCTTACACATCCCCATGATCCAGCAGTCCACTATCCCATGATCCATCAGCTAATTATCCTCATGACCTAGTCGTGTCTCTCTTTTTTTATTTTATTTTTATTATTAATTTATTATTATTATTATTATTATTATTATTATTATTATTATTATTATTATTATTATTATTATTATTATTATTATTATTATTATTATTATTTTATTTTATTCTTAATCTTTTTTTAAAAAAATTAAAAAAAAATTAATTTTTTTTCTCTATCAGATATGTTAATCGACTATGAAGCATATTAAATCGACTATGATGAACTATAGTCGATTAAGGAACCGACTACTAAAAATTACAAATCACAACTACAAAAATGCAAACTCAACTATATTTTACAAAAACAAACAATATAAAAACATTATAATTGATTTATACAATTGGAATCAATAAACAAAAAATCAAAAAAAATTAAAAAATTGGAGTCAATGAAGCATATTAATCGACTATGATGTGAAGCATAGTCGATTAAGAATCTGCTACTAAAAATAACAAATCACAACTGCGAAAAAATGCAAAATCAACTATATATTACAAAAACAAAAAATATATAAACATTATAAATGATTTATACAATTGGAATCAATAAACAACAAATCCAAAAAAAATAAAAAAAATTGGAGTCGATGAACCTTAATCGACTACCAGAGCATAGTCGATTAGCTATATCGACTAAGAACATGTTCATAATCGATTAATGTTTCAGCCTGCGCAAAATTCTCTACAGGCGCCGTCCTCCGTCCAATTCACCAAAAAACCCTAGATCTGCCTCCCCATCGTCATCACACCGTCGCCACAACACACCATCACCACCTTACTTTGACACTATGACGGTTTTTTATTACAAATAAATAAATAAATAAAATCACAACTCGCACCACCAACCAAAGCAGAACCACCACCAATCAAAATTCGATTCCGGCGATAAAACGATAATCTTACCTCTTTTCGTCTCCGATGTAGCAATCTTGACATTCGAATTCAGAATCGCTACCAAAATCATTTATAATGTTTGATGGGTGCTTCCTCTTATTTCTTCCCCCATCTTCCGGCGGGGACGGCGGCAACGGCGGAGAAGATTGCCGGAGAAAACAGAGGAAAAAAAAAAAAAAAGAGAAACAGTGAAGAAGAGAAAAGAGAGAAGAAGAGAAAAGGTGGAACGTTGAAAACGGCGGATGAAAAATTAAAAATAAGATTAGGTTTTGAAAGAGTATAATAGACAATTAAGGGTAGTTTTGGAATTATGAAAATATCATATGAGTGGATATTAGCTAAGGGGGTTTTCTCTAATTATTTTTGGAAGAGGGTGTTTCCTTAACTCATTTTTCTAGATGAGGGGGTTCTTGCTACTTATCCATTTATATATTTTTTTTTTTTTTTACATTAATTAATGTATCGCATCAATAAAAAAATAAAAACTATATTTTAATTATAGGGGTCCAATATTTTCGCTTCGCCTAGGGCCCCCAGCATGCTAGAGCCGGCCCTGGTTCCACAGAAACGTATAGTAAAATATTTTGACACCACATACACAAAGCTCCCTCGAGTCTAATAAATAATGCCTAAAGTCTTTTGTAAAGCACCAGTTTCCAGAGGACCAGAGCGATCATGTTTTTGGCTTGCAAGTTATTACTGATCTAAACGTTGTAATTGGCAGATAATAACAACTCTAACACTAACATTCTCAGGCAACATTAGAGGGCTAAACGATAAAGAATGAGGGCATATTATATTGGTGCGAAAAGAATCTCAAGAACCTGTCAATAAACCAAATTAATTAAACCACAAATTAATCGCCATAATTAATGTTATTTTATCGGAGTATTACCACTTTGGATGAAATAATATAGAAATATCTTCAACTCACTGCCTCTTCATCGCCCTTCTTCCACTAGCTCCTCGGCTCTAGGTGATTTTTTCTTCGCCTTTAACTTTCAGTTACAAGGATAGATGATTTTGCTAATTAAAATATTATTCAGGACTTATTTAGTAATTCAAGTAAACCTAGGGGCAGCTAATGCAAGTAACACGCTCTAACATATAGAAAGATCTCGAACGGGAGAATTACACTTTTCGTCTCTCATGTTTCACCCGATTCTACTTTTGGTTCCCGTTGTTTCAAACTGAACAAACTACACCTCAAAAGTTCAATTGTAAACACATTTTGTCTCCACCCGTCACCTGCCTGTTCCCATCTAACGGAAATCACTATTTTAGGGTCAAAAACTAAATTTAAAATTATTTTGGGCTAGAAAATAATTAGAAATGTGGAGCACTATTTGTAGTTATTTTTTTTAATAATATTACGTATAAATAAAAAGAAATTGAACAATATTTAATTTTGACAAACAAAATACAAAACATATATATTAAATATAAATAAATTAGAAAAAATATAAATAAATAAAAAATGAAAAAAAGAAAGACCATCATCTAGTGATCTTCGTTTTGACCCTCACAAACAACACCGACCCGCCCGTGGCCGTGTCTAACCTAGGGGCAGCTAATGCGATTAACATATCGTAAAATATAGAAAGATGTCGAACTCCGAAGACATTTTCAACTTCCAACAATACTAATTAATTGGTGCGGTGATCTTCGGTATATAGCTATATACACATATATTGAAGTTGTCTTTGTTCTTGTCCTACTCAATACCAAGTTTATAATTTTTATTACAAATTTTTTAAGTAAGTTGGACCCTCAGACTTGCAAGAAATCTGTTGTTATCCATAGTGTCCCACACAAGTGGCATGCTGGTCCATGTACGTAATTGATATTCATTTTCTAGTCTTCATTTCACATTACTGGAAATAATCAAACTATACAGCTTACAGACCAATTAAAAATTATAGTATTCATTTCTCATTAGACTCTAGAAAGTCGTCCCAGTAGCTCTTCATTCACCTCCTTATTTTCATCTGAAACATGAACCACATATGTATGTTAAACAAAATTGGCACCAAAATTTGTTTTATTCATTTTATTTGTGTAAAAGTTCTTCGAGGCCAAAACCAAAAATTCCAAATATTGCAAATAATGAGGCCAAACCATAAAGCTTTGTTTTTCGTCGATATTTTGTTCACCATTTCCTGCTTCAACTTAAGCTATTGTATTAATATTGTATGTCCAGAAATTGAAAGAGAAGCACTCCTAAGCTTCAAAGAATCTTTGGAAGATCCCTCCGATATGCTCTCTACCTGGAATATTTCTGCCGATGTGAATTGTTGCAACTGGAAAGGTGTTGTTTGCAGCAACATAACCGGTGGCGACCATGTTCATCAACTCCGTCTTCCAAGTTATTATCCAGGCCGTCCTCGATATTTTGATCACTTTCCAGGGTTACGTGGCAAAACAAATCCTTCTTTGTTTAATCTGAAACATCTCAGATATCTGGATTTGAGCTGGAATGACTTTAACGAAACGATACCTTCTTTCATTGGCTCAATCACAAGCTTAGAATATTTGGATTTATCTAATGCTGGATTTTACGGAACAATTCCCCATACTATCGGCAATCTTACTGAAAGAATTTATGGTCCCGAATTCGTATTATACAGAGATGTTATCTGAAATGTTGTGACACTTGAGACAACATGCAGCGGAAATATAAAGATTAAAAGACAGTACTCAGAATTAAAAATGTTCACAAGTAAAGACTTGTGAACTTGCCCTTTACAGGACGGAAAAATATATTAAAATCAGTATTCCAAGAATACAAACAGAAGAGGTGCGAAAACTTCTTCCTTATGAATGAATCTTTTTCAAGATCATTCTTACAATCAAATCTAGATACTAAAAGAAAAATATTAAAAATTCTAGATTTCAAAGAATGTACTCGTGAGGAGTACGTAAAGAACTTATGAATGAATCACTATCTTGATCATTCTTACAACCAAGTCTAGAAACATATATACTATACAATCTAGACTACAAAGAATGTACTTATGAGAAGTACGTAAAGAATGTACTCATAAGGAGTACGTAAAGATTGTACTCATGAGGAGTACAAACGACCGATTCTAAAACCACTCTAAAACTCTCGTGAATATTCTTCAGCCCTCGGTTTTTATTTCGTAGAATCGATTATCTTCCTTGAGTATTGAAGTCGGTATTTATAGGCATTCCAAGCATCCACTCCTCAGCCCATGATCTGCAAGAAAACCAACTACAAGAGCACTCAAGAACATGGGTTAGTGGGTTAGTGGGTTAGTTTAAGGAGTTAGAATAATATTCACAATTAAACCCACTTAAGCACTACTTAGCCCACTAAGCACTATACTTAACCCACTAAGCACTATTTATTCCATAACTAAAATTTAGTTAGAAAATAAGAAAGTTAAAAACAAAATGTGGAAATTAATCCACGTGTTTCAAACTCCCCCTTTTTAACTTTCTGATCAAAACTAAATTTTAGCTTAACTCCCCCTGAGTCATTGCTTGAACTCCCCCTGAATTTGACAACCAACATTAACATAAAAGTTCAGAGGGAAAATAAAAACTGAACAAAACCATGTATTGTTCATTAAAACAAATTAAAGTAGAATATCCAAAGTCTCCTCAGTATCAGCTGCTGCTCCTCCATCATTAGCGCTGGATCCACTGCTTTTCTCTGCTCCTTGAACTTCACCCTCATTCCTTGCTCCCTCTTTATTGACTCCTTGCTCCCTGCCTCTGGCATCCAAAGGATGAGAAGTCCCTGCTTCAATCTTCATGACTTGATCAGAAAGATCTCTCTGAAGTATTTCCACCATGCACTGATGATAGGTGATCTGAACTAGGGAGTGAGTAAGCTGTTTTAACAAAATAAATCTCGAGAAACAGAAATAAGGATGTCAGGAGTGTTGTCAACATGAGGAACAACACCTTCAGTACCAAGATTATTTTGACCTGATTCAGTTGAGAGGGAATTATCTCCATTCCAGGGAAGATCTTAAAATTTTGAGAAATCAGAATGGAGTGGATGAGAGAGGGATTTAAAACGATTGCCAGAAAGAGTCTTACAAACTTCAGTAAAATCACCATAATTATCCTCATCAATCACAGTAGAAGTTTGTAAATGAGAGTTGATAATTTTGAAAAAAAATAGAATTTCACACAAAAACTTTTTTTCAAAGTTTGGAGAATTTTTCTTTTAAAAAAAGAAGTTTGTAAATTGGCATAAAAATTCCTTCACAACAGAAAGATCATAAGGACAGGCAACCTCAACTTTGATCAAGAAAAACAGTGATCCTATGCCTATCAAACTCATCATTTGAAAATTTTCTTTTCCTCAATTTGAATCAGATTCAAAATAAAATATATAACTGAAAGTATTGTTTTACCTCAAAAGGAGTTGACAGTTCCTTCTCATCCAAGTCTAGCTCTTCTTCTTCTGAAGATTCCTCTTCTTCTGAGTCTTCAAGTTCATCTGGTATGCATGCTGGCTCAGGTGATGCAACAGGTGGAGCAGCATCTTCTTCTTCTTCACTTTTCTCTTCTTCTTCAGTCTGGGAAGGTGGTGCATCCACTTGAACAGCTGCCTTTGCTAGAATTTCCAGAAGATCTTCATGAGGAGCTCAGGGTGTTTCTTCAGTAGTGTTAAAGTCCTGAGCATTAACAGTGGGAATGTCAACATGCTCTGCAGATGACATCCCAGAAAAGTCAGGTATTTCCTCATCGTGGTAGGAAGCAGCATCCTCAGCAGCACTCTGAGGAACATTGTCTGAGGCAGTAGGTGCAGCAACATTTTCAGGAACATGTGCAGCAACATCTTCAGAAACAGGATGTTGAGAGGGAGTTGTTGCCATGTTGGAGTGAAATGTCTCCCCCTGAGTTGATGCTGTGGAGGTGAGTCTTTGGAGGATGACTCAGTGAAGCTTGAGGAGAGAGCTTGGGCTTGGTTCTGCAAAAGTAGGATCTCCTTCTTCATCATCAGTTTCTTCATCAATCAAATGAAGGCCTCTTGGTGGGTTTGGCCTAACTGGAGTGCGACCGACTCTGCCACTTCTTCTTCCACCTCTGCCGCCTCTGCTGGGAGAATTTTCTTCCCTTCGACGTTGTGACACAGTAGCATTCAGATTTGGGAAAGGATTCATGCGCTTGGACCGGCGAGTTGGAAATCTTCCTGCAGTGGAAGAGGGACTCACGTACTCGAAGTTGTCTGGGTCAATCGGATTCAGCGCGTCTCCGGGCTCAATAAAGCTGATCGGCATAGCTTCAAGGTTGACAGGATGAACGATGATGGCTAGATTCTGGTCTGCTGGTTCAGGTGCTGCAGCATCGTTGTGGACATCACCGTCTGTGGCTGGAAGAGGATTGCTAGGAAGAGATGCCATGATACAATAGATAAAAAATTGCTTCTTGTGCTTTTGATTTTTGAGTGTGAATTTTCGAAAAAGAAGCACGAAATTTGTAAGCCCTAATTTGCAGAAAAAAATTGAAGTGGAGAAGGTGAAGAAGTGGTGTGCGTTTTTCTTGGAGAAAGTGTGATTAAGGAGAATAAAGGTCTATGTGGCAGTTTAAAACAAAACGTGACACATGGCATAATAAGGAGTGGACTTAGTGGGAGATAAAAGATTAACCCATGTACCCCATGACCCATATAAATAGTGATAATTCAATAATAAATAAAATAATAATAAAAATAGTAGCACTCACGATTTTTTTTTCACAAAAATAGAAACACATTTATTAATGATTAATAGTGTGAGAAAAAATAAATTGGCTGACAGGCATAAATTTTTTTTTTTTTTTTTTTTTTTTTTTAACTCTTATTTTCAAGTCAAACAATTCACATGGAACATGATCAAGTGTTCAGTTTGAAGGTTCCTCAGTTACTAAGATATGACTATCAAAATAGAGGAGTTTGACTTATGTGATTATGATTGTTCTCTGAATGTTTACATGAAGCATGATCACGTTTCAAGGTGAAAGACTTCCAGTTACTGATTTAGAGAATAATCCATCACAGTGAAGTCATTATTTAAAGAAGCTAAGCTTCAGGAAATTATGTTGCAGCTTAAGATATTTGATGAGATGCTGCAACATATTTCAGGACATGTTTATTGAGTACACATCCCGAGAGATTTTCTGAGTTTAGAAAACCTCTTATAATCTAATGCCTTTGTAAAGATGTCAGCCAGCTGATCTTCTGTAGGAATGTACTTTAAGCACATTATATTTTTCTCAACTATATCACGAATAAAATGATGTTTAATATCTATGTGTTTAGTACGTGAGTGTTGAACATGATTTTTTGAAATATCAATAGCACTTGAATTATCACAATATATGGCCAGGGTGCCACTGGTTAACCCATAATCCCCCAACATTTGTTTCATCCAAATTAGTTGACCACAACATCCTCCAGCAGCTACATATTCTGATTCAGCTGTTGAGAGAGATACACAATTTTGCTTTCTACTAAACCAAGAAACCAGATTATTCCCCAAAAAGAAACATGCACCTGAAGTGCTTTTTCTGTCACTAACATCCCCAGCCCAATCAGAATCACTAAAACCTATCAAGTTTGTGTTTGTGTCTTTGAAAAACTGAATCCCTAAATCTACTGTACCTGCAACATACCTAATAATCCTCTTCACAGCTTTAAGATGAGTGACTTTGGGATTAGCTTGATACCTGGCACACACACAAACACTAAACATAATGTCAGGCCTGCTTGCTGTTAGATACAGAAGGCTTCCAATCATGCTTCTGTAAAGAGTGTTGTCAACATCTTCAGCAACATCATCCTTGGACAGTTTTTGACTTGAACCCATTGGAGTTTTCATGTGCTTGGCTGACTCCAACTCAAACCTTTTGACCAGATTTAGAGCATACTTCTTTTGATTTACAAAAATTCCTTCTCTTGTCTGTCTGATCTGGAGTCCTAGGAAGTAATTCAACTCTCCTTTCATGCTCATTTCAAAAGTGTGAGACATAGAATCTACAAAAGACTGAAACAGGTTAGCATAAGTAGAACCAAAAACAATATCATCAACGTATATCTGTACAATAATGATATGGTTATTTGTTCTTCTAACAAATAGAGTTATGTCTGCTTCTCCTCTAGTGAATTGTATTTCAAGTAAGAAGTCAGTGAGTCTTTGATACCAAGCTCTAGGAGCTTGTTTAAGACCATACAGAGCCTTCTTAAGCTTGAACACATGATCAGGTTTGGCAGAATCTTCAAAACCCTTGGGCTGCTCTACATATGCTTCTTCATTTAAAACACCATTTAGAAATGCACTTTTGATGTCCATCTGATACAGTTTGATTTTAAGAAAACAGGCTATAGCAAGAAGTAACCTAATAGATTCAATTCTAGCTACTGGAGCAAAGGTTTCATCAAAATCTATACCTTCAATCTGAGTATAACCTTGTGCTACTAACCTAGCCTTATTTCTAACAACTGTACCTTTTTCATCAGTTTTATTTTTGAAGATCCACTTAGTTCCTATCACATTTACATGACTTGGTCTGGGAACTAAGTACCAAACATCATTCCTGATGAACTGATTCAGCTCTTCATGCATTGCATTAATCCAAAATTCATCCTTCAGTGCTTCTGCAATATTCCTTGGTTCGACTGAAGATACAAAGCAAGTAGTTCCAGTTAGTGTACATTCAGAAGATAAATTTGCAAATCTTACCATATCTCTGTAATTCATTCTCTCTTTTCTTCTGGTCCTTATCCCATCAAAGATATCTCCCACAACTTGAGTCGATGGGTGATTTTTCTGGATTCTACTTGATGGTTCATTTCTGCAGACATCATGAGTTGGCTGCAATTCAGCTTATGTGCTCTCTGTAGGAAGTATTGAGTCAGATGTGGTAACACTTGGCTCAACACCCTCTTCTCTTGATACTGGACTGTTTATATCTGGAGCATCTGTGGCAGAAGTGTCTCCTCCGGTTGTTTCTCCTTCAGCAATTAGGTCATCAACTTCATCTTCAGCTGTTTTACTGCGGAGATCAGCAAAATCATCAAATACCACATTTACAGATTTAATAATGGTTCGAGTTCTTAAGTTATATACTCTATAAGCATGACTGTTATTAGAGTATCCCACAAATAAACTCAACTCACTTTTTGAACCAAATTTAGCTAGATGATCTCTGTCATTTAGGACAAAGCAAACACATCCAAACACATGCTTGTATTCTAGATCAGATTTTTCTCTTAAAAAATACACCAAAGTATATCTCGAAAAATCATCAACACACACAAATACATATTTTTTACCACCTAGGCTTTCTACCTCTATAGGACCCATACGATCCATATGTACAAGTTCAAAACAAATGGTGGTACCAACGGGTTGTAACACTTTGTGTGGTACTCTAGTTTGCTTTCCCTTCTGGCACATTCCGCATATAGGGATGTCCTTGATCTTGAGATCAGGAATTTCTCTTATGGCATTGTACTTGTTGAGCAGCTTCAGATTTTTGAAGTTTGTGTGCCCAAGTTTCTGGTGCCACAGCTCTACTTCACTTACTCTTGAATTCTTGCATGAGATGGTGTCACCTGTTTGATAGCAATTATCCATTGATCTGGAACCTGTAAGTACACAATGATTTTGATTATCAAACACAGAACAACAGTATTTATCAAATTCTACACGTAGATCATCATCACACAATTGACTGATACTGATGAGGTTTGATCCCAATCCTTCAACATGTAGGATATTTGAAAGTTTTGGAAGTCCCTCAATACTGAGTGTTCCTCGTCCAACCACTTTGCCTTTAGCTCTTCCTCCATAGGTTACACGTCCTCCATTGAGTGTATGGTAGTTTGATAGAAACTCTTTAGTTCCAGTCATGTGCCTAGAGCATCCACTATCAAAGTACCATGAACCTGAAATGTTAGCATTTAAAGAGGTGTATATTGCTTTGCACATAAGTTTACCTTTGGGAGTCCATATTCTACACTCCTTTTTGGTAAATTCTACCTTTTTCTTGGAGGTGTTCCCTGGAGTGTTGTGACTCATCCTGTACAACATTTTGTCACTACTTAGTTTCTCACACAATGGACGGGTATGTCCTGGTGAGAAACAGTCATGACAAATGTATCCCCTTATTCTGGACTCTGAAGTGGTGACTGTGGAATTTCTGCATTCTTTTCCATTTGAACCCTTCTCTTTTATAAAGACAATCTCCTTCTTCTTTACTGGCTTGTGTTTCTTCACTTGGTTTTTGAACCCTAGACCTTCATTTTTGTTGTACTTCTCCAGTGACACAATCTCTTTGAGTTCATCTTTCACCTTTGCCAGTTCAAGATCCTTCTTGGTGATACCAACCTCCAAATGAGTGATTGTTTCTTTGAGAGAAGGATTTTCCTTGTTGACTGCATCTAGAGCATGAGTCTTCTTCTCCAAGTCACTGAACAATTTCTTGTACATTTCTTCCTCATCACTAACTGCTTCATTATTGGATTCTGCTGCATTCAAGGAAATAGAGTTTAAACATGTATAATGATCAGTATTAAACTCAGAAATTTCAGTTACTGAAAGTGTTTCAGAAAGTGTTGCAGCATCCAGAGGAACTCCTTGTGATTCTGTTTCAGAGGCACTTCCAGTGAGATATCTGACAGAAAGAGCTTGTTTAGAGGATTGCTGTTCCTCCGTCTGTTCAGGTTGTTCTTCCTCCTCATCGCTGACAGCACAAATCAAACTCATTCCTCTCCTTCTCAAGGTATTTGCACATTCATTAGCATAATGTCCAAATCCTGAACAGGCCCTGCATTTAATATGATCCAAGTTAGGTGGTTCAGAATTTGAACGAATAAAAGAAGAATTTTTTAAATTGTTTTGAGAAGGTGTTTGAGGAAATGTTCTCTGTGGAATAGATCTGTTCCGGGGCTGAGCTTGTCGATTTTGTGGAGACCCTTCTGAAAATAACTGCCTGGGCTTGATTCCACTTCGTCTGTACGCCCTATTGAATTTCTGAATCTGAAATGCCACATTGTTGAGGCATTCTTCTGCATCATCATCATATTCCGGAGCAACATCTTCCTTCTCTAATTCTGCCTGGAGTGCATTTGAGATAGCCTTTCCTTTCTCCTTTCTTTGATCTTCGAAGTTCATCTCTCTGGACTTGAGACTTCCAATTAATTCGTCCAGCCGTAGAGATGATGTATCTTTAGCCTCCTCAATAGCAGTAACCGTCATGCTGAACCTTTCTGGAAGAGTTCTCAATACCTTATTCACTAGTGTCTCGTTGATCAAAGGACCACATAAGGATTGAAATTCATTAGCTAAATCAATCAATTTCTCATTGTACTGAGAAATTGTTTCAGTTTCCTCCATTCTCAGTCTCTCGAATTTGGAAGAGAGTAATCTGAGCTTGGTTCTTCTGACACTATCTGATCCCTCACACTGTAGCTGAAGAACTTCCCAAGCATCCTTCGCAGAAGTGCACACTGAAATCAATTTGAACATTGTTAAATCTACTGAATTAAAGATTGCATTTAATGCCTTTGAGTTTTGATTGGCATTTGCTAGATCATCTGTTGTCCACCGTAATTCTGGTGTTGGAGATACATCTCCATCCGCATCTGTTGTAGTTGGTGGCTTCCATCCAGTAAGAATAGATCTCCAGGCTCTCTCATCAATGGCTTTGATGTACGCCCTTATCTTGACTTTCCAGTAGGTGTAGTTTGTGCCATCAAGTACAGGAGGTCGCATAGAAGCAGTCATCTGAGTATCCATCACGAATTCGTTTCTGTAAAGAAAATAGGAACAAACACTTAGTATACGTCAAGTGTTGGCTCTTGATGCCAATTGAAAGAATTTATGGTCCCGAATTCGTATTATACAGAGATGTTATCTGAAATGTTGTGACACTTGAGACAACATGCAGCGGAAATATAAAGATTAAAAGACAGTACTCAGAATTAAAAATGTTCACAAGTAAAGACTTGTGAACTTGCCCTTTACAGGACGGAAAAATATATTAAAATCAGTATTCCAAGAATACAAACAGAAGAGGTGCGAAAACTTCTTCCTTATGAATGAATCTTTTTCAAGATCATTCTTACAATCAAATCTAGATACTAAAAGAAAAATATTAAAAATTCTAGATTTCAAAGAATGTACTCGTGAGGAGTACGTAAAGAACTTATGAATGAATCACTATCTTGATCATTCTTACAACCAAGTCTAGAAACATATATACTATACAATCTAGACTACAAAGAATGTACTTATGAGAAGTACGTAAAGAATGTACTCATAAGGAGTACGTAAAGATTGTACTCATGAGGAGTACAAACGACCGATTCTAAAACCACTCTAAAACTCTCGTGAATATTCTTCAGCCCTCGGTTTTTATTTCGTAGAATCGATTATCTTCCTTGAGTATTGAAGTCGGTATTTATAGGCATTCCAAGCATCCACTCCTCAGCCCATGATCTGCAAGAAAACCAACTACAAGAGCACTCAAGAACATGGGTTAGTGGGTTAGTGGGTTAGTTTAAGGAGTTAGAATAATATTCACAATTAAACCCACTTAAGCACTACTTAGCCCACTAAGCACTATACTTAACCCACTAAGCACTATTTATTCCATAACTAAAATTTAGTTAGAAAATAAGAAAGTTAAAAACAAAATGTGGAAATTAATCCACGTGTTTCACTTACAAATCTACGCACTTTAGGTTTGGGATACGACTACTCTGAAGAACGCCAACTGGATGTAGATAGCATTGGCTGGCTGTCGGGGCTTTCTCAGTTGGAGCACCTCAACATGAAACATGTTAACCTCGGCAAAGCATCCAACTACTGGCAGTGGCAGCAGGTCATCGATCACCACTCTCCCTTCTTTGGTTGAACTACGTATCCGTTATTGCAGACTTGATTTCGATAATGCCCCCTTGAATATTACTACTTCTCTAGCCATTCTTGATCTCGCTGGAAACAATTTAATGGATACCACAGCCAAATGGATTTCTCAACTCAGCAACCTCATGTATCTTGATCTCTCCAATAATAATTTCAACTCCATTCCAGATTGGCTCTACTCTTTGAAAGGTCTCCAGTTTTTAGATATGAGAAACAACAATCTACAAGGTTCACTTTCGAACGATATAGCAAATCTAACCTCTCTCAACACCCTCGATTTATCTTGGAATCATCTTTCTGGCGAAATCCCAAGAGGAATTACTGCCAACTTGTGCAAAATGCAGAAATTGTACTTTTCTCGTAATAATTTCCAAGGAGATTTATCGTATTCATTTGGAAATATGTCGGAGTGCTTTTTAGGATCTCTGGAATACCTTGATCTGTCGGATAATCAACTCTACGGTCAGCTAACCGCTCAATTTGGAGAGTTTAAGAGTCTTCAAACCATCGATCTTGGCTTTAACAATTTGTCTGGTGCAATACCAATCAATATAGGAAAGCTCTCTTCCTTGGAAACTTTACTCCTGGCTGATAACAAACTGTCTGGAAATCTTCCAGAGAGTTTGGGGCAACTTTCTAACTTGGAATATATTAAGATTGAAGATAACAAGTTGGAAGGAGTTGTGAGTGAAATCCATTTTGCCAATCTCACTAAATTGATGTATTTATATGCCTCTGGTAACCACTTGACTTTGAAAGTAAGCACAAATTGGATTCCACCCTTCGAAATTGCAGAACTTACGTTGGGTTCGTGGGACTTGGGCGAAGGAGGTCAGATTCCCACATGGATTGAGAAACAGAAGCTGAATATCGACAAGCTTGATCTATCTGGTACTGGAATCTCCGGCATTGTTCCTAGCTGGATTTGGAAGATCGATTATTTATGTGGACCTCTCTCATAATCAACTCCACGGCAACATTCCCTTTATAAGTGACACTCAACCGATTCAATGGTTCATTGCCTCAAGTAGCTCATTTTTTAGCTCTAGATCTCTCCAATAACTCGTTTTCGGGAGGTTTATCTCACTTTCTCTGCAACATTGTTGGGTGCTAAATACCTAACACGCAAGTGCACGTATCGCAAACAAGTAGTAAAAGTGGACTCGTGAGAGTCGGATGTCGATCCCACAGGGAATACTCAAATTATCTAATCCTAAGTACCATAAATTCTAACAACTATGATTTTTATCCAGCCTACGCAAGATTGTCAAATTAATTAACTAAATAAATTAAACTAATTAAGAACGCAAATAAACACGAGAAAATATCAATAAAAACGGACCTAGGATTTTATCTTCCCCCTATGCAAGAATTGCTCTCCCAAAACCCCTCAATTATGAAATATATGATTCATGATTATTAACCCGAGACACTAATTTACTCATAACCCGCTGTCGCGTGTATTATGAGTCTATTATTCATAAACGGTTCACTATATGTCTATGCAAACAAATTATGAATAAAGCATTAACTAACAAGTCTCGTAAATGGCTACATAAGGTGATATCTGTATGTCTACGACACCACATGCAATTGACACACTCATCCGGTGAAAACTACTCGAAGGTTCTTATACTTACCGTCTAATTATCAAAATAGCTCTGTCGAGTCAATCCCAATAATCACAGATAAAGCACATAAATTGATCAAGTTCATGCACTAACAATCATAACAAGTATAAGAAATAATCATAAAATCATAATTGCATAATCTCAAGAAAACGGTTTCACAATCCCCACATAGGGTTCCAACAAAATCCTAGATTAAAAACTTAGCTACTCATAACGAAAAACATAATAAAAGTAATAAAAGTCATAGATTAAGAAAAGATAGGTGAAAGAAGAATTATGATGAAGAGTTGTCAATTCTCCGTCTTCGATTCTTCGTTCTCTCGCTCCTCTCGCTTCAAGGTTGTGTCAAAAGTCCCCATTGATTCGTGCCTGGTTTGGGCTTAAATAGATGTCCCAACTTGGTAGATGATTCTAGGTTTCCTTGTGTGTTTAAAAGTCCAAAATTGCCTCCAACGTGATTTGGCACGGCCGCGCGAAAATCAGTGCAATTCTCGCACGGCCGCGCGAGAATCGCCGAACCTTCTGCCCAAATTCAGCATTTGGCACGGCCGTGCCAAAAAATAGGCTGATTTTGGCACGGCCGTGCGGGCCTGTTTTCAGCCAATTTCAGCATATTTTTAATTATTTCACTTTTGGCCCATATTTTCTCCAAATTTGCAGTTTTGACCTCAAACTTTTCCAATTCTTCAATTTATACCTAAAATACAATAAATCAACTTTTTAACCACCAATTATCGTTAAATCACACCAAAAGCTCAAATAAAAAGGTACGATAAAGTATAAAAATATATACTTAACACACCCCCAAACTTGATCTTTTGTTTGTCATCAAGCAAAAACTAGCAACTTTCACAGCAACACTCTCAACAAATGCCTCTGATCATCACATAGATTAATGGTCAACTTTCATTTTTTCAGAACTTGCAATTATCATGACAATTCTCAAAAAATTACAAGCTCGTAATTGATAGATACGTATTCACTCACCATTGCTAAAAACCACAAACCATGCTATCGCTTCATGTATCCCATATTTGTACATTAAAAATGGAGAAAATTTATACTTACATAATAATATTCAACTCCAAAGACTCACCAAATTTCTTTACTCGGCTAGTATCAAATAATTGAGCTATTGGGATCGTTGGGACTTTTTGGCTTTCAAATGTTGGGCTTTTTGGTTCGAGGTAGGAGATATGGGTATAGGTGGTTATGCTTCTTGAATTGAGATGATTACGCCAAATTTTGATAGATAGGCGTTTGAAACAATGAATTCACCTCTAAGGACTTTAATACACTCGATTCTTAAGAGTTCAAAAGTCTCCACTTTTGCTCTTAAGACAATGGATCGAGCTTTCAAAACAGTTCAACAACTAGTCCTTACTTCCCCTTCTAGTCTCTTCTTCTTCTTTTTCTTTCTCTTTTTTTTTTTATTATTTTTTTTTTTTTATATATTTTTTTTTTTTTTTTCTTTTCTTTTTAGAAGTAGAAGGACCTTATAAAAAATTTTTTCGACCGAACTCCAAGGGTTAATTTTTCAAAAATCTCCACTTATTCTACCTTATACACATTGGCTAAAAGAAAGAACACCGTTTCTCCAAGGCTCAATCAAGGTTCGAATGATAAAAATTTAAAGGTAGGCTTGAAAGGCTCAAACGGTTCAAAGATGGCCCAAATCACTTCCCAAATTGCTCAACAATTTAATATTTCACTTTGTAAATTCCTAAGGCAAGTTCTAAAACCGAATAGCATATGATATAGCATAAATTAATTCCACGTTTTAAAACACAAAACTTTCAACCAAAGCGAGGCATAATTCGTGATTCCTAACAATGACTCCTTCCTACGACACTTTGAATCAAAAGCTCACCAAAATTCAATCACAATCAAGATAAAGCAAGTAATTTCATCATTAAACATCAACCATCTTTCATCATCATGATTCATCGAAGCATTTATCTCAAACTTTTTTTTTTTTTGAAAGCAATAAAAAAACTAAAACAACTAAAATAAAAAAAAAATCCTAAGGCATGCAAACTAAAAAATTAAGGCACATAAAAGCAAGTAATTATCCACCCCCAAACTTAAAATTTACATTGCCCTCAATGTAATTAGCACGAAGTTTGAGGATAGAATACACCTGAATAAGTCGTTTTGGCCATGTCCGGGCTGCTCTTCCACCCTCGCCTTTATTATGCTTCAGTTGAGGTTCGCACGGCCGTATGAGATTTTGAACTATTTTCCGCACGGCCGTGCGAATTACCAAAATTGGGCAGTAGCTTCCAGATTTTTCACACGGCCGTGTGAAATTAAGCCTTGTTTTGGGACGGCCGTAAGAGCTGCAAATTTGCGATTTTTGGTCCTAAAAATTAAAAACATGTTTAATTTGTTAGTTTGCATGCTTATAAAATAAATAAACAAAATAAAACAAGAAAAATAAATAAGAAAAACGAAAATCTCGGGTTGCCTCCCGAGAAGCGCTAAGTTTATAGTCTTCAGCCAGACTTTGTTCCTTCTCTTCAATTCCTTAGCTTTTGAACCCATCTCTTAACTTCCTTTTGGAGAAAGTCTTGAATAAATGGGTTGATCCGATTCTTCTTTCGACTGGTTCGCTTAGGAATGCCCTTGAATTTAGTCTTCTTGATGTCATGAGGCTTGCCAACATCGTCTTTTATCACGATGTTTTGAGTAGGTGTTGTAACCAACTCAACCTTTTTCTTTTGTTCTCCTACATGCACATTAGTATCCACAAAAAAATTTAAATCATGTAATTTAACAGGAAAAAGTTTAGAATCACTTACCTCATCAAGAAGATAACATCCATTAGCCGTAATAGGCTTTTCATCCACCCGGTACACCTTGAAGATCACCGTTTCGTCCCCCACACTCATTCTTAGCTCTCTCTTTCCTACATCAATAATTGATCTACCGGTTGCTAAAAAGGGGCGTCCTAAGATAAGGGGAATATTTTCATCTTCCTCTATGTCAAGTACTAGAAAATCAGCCGGGAGTATGAACTTATCTACTTTAACCAATACATCCTCAACTATACCTAAAGGGTGAGTAAAAGATCTATCGGCTAGCTGCAAGGTCACGGAAGTAGGCTTAATTTCTCCTAAATTCAATTTCTCATAGATTGATAAAGGCATTAAATTTACGCTTGCCCCTTGATCACACAATGCCCGCCCAAAATACCTAGTACCTATTGTGCATGGAATGGTACAACTGCCCGGATCTCTAAGCTTCGGTGGAATTTTATTTGCAAGGATAGCACTACTTTGCTCATTGAGGTCTATGATTGCTGCACACTCCGGAAGCCTCATCTTCTTCGATACAAGTTCCTTTATAAACTTAACCCAATTCGGCATATGCTTAAGTGCCTCAACAAAAGGAATATTAACATGCAATTTTTTAAGATAATCCAAAAATGACTGAAATTGCATATCAAGCTTAGAGTTTTGAAAACGTTGAGGGAAAGGTACCTTGGGAGTAGGTTCACTTACTGTGATCTTTGTGTTGCTTGGCCCGACCTCGGTTTTTTCCTTGGGCTCCTCTAGGCGGTGGTGCAACAGACTTTTTAGGACCTTCCTCTAATTGTCTCCCATTTCGCAAAGTTACTGCATTGCACTGCTCGATGTTGCTCTTTCGAGGATCTTCCGTATTCGACGGCAGTGCTCCCGACGGCCTCGCGTTTAGTTGGGTTGCAAGTTGACCCATTTGTGTCTCAAGGTTCCGAATGGATGCTTGAGTCGACGTCATGAATTTTGCTAAGATGTCAGCGAGGTCAACTCCTTGGGGTGGAGCTTGAGGCGGATTTTGGAATCCGGGAGCTGCCCTTTGTCCTTGCTGATTTCCTCCCCATCCAAAGTTGGGGTGATCTTTCCATCCCGGATTATAAGTGTTGGAGTACGGGTTCCTTTGTTGTCGATTAGTGTCATGCACGTATTTTAGAGACTCCGTTTCTTCTACGCACTGGTTGGGAACTTGGACAGCATGGATTTGCTGAGTTTGCAATGCTGCTACTTGCTTTGATAGCTTCTCTAATTGGGCAGTGATTGCGGTGACCCCGTCTAACTCCAAAATTCCTCCCGTCTTTATGGTTCCGCTATTTGACCGGTCCGATGCCCGCATGTATTTATTCCTAGCGATTCGCTCCAAAAGTTCGTATGCTTCGTCATAGGTCAAGCTCATGAACATACCGCCAGCTGCTGAATCGAGCACCGTTCTCGAATTATCTTGCAACCCGTCATAAAATATTTGAAGTTGCCGCCACTCTTGAAGACCATGATTGGGGCATCTCCGAATTAATTGTTTGAACCGCTCCCACGTCTCGAATAACGCTTCACCGGCATCTTGTATGAAATTTTGTATTTCTCTCCGGATTCTCTCAGTTTTTGTTGGGGAGTTGTATGTGTTCATGAAGAGTTGTGCTAGTTGGGGCCAAGATGAGATGGAGTGCGGTGCACGAGTTTGCAACCATTCTCGGGCTGCCCCTTGTAAAGAGTGCTTGAACAGGCGGAGTTGCAGTGCTTCGGGTGATACTCCGTTTATCTTGTGCGAATCACATGTTTCGAGGAAGTTGACCAAGTGGAGATGTGGATCTTCATGAGCTAGTCCGCTGAATAACCCATTGTTTTGGAGCATAGTAAGGAGTCCCGCTCGAATTTCGAAATTGTTGGCTTCAATGGGGGGCTGCTGGATGCTCGATTGAAACCCATTGAGTGTTGGAACGGTGTACTCATGCAATGCTCGTTGACGAGGTGGTGGATTAATTAGCAGAAGTTGCTCTTGCTCGTTGACGATATTTCCTGCCGCATTCGGTAGGCGCCCTTGGTCATCTCCCCTGCGATTATTCTCTTCTTCCATTCGCATAAAAAGTACCTAAACAAAAATAATAAAAATAAAATAAGCAAAGAAGATAATTAAATAAAATAAATAAAACGGCTGAAGTAAGAAAAATTGCTCAAATTTAATATTAGGATAAATAGATAATTTAGCCGTATTCCCCGGCAACGGCGCCAAAAACTTGTTGGGTGCTAAATACCTAACACGCAAGTGCACGTATCGCAAACAAGTAGTAAAAGTGGACTCGTGAGAGTCGGATGTCGATCCCACAGGGAATACTCAAATTATCTAATCCTAAGTACCAAATTCTAACAACTATGATTTTTATCCAGCCTACGCAAGGTTGTCAAATTAATTAACTAAATAAATTAAACTAATTAAGAACGCAAATAAACACGAGAAAATATCAATAAAAACGGACCTAGGATTTTATCTTCCCCCTATGCAAGAATTGCTCTCCCAAAACCCCTCAATTATGAAATATATGATTCATGATTATTAACCCGAGACACTAATTTACTCATAACCCGCTGTCGCGTGTATTATGAGTCTATTATTCATAAACGGTTCACTATATGTCTATGCAAACAAATTATGAATAAAGCATTAACTAACAAGTCTCGTAAATGGCTACCTAAGGTGATATCTGTATGTCTACGACACCACATGCAATTGACACACTCATCCGGTGAAAACTACTCGAAGGTTCTTATACTTACCGTCTAATTATCAAAATAGCTCTGTCGAGTCAATCCCAATAATCACAGATAAAGCACATAAATTGATCAAGTTCATGCACTAACAATCATAACAAGTATAAGAAATAATCATAAAATCATAATTGCATAATCTCAAGAAAACGGTTTCACAATCCCCACATAGGGTTCCAACAAAATCCTAGATTAAAAACTTAGCTACTCATAACGAAAAACATAATAAAAGTAATAAAAGTCATAGATTAAGAAAAGATAGGTGAAAGAAGAATTATGATGAAGAGTTGTCAATTCTCCGTCTTCGATTCTTCGTTCTCTCGCTCCTCTCGCTGCAAGGTTGTGTCAAAAGTCCCCATTGATTCGTGCCTGGTTTGGGCTTAAATAGATGTCCCAACTTGGTAGATGATTCTAGGTTTCCTTGTGTGTTTAAAAGTCCAAAATTGCCTCCAACGTGATTTGGCACGGCCGCGCGAAAATCAGTGCAATTCTCGCACGGCCGCGCGAGAATCGCCGAACCTTCTGCCCAAATTCAGCATTTGGCACGGCCGTGCCAAAAATAGGCTGATTTTGGCACGGCCGTGCGGGCCTGTTTTCAGCCAATTTCAGCATATTTTTGATTATTTCACTTTTGGCCCATATTTTCTCCAAATTTGCAGTTTTGACCTCAAACTTTTCCAATTCTTCAATTTATACCTAAAATACAATAAATCAACTTTTTAACCACCAATTATCGTTAAATCACACCAAAAGCTCAAATAAAAAGGTACGATAAAGTATAAAAATATATACTTAACAAACATGCTAAGTAATGAAACCATCTCAGGGTTGGGATTTCTTCATCTTTGGGGAAACCAGTTAACTGGAGATATACCAGATTGCTGGATGAAATACTCATCTTTACAATACTTGAATATAGGCAATAACATGTTTTCTGGAACTATCCCAAATTCTGTCGGTTTTCTTACAGGATTGACGTCTTTGAATCTACACAACAACGAAATTTCAGGCCAAATACCTTTTTCAATGCGTAATTGCACGAGATTGGTGAAGATCGACCTCGCTAACAATGACCTTGATGGAAGCATACCAACATGGATGGGAACAAGCCTACCCGAATTGATGATTCTCATTTTGCGCTCGAACAATTTGAGTGGTGAGATCTCTCCAGATATATGCCACCTAAACCACCTTCAGATCTTGGATCTTTCGGACAACAGGTTTTCTGGAATAATACCTAGGTGCACCGACAACTTTACTGCAATGGCCACGAAAAGAAGTTTGGCCGAATATGGCACTGGAGAACTAGACTTTAATACATACTTGGGTTTCTTTCAGGACAGTGCAACAGTCACCACAAAAAGAAATGAGTTACGATATGACACCATTGTTGCATTGGTTACTAACATTGACCTTTCCGAGAACAATTTGTCGGGAGATATTCCAAAGGAGTTGACAAGTCTAACAGAATTGAGATCAGTCAACCTGTCTGGGAATCACTTTACTGGAATTATTCCTAGTAATATTGGAGACATGAAGCAACTAGAATCTCTCGATCTGTCGAGAAACTCTCTATCCGGTGAAATGCCAAATAGCTTCAGAGGTATGTCAACTTTGAATTATCTAAATGTCTCTTACAATAACTTAACAGGAAGAATACCAGAAAGTACCCAACTCCGGGGATTCAATGCTTCGAGCTTTATCGGTAACAACCTTTGTGGGCCTCCATTGACAAGCAATTGCAGCAGCTCTGATGGACCATTGAAGAAAGATGATAATCACTATAAATCTTCTTCTTCTTCTTCATCAAAGATAGAGTGGTTATATGTGTTTGTGTCTTTAGGATATGCTGTCGGACTTTCAATTTTTTGCACAACGTTGTTGTTGAAAAAATCGTGGAGGGAAGCATATTATGAGTTTATGGAAAATATGTGGAACAGAGTTTCTGCGTATTTCTATATAAAATGGAGAAAGCTCACAAAACCCTCAGGTTGAGTTCTGGCCGGAAAGTTGCATCCACTCTTTATTTGGGTTTTTTTTCGTAACACTAATGTACTGGTCCCATATTATAAGGTCTGATTGTGTCATTGCAGTGGATAAGTATTCATGTAAAACTACAGTTGATTGTTACATACATTTGTGTTTGGTACCATTCATTAGAAGTTGTGATATCAAGAATCTAAATTTTATAATTGTGTTTGATAAATTGAGTTTGAGATATGATTTTCTTTTTCCCTTTTTTGAATTAATACTTGTGAAATAGTTGATGTCACCAGATAGAGTTATATTTATCATTTTCAACCATAATATAACAAGCACTATTAAAGTAGTTACTAGATCAAGTCTACAAGTAACCATTTATTATTTGTGAATTAAAATCCACCAAATTCAAGAAACAAAGACATAATAATGTACTTAGAGATGGTACGGAGCTTTGATGCCATCAATATCATCTTGCCCCAAACCCTTTCTAAATCCAGATCCAGTAGTAGGATACATTATAGCACCACCGTCATTCGTATGCCCGAGTCCAAGAACATGGCTGAGTTCGTGCAAACCTATCGTCTGCAAATCAAATTTACCGGGCACAACACCATCTACCCACACTTCATCTCCATCCAAGTGAATCCTACCGTCACTCGGTGCAAAAGCATGCACCAAAAATGTGTTGCACAAAAAATGTATACTAGCATAATAATATCTCATGTACAGTGAAATCCTTAAGAAGCTTGTGTCGACAACGTCTGGATCCATTATCGAATATGTTTGCATACATGTGTTTTGCAGAAATGCATTACAGGTATAAAAAAAAATTTAAAAAAAATTTAAAAAAAAAAAAAAAAAAAGACCTGTACAGTAAAAATGTAAAATCCTAAAGAAGCATATATATATATATATAT
The DNA here is from genome assembly GCF_000504015.1 of Erythranthe guttata. The sequence goes on from NW_012193628.1 coordinate 173,112, forward strand.
ATATATGAATTATTAAATTTCCAATATAAATTGGACTATAGTATTGTCTAATGGCGAGGGCCATCAGACAACTGAGTCTCCCTCAAATTCCATTTGAGAAGGGATTTGATGCTACGCAGGAAATCAGAGGTGGGGTCGGATTGAGAAGCAATGGGAACAGGACAACGAGACATGCTGCAGACGATCGCATCTCCAGGTGCCAACTCTTTTCTGCCCTTACCATCAAACGAAACCCATGCACTGCTTCTGCTACCAACCGGTACCACAACTCTAACACTAACATTCTCAGGCAGCATTAGAGGCCTAAACGATAAAGAATGAGGGCATATTGGCGTGAAAAGAATCCCAGGAACCTGTCAATAAACCAAATTAATTATAAAAAAAAAAAACAAATTAATCGCCATAACACAAATTACGTGTGCTAACTGCTAAACACACCTGAGGGTGAACCATTGATCCTCCAGCAGCAACTGAATATGCTGTGCTGCCAGAAGTAGTTGATAATATGAGGCCATCCCCTTGCACGTCTGTGACAAAAGTGCCGTCCCAGTAGCATTTCAGATACGTGAGGAACGGTGAGACCCCACGGTCAATTGTGACCTCATTCAGTACAAGAATGGGCCCTTCACTTTTAGCTGCATCTCGTCTGATGATGTGGCATTGCAATCGATGTCTTAACATGATATTTACGGGACCCACGAGTACTGAAGACAGATCTTTGTCGAAGTGGTCCTTGCCTGGTTGTGTTAAGGATAAAATATTGAACTGGGGAATATAATTGATGGAAAATGCTTAATCATGCGATGGAAAAAGTTCGAAGAAAAATGAACATGCAATGTAAGAAACCCCATGCAGGAAATTTTAGGATACTGAATGTGGTCATAAAACCTAGAGAGCCTAAAGAGAATGGCACGATCGGAGGAACTGGCCCTTTAAACATCGACGCAGTCTGCGAAATTGAAAAATTGATATAATTACCGAAGTCAATGAATGCAATAAAAAAGGAAAATGTAATGATGATCATTCGAGACAGGGATTAGGCATTAGGTATAACATAATTTACGAGTCACCTTTTTTTTCTTTTCTTTTTTTTCAAATAATTTTTGTGACGACACTAAATCTTGCTAAAATCACCAAAGAGAAAAAACATACCCAAAGGACAGTTCCATCTCCACCCAGAGTCAATACCAGGTCAACCTTTGTATGCAGTAGCGGCATATCCTCTATGAAAACAATAATGAAAAAATGTGAAGTTGGCAACATGTGGACAAGCCTTCATTAATCATGATTAAATTTATTATCGGAACATTACCACTGAAATAAGAGTGGTAAAATGCATATAAAGTAATTTAGCTGAAGAAGAATGTTTCTTACCATCTCGCCAGGTCTGTACAAAGCTGTAGTACGATGATTCTTCCAAAAGCTCAGCCTTGATTCGTGGTTCCACAAATACGTTTAAGTTTTTATGCTCTTTCAACCATCTATAAAAAAGAATCTGGCAGTCAGACTTACATCAAACTAATCAAGTATTAACACAGTAAGATTCATGAGAAAGAAGCACACTGTCAACATTCAACTAATATTAATTAAAAGAGAATTTTACGTAGATATGAAATCTAGGTATTCATATGTAGTAATATTCATCTAAGAGGACAACTAACTTTGAGAAACGATTAGCATAATTGGAAAGTCAGATGGGAAACTAATTTCCTACACTTAATAAGATTCTTGTTTCCTATTATTAAATTATATCGGACGGAAAAAATTTACAGATTTGACACCACATGAGGGTCATCTGAAGTGTAATAATACCAAATGATTCTCTGACAAGTTTAGTAGGTATTCATTAGAAAAAGAAAAGGTTAATGCAGCTAAAAGAATTGACAGAACAAGAAACTTATGCATTACCAAAAAGTACGAGATGAAGCATGTAAAATCATTGCTCCATGCAGCAGGTAACAGAACCACTCAAAAGCTCTCAAAGTTAAGAAGACCAAGAACCAGTCTGCCTTATTAATAATACTTTCTTGAAATATTATGAAAAATAAATGCATATAAAGTAATTTAGGAGAAAGTAAAAAATATAACTGTAACATGCAACCTCCAATCTTCGGATTATGGTAAAACTATACAATATAACATACCATAAGTAGGTTACCTCTATCAGTAAATCAATATCTCTATATCAAACCTAGAAACAGTACAGAAAATTCACGTCGCACTTCACAGCAATTAAAGTATTTTCAGGTATCAAAAGGTGACGATAGTATAACTTTTATAAGGAACAAGCAAGTTTATTTCACATTTCACAACACAAACCCTACAAAATCTTTTAAAGCATCAGTATCCAGAACGATCATGAATTTTGCTTGCAAGCTATTACTCTACCTATAACATACATTGTTGTCATTTTATCAGTAAATCTCAACTCTAGTTACAATTTTATTTTCATCTTGATTACGACGAACAGCACATTATCAAAAACTTAAGGAAGGGGAAATAAGTTGCAGAAAAAGAAAATGTAAAATACTAACATATTCGAGAATCCTACCTGACCATTTCCAAACATGCTTTTCGGACAGGAGCTGAATTTGGCTTAGTGGCTACAAGAACAGTCTGTGGAGGAGATTCCCACGTCAAACAGATCTGAAAATACAGTATTAAGTATGAGTCTTAAAAACCCGTATTTAAGATAGAAATTCTGAGAAATGCAAATCAAAAGGAAATGAGATAATAAATACTTAAACCTGTTTACTGCTGCGCTCTGCAGTCGTTATATTACCCTTCTCAAAAGAGACAATGTCATGTTTGTGGCTGTCACTCTTTTCACCCTTGCAGTACCATGACAGCTTAAATGATGCCTATCTCCACAAACAAGTTTCTCAATTCTCGTTAAGTAGCCAACAACAAAGTAAAACGATAAATATCTTTACTTCAAGTTATTCAACTTGGGGGAAGAACAATTAGTGAAAAAATTAAGCATGCAATGTCATACCTTCCCCATCACCTTATTTTGGGCCGCATAGGATTCAATATCAGGCCCGTCATTTTTAAGAACCAGATGAGAACAGATTCCTTCTTCTCCGCCGCCCAATTCGCACTGCATTCTGTTTTCATCTGAAAACATGGTTTGCTCTGTCGGTTCTCGTCCTTTCTCAACATTTAACTCACTGCAACGCCCTCCTAGTGACAACATTGACGAGCAAGCCAGCAGTTTAGATTCTATAAAAGGAAAATATATTATAAATATCACAGGTAACTGAAAAGGGAATAAGATATATTTAAAATCTGTCAGCTATGTCACAAACGAACTCCACGTGTTAAACAAGTGCATAAAAAGTAATTCATGGAACTGAAAAATAACCTTTTTGCTCCAGCTGCAAATTGCGTGCACGCTCCAGTTCGTATTTACGTTTCCACTCAGCAGCCTCAGCTTGAGCAGAAGCCTTCGCCTCGGTGACCCTTCTTAATGTCTTTACAACAGCTAAAGAAAATATGTTTCATATTAAGTAACAAGATATGCAGCAAAATCTGTGTAGAAGTTAAATCTAAAAATGAAGGATTTACAAAGACGCACTTTCCAAAGCTTCGGAGAATTCAATGAGAGGGTCGTCGTTTTCTAGGAGCAGAGGCTGCTGAATAATTTCCCGAATTGTTTTTTCAGAGTCAATTAAACCATTGTCCGTTTGTGACACTTCAGCGTTGCCCTGTTAAGAAGTTGCTTGTTAGTGATTTTTATTTTTTATTTTTTTTGTGCAAACTTAAATGAATATTAAAAACCAGTAAAAAAAGATAAATTATAAATGAACCACTGTGAGAAGAAAACATTTTAAAGAAACAAGTTGACACATATGACCTATTTGCACCAAACCCCATAGAATAGGTCGAATCCAAATTAAATATTTTTTAATCGGTGGAGAAACAAAAATATACAGATCGTGTCTTCGACAAAGTAACCAAATGTACACCGTCGACGTTCGACTCGTTTCTACACAAACTTAAAATGGCAGAGAAACATGCGCGACATATACGATAGAAATACTAGAGGATTCCGAACGAAAGACGAAATCAACTCGATCATTCTGAACTGTCAAAGAATCGATTTGCGTGTATAACATCTTTCCATAGATTTACAGATCCGTAAGATGAAAAGAACATCAAGACAAAGCGGGATTACCGAATTTCAAGCGAAGTCGTATGAATGTGAGAATACGTGATATTATTGGAAAGTAACAAACTTAAAAACATAATCACTCCATTTAACCCTAATCAAGAGGCAACTATAGAAACTATTACATAGGAATGCAAATTGGTAACAAATCCATGGCTCGTCGGTAAATATACAGAATATGTTTAAAACCATATCATGTAGTATATCAAACTTTCTAATACGTGACACCGATTCTCCGTGAGTGTTTCGACGTTGCTAGATATGACCTGTTTGGGTGAGGATATTCTTTCAAGTTTCACCAGCTTTAAGTGTTTATTTAAATCACTAAACATAAACTCTTCATGGAAAAAAACACTTTTTCTTGCTTAAAATCGTGAAGAATTGAAGAAACAATCAACTTATTAGGACAGAGTATACGGCTGTGTCGTAATTAGTTCCCCTTCATTGAAGTCCACCATGCCCGTGATCCAAGGGCATTTTCAAAAAAAATAGGGCTCAATGTAAACCAGTCGACAAAAATCGAAATTAAATAATATATTCCATTAAAAAAACAAAAAAATTGAAATTCTTTGTTTCAAATAACATGCAAAAAAAATAAAAAGAAGGTGGCACGAAAAAAAAAAAACACAATACAACAATAGGTCTTTGAAGAAGCAGGAAAATGTAGAATTTACAGTGGTGGAGGTTGAACTGCTTGCGGCCATGGCGCTTTCTCTCTCTAACACACACAATTCACTCGTTTATGCAGCCACACGGACAATTGAAGGGAGAGAGAGGGGGTAAAGGGGGTCAATTTTGCAGTAAGAGATGAAGCAATAAATGGGGGTTAGGGAGAAACGAGGGCTACTTTTTTTGTGAATGTAAACACATACACATACACATATATACACACACATGTATATATAGATATAAGAGTAAAGATCGATTGGAATTGAATTGAAGATGCGGGAAATGCCAAGTAAGAAAAAGCGTTTTGGTGAAGCTGATTCCGTTTAGGGTGGGGGGTGGGGGGTGGGGGTGGGACCGACATAGTCGACGCGTGGGAAGCATGGAGGACTGGAGAAGGAGACTACAAAGAGAGAGAGAGAGAGAGACTGAATGAGGGATGGAATTTTTGACCTGCCATTTACCAGGAATTCTTCTTCTGAATAAATAATTATTATTTTTATTTGAGTTAACTGAATATGATTTTCCAGGATATTATTATATTATTACTATTTACATGGGCGGGGATTTAGCAAGTCTTCTTCAAATCTTTATAATATTATATAATTATCATTTATTTTAGGGTAAATTACGGTTATCCATGAGGTATGATCAAATTATGAGGAAAAAAACCTTATGTTTGAGTAACTACAACCACTACTCAACTATGAGTCTTCTTACATGTACACTCTTATGGTGTCAAATTCAACAGAATCTTCTAGATTCGTGGAATGTTCTCTAGTTTGTACTCGTTTTGTGCAAATATGCAGTTTATAATGCACCACAAACTAATATTTACATGTCAAGATACACATCTTATGATCATTTGTATCAAAATGTGGGAGCTCGAATGGGGTAAAACGGGTACAAATTGGAGAATATTCTACGTAATCTATAATGTTCCACTAAATTTGACACCACATAGATGGACATGTAAGACGATTCATAGTTGAGAAGTGGTTGTAATTACCCAAACAAGTAGGGTATTTTCTGTAATTTCACCATACCTCATGTGCCAATAATTTACCATTTATTTTATTGAATGTTTTGTGTGTTTGACCAGTGAAATAGCATATGGTTATATTAAAATATTAGCATATGATTATGTTTTCAAATATTAGCAAATAATATTATCTTTATTCCCTTTGAAATAATGCTTTTATGTTTTTTTTCCTTTACTAATTTTCTCTACTAAAATATTTTAGAAAACTAACCGTCCACGTATAACTACAAAAACCTGGAGCTACATTGGCACAACCAAGAATAGTTAAATGTATTTTTCCACTAATAGAAGTATGTTGCCACTATTGTAATAGTGATTCTACCTTTTTAATTTTTGTAATATCTGATTTATGAATGTTGATTTTGTTTCTATAATTTATACATCACATAAATTTTATCATACAGTATACATATTTCGTATTTCAATTGTTACCGCCATGTATTGAAATAATTTATTTATTTTTCAATTTTGAAATGTTGCCCCGTGAATCGCTCGAGAAAACACTAGTATATATAAAATTATTATTCGATAACTTAAAGTAAGGTCGGGACTGGATTGGTTTTTACCCACCAACCAATAACTATATTTTCAGACGGATAATATTTTTCTAACCTACCCATTGTATCGGGTCAAAAATTTCAACCAATCCATTTATAAAGATTCGGTTGATGATTTCTAATATTATCAAAAGTCGATTGACCGATAATTATCAATCACCCAACTATATTAATTAATATCTTATTAAAAAAATATAAATAAAGGGTCTGATTTTTTTAAGTGGGTATCGGAATTATCATAATATTTAGTATTTTAGACTTCAAAAAAATCAACAACGAAAAAAAGTTGGCAGAACTTTGGAATGTGCATGTTTGGAATTGGTTTGAATTTCATAATTATATTTTTTTTGTGTGTGGAATTGCTGGTGAATATATATATATACACGTGATGATGATGGAGCAGTGACACTAGGTATAATAACCTAATATGCATATATTTATTCCAAATTTTGAATCTTTTGTATGTAAACTAGGTGGTGGGTATATCTATCGACCGATCCGTTTCTGCACGAAATAGTTAGTTGGCAACTATCTATCGACCCACAAAGATTAGATGGGCGACTATTTTTAAATTTGAGCAAAATTAGATTATCGGATAGATCGATTTTTAGGTCAGCGATCGATCGACACAAACCTAAATTAAAGTAGACCCAATTTATGTCGTGGTGTGATGGCTATCGAACATTCCTAAAAGTGGATATATTCCTTGGCCCTGCACACTTCAAAACTAATCCAATCCAATAACTTTAAAATGGCGAAAGCTGCTTAGATAAAGGTAAATATATTACGATATTTAACAATTCGAGTATATTTATTGCAGAATTAATCCTAAAAAAAGATTTTATTGCACAATTGCATGTCTATTTAATAGCATGTTATACAACAAATTGGCCATCGAATTTTAACTCTTAGACTTATATCAGTTTGAACAAATGAAGAAACTTATTCATCGACATGTACTCGAAGCAATAAAAATAATGAACAAAATAGTAACTGCACATATAGAGTTGATTAAGTAAAGTACTTTATCTTCAAAAAGTATTTCATAATCTGAAATGATTTACGCGGCAGCAAAATTACGAATGTCGTTCACAATAGTCTTCTCTTTCTCTCTCTAAAAATCCTCAAATCTACCCAAACCCCAAAATCCCCAAAACCCCCCAAAATTCACAAAAATCTTCAACCTCTCTCACAAATCATCCCAAATCTAAAAATCTCGTCAATTTGAAACGTAATTAATCATCTAAAGTAGTTATATATATTGAATTTGTGGTTAATCATGTGAAAATCCCATGAAAATCCCATGAAAATCGCGATTTTGGGTTGTTTTTAGTGTTGGGTTTTCGAATTTTCCACGCCCATTTTGGGCGTGGAAAATTACTTCGGGCGTTCGGTCCAGACGCCGGTTCTGGACCGGTCGTCCGGTTCAATTTTTTTTTTTAGCCTAGTATAACGGAATTGAATGAATATAATTAAATAAGTAGTAGTTAACAAACTCGCTGTAGCCTAGTTGGTCATGCGTTTTGTCTATTACCCAATAGACCCGTGTTCGAGTCATGGTAGCAGCGCGTATTTGTTTATTTTTTCCCCAGTATAATGAAATGGCTAATTATGTTAAATAAGAATTTAAAACTAAATTGACTGTTGCCTAGCTGGTTAGGTAAGTTAGAACTTCAATAGAAGGAGCTCGTGTTCGAGTCCCTATAGTTGCACTAATATATGGTTTTTTTTTTTTTTTTTTATTTAAACTTATTCAGCACGCGCGCCCAAACCGGGCGCGGATAGCTGTGTTGGGCGCCCAAACCGGGCGCCGGAAGTGCTTTTCCGCGCCCAAACCGGGCGTGAATCCAGTTTTTTGCGCCTAGTTTGGGCGTGAAACGTATTTTTCGGCGTCCAAATTGGTCGTGGGTCGCGTTTTCACGATTTAAAGAACAAAAACGAACAAATTTTACCTCATTGGATTCCGTATCTCGATCCTCATTCGATGCACTCATTTTTTTTTGCAAATGGCTACAATAACATGAGTTTTGGAATGATTTCTAGTATAAAAGCTAAAATTGTAGAGAGAGAAAGAAAGATAGAGAGTGGATTTTTTAAAACGACATTCGTAATTTTGCTACCGCGAATATCACCTCCCTTTCATAATAGGTAAAAGCATATTCTTTGACCTATTTATCTTATATGAACAGAATATATGAAAGACAATTTTTTTACGTCACACTATAACTTTTGAATCAGAATAAAGAGCCGACCTACTATTATAAGTTCATAAACACAATGGATTATGTGACAAATTAGTTGACATTTGACAAATTAAACAAGCATATCTTGAGTTGGTAGAAAATAAATCTCCAAAGGTTGGGACAAAAGATTTGCATGCCAAAATATATATTAGTTTAAGAATATGGGCATCTGTTTTGGGATAAATTTTCTAGTTTTTGGCACTCTCATATGTAAATAATTCTAAATAGTGGCGGAACCAAAATTTCAAGTTCAAGGGGACCGGATCGGACGCGTTAAAAACTTTCCGAGGGAGCCTTGTACACAAACATACTATATTTCGATATAAATTAATAGAAATTTGAGAAATTTGGGGGCCATACTCTAGTCCTATGCTGGCTCCGCCACTGTAACTAAATAATCCACTATATATGTTTGTTCTTGTTAAAACGTCACACGATGAAACTATAACATATTGTGGAACAAATTATACACGTCATCAAGTATTCAAATTCAATCATCTCGTTTTTTATGCAAAACCTAGCGTAGTAGATTTCCGACTTATGGTATGTTTCCTACTACGATCGATTTCACTTTGCTTTCACCAATAGATATAATGCAAGCCTGATCTTATTCACTACTTTGAAAGGACTATTTTAAGAAGATATAGAGTTCTTCATGGTTGTATAGGATCAATAATAAAAATTTAAATTTTACATTAAAAAAGACATGCTACAAGAAATTCAAATAATTAAATATATTTAATGAAATATCGTTGAAATCAAATAGTACCATCAGGGCTCTTTTGGTTGGTGGGATAAGGGGTGATTGACAGATTAGTCACCCCTAATCCGGTATTTGGTGTGAATGATATAAGCCCGGTATTGACACAAGGCCCGGTATCCAATCACCCAAATGAGTGATAATTTATCTCACCCCAATAGGTGTGATTAAATTATCCATTATAGACAATGCTAATGAAAATACAAAAAAGCCCCCAAATAAAGCCTCATCACATCCACCAAATTACAATTTTCAAAAACATATATTATAAAAAACTATTTTTTACATTAGGTCATATTTTAATTTTTTTACATTACATAGCTGCTAAAGTCAGATATTTATTTTTTACATTAAATCGGAAAAAAATATTTTCAAAAACTATAGAAATAAAAAAAATTGGATTTTTATCCCAAAGCCTAGAATAATAGAATTATTGTAATTACAAATTACAATAATTTTTGATAAGGGGTGCATGATAAATTGGGATTGTTTTTTTTTTTTTAAACGTTTTTGTGAGTCAATAAAATTAATTTGACCAATGGTTGTTTTGTAAATTCAAGAATAATCAATCATAATCATTATAACCAAACATCAATTTAAGTTATTCAGTATTAATTGTCCCTCATACCAAATGTGATTTTTTTCCTACTAAATAGTGGTGAATAGTGCAATAATCAATAATCAATCATGTGTTTGTAATCCCATCCTACCAACCAAAAGAGCCCTCACAGAATTTACATGTACATGTATTTGGTAGCTGCTACGCTTTAACGTAATAACGGGCTGCAGCCCAAGCCCAAGCCCAAGCCCGAAATTACTCTCTCCTCTTTGTGCGCTATTTAAGTTTCCCTCTTCTTTCTTCCATAATCTTTTAAGTTTCTACAATGGAAGATGCGAACGAAACCCCGATTCCTCCGCCACCAGCTACAGACGGTGGCGCCGGCGCCGCTAGTAATTCCGCCGAATTAACAGCATTACCCGATCAAACAAATTCCGAATCGAAGACCGACAAATCCGGCGGGGTCAAGGAAGAGCCCGAACCCGCCGCCTCTGAGGAGCTCTCCTCCGACGACACCTCCGTCTACGGCACCCCTCAAGCTCCGGAAGATGAACACGCTGACGAAGAAGAGGAGGAAGAATTGGAGCCCTCCCCGAAGAAGCAAAAGCTGTTCGCCGAATCGCCGAAAATCGAACCCTCCGAACATGGAATGACCGAATTGCCCTCCCCCGCGGACGCAATTCCCGATCCGCCCCAAAACGGAAAGCCGCCGGCGACGAAATCCGGCAAGAAATCGAAGAAGAAGAGCAAGGATGTCTGGACAACCACGTCCAGGAAGGGGAAGAAGAAGACGAAGCACGCATTCAACGGCCACAACTCTAAGAAATCCGCCAACGGCGGCGGCGGTGAGGACAAAGTGCTGATAATACCAGCTCCGAGGTATGCAGAGAAGAGCGACGACAGCCCTGCCATACAAATCGGCCTCTCGAAGATTTACAAGGCGGAGAAGGTCGAACTGAGCGACGATAGGCTCACCGCCGGCAGCACAAAGGGGTACAGAATGGTGAGAGCTACCCGGGGAGTCACCGAGGGCGCGTGGTACTACGAGATCAAGGTGGTGCACTTGGGTGAGACGGGGCACACGAGGCTAGGGTGGTCCACCGATAAAGCGGACTTGCAAGCGCCCGTTGGATACGATGGGAATAGTTTCGGGTATCGAGATATGGATGGGAGTAAAGTGCATAAGGCATTGAGGGAAAAGTACGGGGATGAAGGGTATAAAGAAGGCGATGTCATTGGATTTTTCATAAACTTGCCCGAAGGAGGGTCGTATGCGCCTAATCCTCCGCGTATGGTTTGGTATAAGGGTCAGCGCTACGTTACTCCTCCCGATGTAAAGGAGGATCCGCCTAAAGTTGTGCCTGGTTAGTACTAATATTATAGCCTTTTTTTGTGTGAATTTAGGTTGTTGTAATATTCATTATTTGTTGTACTGATGTTGTGTTATCTTGTCTTGATGAGTGTGCTGTTAGAGTTTTACTGTTGATGTTTGTTGTTATCATGTTCGGTTGTTTGATAGTAAACTTAATTTTGGTAATAGGTTTCAATAGAAGAACTTTAGCTTATGGTAATGGATCGATCATATTATTCAATTGTGCGTCGAGATGTTTCATAGTTTCGAGTATGATTGGTTGTGTCTAGAAGAATGTATAATGCCATGCACGCAATGTGCGTAACACATGACGTAGATAGAGCGTAGCCCATGTTTGGAAATCTATTTATGACTTCATTTAAGCCGTTGACGAATATGTCCTAAAGTGCGTGGAGTGTACTCGTTTCCCTTATTAAAGACTGTTTTTTTCTTTAAGATACAACACATGTATCTTAATTGGAAACTTTATCTTTTAACCAATACAGGAATCTGAGACTTAGTCGAAATATAGTAGATTCATTATCTTAATATTTCTCAACGCCGATCTTTCTTAATCATAGTTTTTGAGTATGACTGGTTGTGTCTAGAATGTATGATACTCTGCATGAAAGGTGCATAATATACGACGTAGACAAAGTGCAGCCGATGTTTAGAAACCTATTTATGACTTCATTTAAGCCATTGCCGAATTTGTCCTTACTTGTGTGGAGTGTACTCGCTTCCCTTATTAATGACAGTGGCTTTTTAAATACAGTTCATAAACCTTATTTGAAACTTTATCCGTGCCTTTTAACCAATAACAGGAATCGGAAACTTAGTCGAATATAGTAAATTCATTCTCTTAATCTTTCTCAACACTGGTGTTTTGCTAAATCTTTTGACCCAATTATCCCTTACATATGACATCATTGATTCGTGACTCGTGAGTAATCACATAGACATAGGAGCTGAAACGGTCTTCATTGCAGTTGTCGAATTTATCCAGCCTTGCGAGTTTCTCGTGAATACAGAAATGTCGGAGTATATTTACCTACTCTTTGACTTGCTAGGTTAAACTGATACGTGTCATATTGATATATTAAAAGATAATTGAACCGAGTAGGGCTTGGATGACCTAGAAGTTAACAAGGGCGTCTCATATACGAAACGGAGGTGCCTGATTATTGACTTTGCATGGAGAAATTAAGGAGGAAACGCCCTGATAAGAACCATCAGCAGATCCTTTTGTCCCTATGCCTTTAAATGCATATTATTATAGGAAGGAAAAAAGTCGCTTTGTAAAACCCTGTCTTAACTATGCTAAGCAAGCCAATTTATTTGTTTATTTTTCTTTAGCTTCGATTCTTTCCTCTCAACCTCTTCGAGATATTCTTAAATTTGTATTTATTTGGTAAAACTTAGTTTTTTTTCTAAATTTAAATTCATTGAGATGTCTTAAGATTTTATTGTGTTACTTTAACTGGATGAATAGTTTTTTTTTCGGTAAAACACTTCTCTGGCTCAATCTGTAAAATCTGCTCGGTGCTAGCTCATTTTTTTTCGGCAAAATACTTTGAAGCTTAGTTTAGTACAGGAAAAAAAATCATTTTGTTGCGCTAGATTATATTTTAAGAGTCTATTTACGTTATAAATTCGTGTCTGCTTAGGAGTCTTTGTAAGAGAGTAGGTTCATTTCAATAATCTACTACTGTCAGGCTTCTTATATTATGTCTGCCTCTTTTCTACAATATTCCGTCTGGTCCTAGATTTTCTATTCTAACATATTACACGTGAAATCTCTTGTTTGGTTTGCAGGAAGTGAGATATCGTTTTTCAAAAACGGAATATGCCAGGGTGTTGCTTACAGAGATCTTTACGGTGGTCAGTACTACCCAGCTGCTTCAATGTACACTCTTCCAAACCAACAGAATTGTGTGGTCAAGTTCAACTTTGGTCCCGATTTCGAAATGTTCCCTAAAGAATTCGGTGACCGTCCTTTACCGAGAGCCATGATTGAAATTCCATATCAAGGTCATGAAAGCAGCGCCGAGATTGGTGCGTCCAGTGAGAAGAAACAGTAGCTATTGTTAATTGTTTCCCCTAGTTATTAACTATACATTAATGACGATTTTTAGTTAGTTTTTTGAATTTTGTAATTTCGGTTTTGCTAAAGGGACAAGAAGGATCTAGAAGTAGTAACCTAGTCGTGAACTCGATATCTGTTAGAATTACCAAACCTGACTCCCTTTTCTGCCTATGGATTGAGCAAATTGAAAAAACTAGAAGTGGCATTGTTTTGTTCGATTTGGTGTCTCTTTTTTTTTTTTTTTTTTCAGTATAGATTGTTTTGGTCGACGATGTCGAGGTAGTGAAAATTATTGAATCCTGTCATGTAAACCTTATCGATTCGTTGCTGTAATGCATTGTCACCAACATTTTCTTGAAACTTGAATATATTGTGCGTTTTTGGTTCTTTTTTGGTATCGTTTTCTTCTTCATCTTAGGATCTTATTTGTTTACCTGTTTTATTTTACTTAAAAAGGAGAGGGAGAATGCTTCTCCTGATAGAACTTGTGTTCGTTCTGACAGGTAGTCCGATGAATATAACGAGAATGCGCCCGATGTTCAAAGAGGAGTAAAATTGTGAAAGCTGCTGAAATGATCAGGTTGGTAATGTTTCACTTGAAATAAGCTACTTTGTCTGTATGTTGTTTGTGTTTGTTCAATTTATATATACTTCCTTTGAAATATAATCTTTTTTTAATATATGATCAAATATTGTAAGTATGCCCTTCATTATTTGTGGTGAACTAGCATGATGATGATCTCAGTTATTTTTATTTAAAATTAAAAATATTTGAACTCTCAATGCTTTTCTTCTTGCGTGCGCAACCACGTCATGTTGCGATAAAGAACGCACGATTGTTGCTCCTCTCGTTGTCGTGTTTCGCCGATGAACAATCGTCATTTGTTTCCATTGCAATCCCAAATTGAAAATATATCTAGCAACTTTTTTGCTTATATAATTGATTTATAATAAATCAATAATCGAATAAGATTAAGTGTTGATCGAAATTAGATGAAAGGGAGTTTGCTCTATTTCTCAAAGATGAAGGGGTCTAGATGTAATTAGATCTAACTTAGAGGACGGGTGGTTTAATTTACATCAAAAATAAATATCTTAGTGAGTGCTACATATACGGTTTAGGCTAGAGTTTTAACCTAAATCAACCCTCATGTAAGATATGCAATCTCCTAAACCCAAAGGATCTAGATGTAATTACACCTAACTTCAGGGGCAGAAAGTGTAATTTACTTAAAATATAGTGTCATTGGGGTAATTTATCTGTTAACTCCCACCAACCTAATAAGTCTGATACCTGCATTTTATGGCAATTGGCTGTCATTTCATTCAAGTATGTATTATATGTTTGTTTTTGTGTAATGAAATGAAGAATAAAAAATTAAATGAGTATTTAAAAAAATAAAAGACTACAATTAATAATTAATAGTAAATATAATTAATAATAAATATGTCAGTGTCGCAATGCCGTGTGAAGATGCATCTATCTATTATTATTAATAAATATGAAGGCAATGGGTTCTCATAAATGTGCCGCATCTGGAAATTCTGGCATCAATAATAATAAATCTCAACTAATTACTTTAAATGCCCATACTTCTACAATTTGCAACTTTTTTTAAATAAAAAATAAAAAATAAAAAATACTTGTATTTATTAATTATTTTACAAATTTCACATACCAAGGGTTTTTTCTTTAAAAATGAAGACTGAAATAACTATACATATATGTAAGCGCAATTGTATGTAGATTTACGAGTACAGCTACTTAGTGTATTTCACTCGGTGCAGCATCTAGCTGCATTAGAATGAAAACTTACAAGCAATAACCCCAGAAATACCATAAGCAAATATCATAAGCAGCTAAAATCAAGAAAATTCAATCAACTCAACACATTTCTCACAGAAAATTTCGTACGAATTCGTTAAGCTCGTTCCACAAATCCATCAAATACTCGGATAATATCAATATATCATGGAAACAACAATAAACGTGACATGAATCTTACCATCACTCACTTTATTCACTTGATACAAAAAAAAAAAAAAAACGTGTTACACAAGAGTCTTATAAAAACACACACTCTTTATGCAGTAATACGTAATTGATCCAGCACCGATCAAGAACGAAATAAGCAAAAAAAAAAGAAAAAAAAAAAATAACGGAACATTTAATCTCTCGAATTACACCTGTGGAGAGTTAAGGCCTTCTTGAGAAGACAAAGAAAGGAGTACTTTAGGGTACTTTTGGGACGACGTAGAAGAAGAATAGGACGCCTTCCTCTTAAACGAAGGGTGCTTTTTGAACCGGCGCAATAACCTCTTTGCATAAATCGACTGGAAATACTCCGCAGTTCTCTCCTTCAACTTGAGAACAACGAAAAAGAGGAATCTGTAACATATTATAAGTACAAACAAAGCGAATAAATCCCACCACTTTGAAGCATCGAGCGATATTCCAAACATCTTCGTTATTACATCCTCTCCCTTTATTTTCGGATCGCCTGGTACAAGCGGTTCGAATACGACTCCAATCATATCATTCTTGTATGCTCCCTGCCAAATAATTTAATTATCTAACTAAAAATAGTCTAAATAATTATTTAACGATATTTTGAATTTTATAGAAAATACCTGCAGTGCCCATGCACCGTATCCAATGTACGAAATTGGATACCGCCAAACGGGTTTCGGAAGATCCGGAAGCAACCGGAAGAATCCGGCAGTCATCATCATAATACCCTTCATATATTTCAAAATTAATAATCATATTAAGGTAATTAAATAGATAAATTTTTTCGAAACTTTTTTAATGCATGATTATTTGATTACTACTTACGAGAACTCCGGCACCAGTTATAATCCCCATCAAGAAATTAGGAACCAACGAGGCCACAATCATCATCACGCTCTCCACCATTGCAATCGATCCGAATATATTAAGACAAAAGAATACGTAACGAGAAAATCCGGCTCGAAAAACCATGTAGAATGTAATTGTCCCCGTACTAACCGCCACCGCAACCAAGAAAGGAAACGAAGACAAAAAATTCGACAATATGAACACAGAAACTCCGTAATATCCGTTTATCCTTTCTCGAGTGAAAACCTGTTTTTTCAAAAAAAAAAATTATTTTCAACTTTTTCTATATAATAATAATGCAAATTGTATATGAACTAACTATTTTTTTTTTTTACCTTTAATTCCTCGATAAAAGAAGGGAAACCACCAATTGACATGAAAGTCATAAAGCCAGTAACAAATCCACCACAAGCTGCCCTCGCCAAGATTGCGGTGTAATTGGTCCCCACATCGTAGAACAAAGTTCCGACGCATACTCCGACTATCATATACACGACTATACGAGACCAGTAGTATCCGACATCTCTAGACATATTCAAGAACGATCTTTTCGTCAGTGTCCTGAGCTGTTTCCACCATGTTGCTTGGCTTCCTTTAATCAGTTCGATATCGGCTCCTTGCTGCAAAATTCATAAAAACTACGATAATGCCACCACCTTGAGACGAACGTAAAAATTTATCGAAAGCCCCCCTCTTTTTTTTTTACTTACGGAGGTGGAGAATTCTTGGATCTTGAGTCTTGCCCTTTTACCGTACGCTGATCGATTGTATCGATGGATGAGGGCTGATTTGATGTCTGCTGTTGCCATATTCAGCAGCGGATCTGCGGTAATTTGTGTTTCCTGCCATTAAAAACATCGGAAATGTACGTCTTTTTTAGTAATGCGATTATATATATAGCTTTGAATCTTCGCAATGTGTATCTAATGTGAGCGAACAAATATTAGTTATGCATCCATGAAGTTTATAATACTCCTTATGTTCTGTAATATCTGTTGTTTAAGGTTTTTACACACGTATTAAGAAAGTTACTAAATTATGGTTGAATTTTCGGAAAGACACGTAAAAAAGACTAAAATAACCTTTACCGTTTAATGAGGTGATAAGGGGGAGTTGATGTTTAATAGAGTTAGATTAATAAAGGTACTACATGAAGAAGATAAAAAACTAATGCATTATCGAAACTCTAAAGTATGAGGGGTGGAAATCGGACGGATCAGAATTAACACTTTCGGGAAATTTGCAGTTTATTTCGGAAATGGAATACTGATTTCAATTCCCTTTACAAAAGAATTCGGAAAAATTGGAAATTGGAATGAGAAAATACATAATAATATTGACAATATAACTGTAGTTTTCAGAATTTTTGGGAAATTTGAAATTTTCGGAAACTAAAATCGGATCGGAATCTAAAAATGTACTACAATTTCGTTTATAAAAATCTCAAAAATCGGAAATGGAACTTTCGGAATTCATAATGAAATCCCAAAATTGGAAAATTTCAGATCGTAATCAGCGGAATTTGGAATTTCCATTCCAATTTCTACCCCTAGATGATAAGGATCAAAAAAAAATCTCTAGAACTTCATATAATATGGAACATAAGGAGTAACAAACTCGAGGCTAAAAGAAACGAGAATAAACGGAAGAATCAAATATATTATCGGATCTTACACGTAGTCTTTGTGAACCCTTCAATGTGGCTGTCACAACATCAAAATCCGAGTTAATACACCGCAAGAAATGATCCGACGGGTTTCTCCTACTCGGACACGGAAATCCCGCCTCAGCAAAAAACTGAAACAAAATAATTTACTTCAAAATATTGCACAAAAGAAAAGGAAAGAAAGAAAAAAGCCATACAGTTAAACCTCTATAAATTAATACAGTCGGGACCAGTGAAATTCTATCAGTTCAGCAAAATATTAATTTAGCGAAATAGGGAGAAAATATTAAATAAACGAGGCAAGTAATTTATCGAGTATTAATCTATCGAGATTCTATTGTATATTTTAGGTACAACATACTATAATAATTACCTTTGTTGCCATCTTAGCCTCACCAAAATAAACCGTTTCACCGCCAGACAGTAAAAAGAGGTCGTCAAAAAGAGCGAAAACTTCACTACTAGGCTGATGAATAGACGAGATCACGGTTCTTCCATCACGCGCAAGATTCTTGATAGCTTGTATAACGAAGAACGATGCCGCACTATCAAGTCCGGTAGTAGGTTCATCAAGAAACAGAATACGAGGGCGTACGAGAATTTCGAGCGCAATGCTCAATCTTTTCTTTTCTCCGCCACTTATACCCCTCGACTGCCAACTTCCCACCTGGCGGTCCGCGCAGTCGTAAAGCCCGACTTCGGTTATAGTTCCTTCTACAATGCCTTTTATGTCTTCTCTAGTTGTCGAATTCGGAAGCCGTAAATGAGCAGAGTATGTTAGGGTTTCTCTCACCGTAAGCGTACTCAATAGCACGTCTTCTTGCGTGACGTAAGCCTGAATATAACCAATATTAGTTATTTAATTGGTTTTTCGACGTTGTTTTGATTTTGTTTCTAGAATTCAGAACGTAAAAATCGGGAGTAGCTAATGTTTACTTACGACAACTCCATAGTCTAGCTTCCGTTTCTTGCCGTTTAGAAGAATATTTCCAGTCATGAGTACATTTCTTGATAATCTACCTGTAATTGGTTGCCAAAGTTAGAAAATTTACATGAAAAATGTACATACTACTCGAAATCGGACATCTTTCGACCGATATTAAACGGAGATTAGCGTCGATAGATTCTTGACAGCGAAGAAATATTACAAGACAAAAATGTACAGTTAAACCTCTATAAATTAACACAGTCGGGACTGACAAAATTCTATTAGTTTAGCGAAACATTAAATTATCGAGCTAATAATTTAGTATGTTTTTACCAACTCGGGACCATAAGAAATTATTATTTAAACGAGGTTATTAATTTATCGAGGTTCTACGGTACAAATAAATAAATAGAGCTGGCATATAGGACAGTTAGTTATCTTTTCTTCATTAACTCAACTTGTCCTCTTTCAACTACCTCACCACAACCTATTAATTGAATCAATCATCTTACAACACAAAACTAATCTAACTCAAAAAAGATGATGTCACCTTTTTTTTTTTTTTTTATCTGGTTCATATTTTTTCCTTTCAAAAAAGGCGGTTCGGTTCGGTTCAATAATAGTTTTATTACCCTTTCGAGGATTTAATCGTAGTTTTATTCTCGAGGGGCGTTTCTTTTTCGAGAAATAAGATGAGGCAAAAAACAAGCATCCTTTGGGAAATGTTTTTTTCCTGTATCCATTTTATATTTTCTGACAAGGGCATTTATACCTATATATATATATGTGTGTCCGGTAAGCATGTGACAAGAGTAACTCAATCCTCTAAATTATATTAAATCACATGTACTACTCACTCTGATAAGTGATAAGTACTACTGCATTATTTATCGTTCATCTACACACAAACACACACGCACCCACGTTGGTGTGTGTAGCGATGAGATGAACGGTAAAGATTTTTACACAACGATGTGATCTCTCCCGAGATCTGAAATTCAGTCATCTCTCTAATTTGCAAGATGGAAATTAAAAAAAAATAAAAAAATTACCATGTTTTGTTGCAATAATGATGAGAATCGCGAGTGATCGACAGTGTATATATATGCGTAAGAACTAAGTACTAACTCTAGATGAATGCATACATGTATAAGAAACTCATGTCAAAGATACATATAGATAAATATATATATATCATATCATATAGTAGAAAGAAAAAAAAGACCTGCTAAGGAATCAAGAAGGGTGGATTTGCCGGAGCCAGAAGGACCCATAATAGCCATGATCCGACCCGCTTCGGCGCATCCGTTAAGCCCGTTAAGCAACTTCCGGGTTGGACCCTGCATCCCGAAATTCGGCAGCACCACCGTCAAGTCCTGCCAAACCAAGTACGCCTCACCGCCTCTCAGCGGCAGCTCCGTCATCTCCATCTCACCGCCGCCATTAGCTCCCGCCGTACCACCACCGCCACCTGTCACCTCTATTTCCATAATGCTAATTAACTATAAAAGAAAGGCAAAAAAGAAGTTGTACCCTTAGAGGAATGAATAACTAACTGTATTCACCAAACCAGTAACTATTGAGTTATGGTTCTCAAGTTCTTGCTATTTGAGATCATATTCATTTTTGGGGGGGGGGGGGGGGGGGGGGTTTCTTGGGGGAATTTAATTTGGGGAATTAAAAAAAAAGGGGGGGGGAAAAAAATTAAATTTAATTTAAGGCTGGGGGCCCCAAAACCCCAAAAAAAAGGGGTGGCAATTTTGCTTAAAAAATTTCAAAAGCGGGGTTTAAACCTGGGGCCCAAACCCCCTTTCCCCCAATTTCAACAACGCTGGCCCCCCTTTTTTTTTTAATGGATTCCCCCCCAAACCCTCCAATTTCAAGTTTAAAAAATTTTTTTTTGGACTTCCCCCACCCCCCAAATTTTCCGGGCCAAAAATTAAGCCCATTTTTTTTCCCTTTTTTACAAAAAATTAATAATTTCCCCGGGGAAAAAACTTTGAAATTAAAATTTTTTAACCGAAAAACCCCCAAAAATTAAACCCCAAAAAATTAAAAACCCCCCTAAAAAAAAAATTTTTTCCGGCCCCAACCCGGGAAAAACCGCGAAAATAAAAAATTCCCCAAATTTTAAAAAAAAAAACCCTTCCAAATTTTTAAAAC
>NW_012193628.1:194263-211645 GCF_000504015.1 Erythranthe guttata
GGGGTAGTTAATCTGGGCAATTAAATAAGAATGGGGAGTGAAGATAATTGAATTGAATTGAATGCATGGGGTCCATAAACTCCAAACTAAATGGGTTGCAATTTTGCATTAAAAGTTTCAGAGGCAGTGTTTGAATCTTGTGTCCTAATCCACTTACCTACATATTCAACTACAGCTGCCACCTATTTATTATTAATTGATTACCCAACTAACTCATCATATTCAAGTTTGAAACATTTTTTATCTGACTTCTCACATCTCTCTAATTTTACTGTTCAAGAGTTTATGCTATTTTTTTTCCCTTTTTTACATATAATTTATTATTTCTCATGTGATAAAATCTTGAAGTTAATAGTTTTATACAGTAGAACCTCGATAAATTAATACCCGATAAATTAATAACCTCGCTTAAATAATAATTTTTTCCGGTCCCGACTCGGGGACAACGTGCTAAATTAATAATTCGCTAAATTTATAAGATAATACACATTCGAAATTTTTAAAAGCCCCATATAATATATAAATTAATAATGCATAAAAATAATTCTTAAATTACATGGTATAGTACATAATTTATAGATTTATGAAAGCTTATTACAATATAATTTAATTGTTGCTTGTTTCTTGTTGAAGTTCACATTACCATCAATCTCGTCCCTCACTTTTCTTAACATGGTTAGAACTTTCGGTATAGTTTTGTCATAACTCAACAGAAAATCGTTCTATACCATTCCTGCGTTAAGAGCTTCCGTTTGTGAAACGGACTCTATAATGCATTGAACTAATGGTACAATGAATAATATACAGGTAAAAAAATTAAAAAAATATGTATTTATTGAAAATAATAATAAAAGTAATTTCATAAATTAATAATTTATTAATTAATATATAAATTAATAATTATTAATTTATCGATAAGTTAATATTTCGCTAAATTAATGAAATTTTGATGGTCCCAACAGTATTAATTTATAGAGGTTTAACTGTATGTAGAAACTAAGATTATATGATTTGATGGACAAAGGAGACGATTTTAATAGCGCCATTGCTAATGATGGGAAGTACGAACTACATTGACTAAACGAAAGCGCAACTTCCGACAAAACAATGTGATATATCTTCTTCAATTTTGTGTAAAATGGCTTATTTAATTTAGCGTTTTGGTGTTGATGATCGTGGAATTAATAAACGAAATGCAAAGAACAACCATTCGTAGAGAGATAGGGATAAGATAGACCAAATCATATTTTTTCGTAATTCAAATCACCAAGGTTCAATTCTATAATGATTACAGGATTTACCGGCTTTGTGCTGTGAGTATTTGAATCCGATCCGAAACTGTTCGATAGGAACCACAAATGAACACCACACAAAACTGACTATAGCAGATTCAAAATTGTACCATTTAGTACTATACTCATTTTTAACTTGATAAATATTTTGTACAATAGCCAACTAACCTGCTATCATCATAATCTACTGCCAAATCAAATAAGGTTTCACTAGAAATCGGTCAAAATTTCAAACTTTAATTCACTTTCCAATGGTGAAAGGAAATGATTCTGAAATATTACATCTCCCTACATTTTGGTTTCCAACCGCAACCTGAGAATCATTTACTCTGTTGGTGGTCTTCAAGCAGGCATTGCAGAAAAGAACAAACTCTATTCTCTTGCTCTCGTACACGGTCAAAGTGAACATAGAAACTGCACTAAATTAACATGATATCTGAAAATAAGTCACCTCCATAAGCCGATACTTCCAGATTGCACGGGAGACAACATTTCAGCAGAAGACAACGTACTCTTATAGTTATATGTATGCCTGCAAACAGGAGAAACGTAGACAGTTCAGATATGCATAAGATCTGACTTTTACGAGAGAAAAATAATTCAGTCTACAGAAAACCTACATACCTACAAGGCCATGAGATAAAGAAAACACACACACACACGAGCCTTGTTAATGTGATAAAAAAAAACGACGAGACGGGAAGAACAACATTGCAACAATAAGTAAAAAGGGGGAAAACATACAAATATCTTAAATGGCGGAAACTTTAGCTTCAGTATTAGACGAATTCTTCTTCTTTTTCCTTTTGTGTTTCGGCTTCACAGCATCTTCTAACGTCTTGGATTCCTTGCTCTGTTCTTCTATACCAGATGCCTTATGCAATGAAGGTGCTGGATCTGCATCTCTAATAGATTGATCGACTGATTTCAACGTTGGCTTTACAGGTGGTACTATATCCATCTTTTCATTGGGAGTCACAACAGCTGCTAAACATGACATGAAATTATTATTTTGCCTTTTTTTTTCTGAATCATATTACTCAGGCAAAACAAAAGTTTCTGATTCAAAGTGCCCAAAAACATTACGTTGCAATGATACTTTCTGGCCATTGAGTTATGCATCATCATGCTATCTGTATTTGAAAAAATTCTTTGCACAAATGACAAATGAGTAAATCTAAGAGCCTTTTTTGCTATACCCAACTAAAGAGAACTATGTTTAGCTCTCATGAGCACTAACTTAGAGAAGTGATCAAATCCCTACGAACTAGTTCGCTATACAATCAAGTAGTGGCTATCCAGACAGGAATTAGAATAGAAATGCATACAAGGATGTGGTTTTTAGTCCCTGCCCAATTAGCTATAGAAACTAACATGCAACTATTCTCAAAAATAAAGAACGAGGGGCGAACTAGTACAAAGAAAGATGTCAATTTCGTCACTGGTACAAAGACAACAAACGAACACACAGTTTAACCATTAAATACCTTTTGAAGCCAGAGATGCCTTCAATTCATCAACATTGACACCCGTTGAATACGGATCCCTGCGACGGGAAAAGATCCAAACCGAGAATCAAGAATATGTGGTTGGATGGATATGCCTTGTTGAGTAAAAATATCCCACTTTTCTTAGGAGTCACAAAAATATGTTCAAGCCGTAGCTTCCTCAATAGCAGCTATTTGTTAAGAAGTATACATATTAAGTATTGACTAACTCGACATACTTGCACTTTGCACTGACATCTATTGTAATACCTCATTGGAGTATTATTGGCAGCATTAAGAACGTGGTTTAAATAGCGCTTGCACCAACTAATAAAAACCAATAGTTTTTCAGAAGATAGTGGAGTCTAACACAGGAAATTTTAGAAAGACATGATATATGCCGGTCAGTTTATATGATGTGAAAAATGTCAACCTGCTAGTACTTGTATGCGCTCACATGCAAAAGAACTCACATCTAATCCAATATTAGTATGGGAATATGTGGCCAACTCTCAAGGAAATTCAAGAAATGCACATTCGATATACTAAAAGATCTGAAATTGATTGGATAGAATAATGTTCTACCAGTTAGATGGTCCACCAATGGAAGTATTAGGTTTGTTATCACCGCTCCCGTCTTTCTTGGATGACTGGATTTCAATTTCCATGTCATCACTTTGATTTATATTTCTATCCTCTATCTTAATTTTCGGTTTCTCCATTTCCTGTGATATGCTATTGCCTCCCTTTGAAGCAGCTTTGCTCACACCAACTGTATCAGGGTGCCGCTTGATCTTTTTTAAAGCTCTTGCTGTGTTGTACAGTTCCACCTGAATAAACGAATAAAAACACTTCCAATCTAACCATACATAATCGCTATCATAAACTAATCACAAAAAAATACAGAAAAATATTCAAAATTCAGTAAATACAATAGTTGTACCCAATTAGCATACTTCCAAGAAAATGCTTTTCAAAATTAACTTGCCACCAATAAAGTGAAGTAATTTTCCATAAAGTTAAACCAAAAATAATGTGGCGTTTTAACATCCGAAGAAATATATTAAGGAAATACATTTAAAGGGTCATAATGGGTAACGACACATTCCCCAGAGCGCATTCTTTGATTTGCATCATTTTAACTTGGGTCATTTAAGTTTCAGGAGAATATATCCGTAAGGGTTTTTTTAGATATCAAAAACAAAAGAACAGTCAAGCAGTAGAAAAACAAGGTATTTGGAATAGAGAGTATGACAAGATAAGAGCTGTTCAAAACAGAAAATGCGAAAGTACTTACAGCTTTCTTTATTTTGCCAGTTATATCAGCAGCCTTCACAGATGCGATCCGCAAGCATTGCATGATAACACTCTGTATCACCCCTTCTCCTCCAGCCTTTTGAATAGCACAGACATCGCCATTTGTATTCAGCGTAGCAGTCAATTTTCCTCCCATAACAGCTTCTTCGAAATGTGATGGATCAATAACCTAGCAGCAAATTGAAGATGAGAAAGAAAACACAAAAATTCAAGGGGCAAAAACACATATGTAATGCATACTTACCACAGTACTCTCACTACCAATAAATGCAAAGGTCACTGCTATAGGGAGATGGTGTACAATCAACGGCAGTGGTTCCCTCACCTGCCATAACGCCATAAATCAAAATTAAATCTCAAACTCCAAGTTTGAACAACAATTCACCAACCAGAGCCCCTCATTTTATGTGAGGATGGTACTTTCGGTTATCAAGAAAGCTACTAGATGCATTAAGAATGCATTGCTGTCTGCTAAGGCCTAAAATACAGCAAACTTTTTATATAGTTATACGAGAAATACTTTTCCAATAAGCATTGTCCAGAAAAGAAATTCTTGATCCAGGAAAATTATCGCAGATTGTGTGTTACATATATCCAAAGCTGAAATCAGTTATATGATAGTTGACATGTTTGAAAATCATCTATGAAAGGAAAAGAACTTACTTCCGGTGAATGTATTATAACTTCCTGACCATCTTCTCCTCCCAATGTGCACTCTGGTCTTCTGAAAGTCAAAAGAGCAGCCAATGCAGCAATATTGGCAGCATCAACAAGATTCCTATTCTCAAGGAAGAGAGAGATGCCAATCAGTTAGGTACAAGTATAATTTCTAGCATAAGCATGTAAATCAAATATTTGGAATTATAAGGTGCGTATGCACAACTCACCCGCCATTGTCTAGAATGTGGAGATCGATACGAACAGACCACACCCATTTCCCTGCAACAACACAAAGTGATTCTGTGTCCACAGCCCTGCTTTCCCTGTAAAAAATATACAAGTGAATAACTCAAACTTTGAGCTATTTACTATTCTGTGGCATAAATATAGCAAAAGCTTAAAATACGGAAGAAAATAAAGTCCAATTACAATTTACTTTGAATTTTCAACTAAAGAAAAATGTTCAAACTCCATACAACAAAAACACAGAATAGTTTGAAGAGCTACATAACATGAACAGAGCTATAGCTTTATACATTACCTCAAACCACGATCAACTATTCGTCCCAATTCAACGGCAAATTCCCCTGGACGACCTGTTTCAAATGAAGGATCGGCCATTGGAGAGAACTCCGTAAATATTGCAAGAGATCCTTCATTGGGGCGGTCCCTATAAGGTTGTACCAGTTGGGAAGTTACAAACCCCATTATACGAGTCTGGCCCAACTGCACCTCTGATGAACCGTCTTCACTGTGCATACACACCAACATACCAAGTGAGTTGGATATCCACATTCCCATAAAAGTACCCAAAAAAATCATAAGAAAATCAAGAATTTTCAAACATAACTTTTGCAACCAATTACAAATTAAATTGAAGTGGTTACACATGCCATGCCAGCATTATTCCAGAAAAGAAAAAAAAAAAGAAAAAAAAAAAGCTTCTATCAAATTGAACTACATGCTGATTATCATAGCCAAATTGAACTAAACCAGAAGATACGTTTCTCAGAAAGCCCTTTTCGGAACACCCAAAAGACTGCTGCTTTTTACAACATATGACATGTGCAGTTAAGGCGGAACAAATGTCTGAAGCGTCGAGAAATCTTACCTACCAAACTGGATTGTGACGTTCCGGTAATCAAAAGGTCCACGACCGTCAATTCTGAGCTCAGAAAGCAGTGCTGTTTCGATGAACAACTTCTCATTCAATGTCATTTTCCACGTGTTGGCCAACCTCTGCTCCATATTTTTTGTAGCTGCTAATTCGAGCGAGAGAGAGAGAGAGAGAGAGATACACTACTTTTCGGTTACTTGGAGTGAAGGCGGCGGGGAGATGGGCGGGAGAAGAGTAGGTCAGGGCGGCAGTATGGCAAGGAAACGGAAAGTGAGGGCGGCGGATAAATGATGAACGGAAAAACCAGAGGTGAAAGTGGGAGAGAAAATCCGAACAAGAGAAAAATTGAAGAGGGTGGAATTGAAGGGAAGGGAATTAGGGTTTATGATTTAGGGTTTTTGATTCATCGTCTTGGTTGGGTTGGCCCAATTTGTCTGATTTCGGAGTGTTCTCGGGTCGCCCGGGTTCATGTAGGGTAATGTAAAATGCAATTTAATTAGGGCATCTCCAATGGAGTAAGCAAATCGGGTCTCCAAATTTTGTTTTGGAGACCCATATGAAGACCCGGTAAAATTTTCGAGTCTCTAAAAAAAAAAGTTCCACAGTGAAGGGCTCTATAGTTTTGAGTCTCTAAATTTATTTTACGATTTTTTTATATAATAATGTGATTAAGGTCTAAATTTTATTCATATATGAGGTTTTAGATAATTAATTTATATTCCATCAATCATAATTACTTTTAATACACACTTTGATCAAATAAATAAATAAATCTGAAAAGATATGATATATGTCCAAATATAATGAAAAAAGATATATACAACAATTGATCCCTGCCATTAATTATTTTATCTACATTTCTATAGAAAAATAATTCTAGCAAATGAAATGACAAATTATTAACACAAATATATGTTCAAATATAATGAAAATAATAAATACATCTTTTTTCGAATTATATAAATATAAAATAAGCACCCCTTAAAAACTAAGAAGGAAAAACGAAAAAGAAATAAAAAGTCGTGGGACCTAGCAAATAGAGAGTCTCCAAATGAAATCACATATTTAGGAAAACATTTAGGAATTTGGTGAAAGTCTCCAAATTTGCATACCCACTAGAACTCTTGTTGGTGTTGCATTTTTTTGCAGAAGTTCTATAATTTAGAGCCCAATGGAGTATAGAGCCTCCATTGGGGATGCCCTTAGGGGACAATTAATTACGAAAATCTCCCTCTTGTTTGGGTTATTAGGGGACTTTGATTGTTCTTATACATTCACCCTTATGGTGTCAAATTCAAACATAATCATTTAAATTCCGTGGAATGTACTCTAGTTTGTACTCATTTGTGTAAAAATACAGTTTCGGATGCACCACATTTTGATATATACAAGCAAAAAAACACATATTATGACCATCTTGCTTTAAAATGTAGAGCTCGAGTGGGATAAAAGGGGTACAAAAATGATAATATTCCATATAATCAAGAAGATTCCACTAATTTTGAAACCGCAAGGGTGTACGTGTAAGAAGATTTATAGTTGAGGGGATGGTTGTAATTACTCAAACAGGAGTGGGTTTTCGTAATTTGACAATACCTTAAAGGGGTAATTGTAATTTTCCCTTTAAATAGGTAACAAGCTTTCAAAATGTTGTTTATTATTATACATGGAAAACCGAAATTTTGGTATTTCGAAAACTTATACCATTTACTGAACCGAACTATTCGGTTCGGTACAGTTTTTTATCGAATTAATTCGATTTTTTCAATTAGGTAACGGTAAAACCGAAAATACATTTTCTTATTTTATAAAAGGTAAAAGTTTGTAAACTAATTAATTCTTGAATTTGGCATTCAAAATTCAATAATTGGCACTAAAAATAAAAGATGATTCTCAATCGAGTTTAATTTTAAATAATGAAAAGAGAATCAATCTATATGTATTTTGTATTTTGTGATAGGATATAAAAATATAATTATATATATATATATATATATATATATATATATATATATATATATATATATATATATATATATATATATATATATTTTGCTATTCGGTACAGCAGGGTATACCCGGCATCAGTGCAATATACCGTACCGAAAACTGAAATTCAAAAAAAATCTTGAATACCGAATCGATTTTTTGGTTTGGGCAGTGGCAAGTCCCGAATTTTGTATTTGGTACAATTTAGCCAGTTTACCGACCGAATGAACTCTCCTAAACACTAGCATATATCTCCACATCTAATTGGAATTTAAATTTTAGGATAAATTATGAAAATTCCTCTAAACGTAGGCTAAATTACAAAAACACCCCGCCCATCCATAATTAAAAAAAATCCCCGAGTTTGTTCCCCTGTTATACCAACCGGCTTATGGTGTGATTTTTCACGAAATCCTTTTTATTTCACGGAATATTCTCCAATAAAAACTTTTTCAACCGTTGCATGTACGAGATTTATTTATGCTACTTTTTAAAGATAAAATTACCCTCAGGGGATAATTGTAAGACTAAAAAGTTGTGAAAGTGTTATTTACGAAGAATAAAAATTCTGTGTAAACCGCCTGAGGGTAATTTTTGTTTTGAAAAAGTAGCATAAAGAAATTTCACGCATGCACGGATAAAATCGGCAATTGTTGGGGAATATTTCCTATAATTAAAAAGATTTCGTAAAAAAACCACACAATAAAAAGGTCGGTGCAAAATGAAAATAAGCGTCACGGAAATTTTGATAGTTATTAATAGGTGGAGACATTTTTTGTAATTTAGAGGGTGTTTGGCTAAGCTTATAAGATGTTAAAAGGAGCTTATAAGATGTTTTAGAGCTTATAAGCTCTTCCAAAGTGTTTGGTAAATTTTTAAAAAAAGATCTTATTTTTTCTTAAAAATAAGCTGTTGGAGACCAAATAAGATCTTTTTAAATAAGTACCTCTACCCCACCTTTTTATTTAAGATCTTATAATGAGTAAAAATAGGAAATAACCTCATTATCCAAACACTAAAAAAATTAATCCTAAAAATAAGACGTAACAGCTTATCAGCTCTAAAAACATCTTATCAGATGTAAGAGCTTATCAGCTATTTAAAATAAGTTTAGCCAAACACTCTCACGTAATTTCATAATTTACCTAAATTTTATGGTCACACACAAAATCCTATGTGATGAACATGGCTTATCCAGGATTGGCTGTTCTTAACTTTGCTTAATCTAACCATAGATGGTAACCCTACAATACAAGTAAACAAAATATCTTAGTCTCAACCATTAACATTTCATCATCAATATGAAATAAAGAATTGCAATATGAGGAGTTCAAAAAGTCAAATAATCTCATAAACAAATTCCAAGTAACAATTGATAGAGAAAGGGAGAAATTAAATGGGATCTTTTCAAAACAAGATAAATTATTAATTCCAAGATTCTATCCCCTTATCGATGTGGCTGCCCAAAGATTCCAATGGATCCATGAGTAATTAAAACCCCTGTCAGTTTATAAATTTGGTTGGACCCCCTTCATTCTTTGTTTTTATTCATACTTTATAATTTAAAAAAATAGCTTACATTAGTTTTTACTTCTAGGATAATATCCTAACTTACCTGTTTATGTACACTTTCGTGCAATAGTTTGTAAATTGTACAAATTGCAATAGGCTAACTATATGTGACACGCTCGGTTCAGCGACCAAGCGACCGTTGGCAAAAAGAATTCGAACTTTTGTCAACTGACACGAGTTCACTTACTCCAGACGATAAGTGAATTATAAGTCAATTGATGATATGGATTGGTGAAGTGTAATTCTTGATTAATAATGCGACTTTAAAATGAGACCCCACACTTGGGGTTGATTATATTCATCAAATGACTCTAAAGAGAAATAATGCTATCTGACGTCAGCTGATATTTATTACCACTCTTTTTACAAAGTAATTCCAACCTAATGACATATAGAAATTTGAATTTAAGAGAAAACCCTGTTTTGAGTAATAAAGTATAGAAACCACAAACTAGTGGAATCACACACTTGTGTCTTGTGATATTTCTTCAGTCACTTTTTTTTATTTGACAAAATATCATCTCAAGTGGGGTCGTGGAAATTTTCAAAAATGAAAAGTGAATCTAATTCTTGTTTATCTTCTCGTGCTTGTTCATACGGGTGTAAATGAGTCCCTCAAGCCGAACTCGTCAGATTTTTTCGAACTGCTTCGAGTCAAATTTGGTGAGCTCAAGCTCAAGTTCATCGAACTTTCATTTGATGAGCTTAAACTCGAGCTCGAGCTCAAGTCGAGCCGAACCTATCGAGTCCGGGTACAGAGACGAGGGATTTCGTTTTTTTTTTTTTTTTCAAGTTTTACAGCGGTTAAATAAACCCCATCAACAACTTCACTTGTAATATTATTATTACCATGAGAGTTGACCAAAAAAAAAAACATGAGTTATTTTCCAAAGTAGTTGTAAATCTAAAAACCTGTACCAGCTATTAACTGCCCTAACCCATGTATGTATGTAGAAGGACCACCCCCACCCCCACCCCACCCCCCACCCCACACACACACACACACACACACACACACAGAAAGACAACCTCCTTATATAGTCTGTCTGAATTTAGAAGATATTTGGCTACATAATTCCATTTATGTACTTGAGTGTCCTTTATATTGATTGTATTTCTTTTAGTCTAGTATTTTTTCTGCTCCTCTGGCCCCATATGGGACAGAAAAAAAAACAACAAACTTTTTATATGATTTTTTGATCTGTGTAGTAGTATGATCTTCTCCTGAAAAAAGAATTTCATGGTGCACCACCTATTTATCAAATTATTATTTATTAATCAATGACTGCAATTTCTCCAGTATTCTTGTTGTGTGTAGTTTTATCACTAAGCTCCACCGTCGATTCCGACGGCGATTCCGATTGCTACACGAGTCAATACTTAAGACAAGGTGATCGGGAATTCGAGCAGAAGAACAAAAAATTCTTTGAGTTCAATGAACAATCCAACACTTGGGTTGAGGTGGAGCTGCCTTACGACCTGTTTTCCTGCATCAATGGTGCCTGCAAAGTGGCGTATTCGATTCAAGAATCGATAACGAAAACCCGAGAAGGAGGAGAAGGAGTTGGTGTTTCTGTTAAAAAGGACACCCCGGGAAAGAAGGAAAGTTCTTCTTATGGATTCTTGCCTGTAAGAAGGAGAATTTCATTGAGAAAGATGTCTGAAGTATCCGTTTGGGTAACCGGAGAAAGCGGCTCGATATACGAGAGGTTTTGGAATGGATTGCGGTGGGTGATTGCTCCGCATGAGTTGCCACTAATTGCAGGATATGCAGTTTCTGTTTTTATGATCAATCAAACAATTCTTGCTTTATCCGAGGCAGGGCAATTGTATCAGGTTCGAAACTTCGAGTATTTTTGTTTGTTATTGCTTTTTTTTTTTTTTTCAAGAATTGGACTAATTGATCAATGATTTTGTGATTATTAGATGCAGTTGACTGAAGATTCGCAGCCGATATGGGCCGAATTCGTGCCGGAATTCGATAGGGCGACAAGTCGAGAAACGGTTCAACTCGCTTCTGGAGTTATCTCAAATGACAGGGAGTGAGTGAAAGTGTATAATTCATTTTCCTCAATTTAAAAAAAAACACGAAATTCGATATTACGGAAACATAAATTTCTGCTAACGAGACGTTGATATTTGGTGTACGACGAAGCAGGAGGATGTATTTCTGCACAAAGAATGGGCAACTGTTGGAGCTTCTTGGGGATGACCATCCAAGGTAAGAAGATGTTTCTTAATTTCAATTTTCGGACATAAATTTGTTTCGGCTACTTAAATTTAGTTGTGTGATTAGGTGGACGAATCACGGGCGGCCACCTGGCGCGAATGTTACTGCAATAACCGATGCTGCTTCGGTTAGACCGGGGCTTCTTTTTACTGTTAGGTGATCAGTTATTTCGGTCCATAATGAATTGATTTGAGAAGCTATAAAAAGTAATAAAAAACGCTTTTTTTTTTTCTCTCGTGTCGATTTTTTCGGAGTTCATGTTATGTCACAGTGGTGCAGGAGATCTTTATGAGTATGATCAGACTACAAAGCCTCCGTGGAAGAAGCACATCCATCAACAAGGATCGGTCGGAGAATACTCCTTGGCATCTTTCAAGGCGTGCATTATACATAGTCTAATCGGAGATCATTCGGTTTCCCTCTTCCTCTTGACTAAGGTAAAAATCCGAACTTTCGATTAATATCCGTTTCAATAAAAAAAAAAAAACGACTGCAAGAAAGTGTTTTTGTTACTCTCCGATATACAGAACGGAGAGTTAATCGAAAGGCGTATGCACCAAAGAAAATGGAAATGGGTGGTGCATGGGAATCCGAAAGGCCATCGATTAACCTCCATCACATGCATTCAACAAGACGAAACTAACGAGAATCCGAACTCGTTATTCGTTACAACTGCAGCTGGATTCGTTTTTGAGTATCATATACAAAAATACCCTGGTACAGTTTTTGTTCTTTTCATCACTATAATAATCTCGAGGAACCCATTCTAAAAATCTCGTCTTTTTTTTTTTTTGTAAGTAGGAAATTCTCAAAATCGAGATCTTGAAGAGATGAAGTGGCAGAATCATAATCACCCTCCGTATGCAAAAGCTGCCACGGGCAAATCAGGGCTGCAATTGCAACTAGGGAGAATGATATTTCCGTTGGACGACGGTAGATTAGCGGAGCTGCATTTATCGAGCCTCGGTGGAGAAAAGTTAGGCCCTAATCCTCCCGTTAGCACACGAAGAAAATCTTCGATTAAATACGTCTGGTCGTTATTAGACGCACCCGAGACTGAAGGATGGAATGCAGAGTACTGCACAGAACAAAGTGGGCCCACAAACTGCATCCTAGGCACTAAAGACGAAACAGGCGAAATCCCCGTTTCTCGATGGAGAAAGGACAGCAAAACGCAACATTATTACTTATCACCCGAAGCAGATAGTAATCCTAATCCGGGAGATCAAGATTATAATGTTATCCCGGATAAGTGGGAGATCAAGAAACTATTCCGCCTCCGTTTAATGCAGGAAGAAAAGTCGTTTTTCCTCATAACGGAAAATAATGTAATATTCGAATACTTGAACACTGAAAACACGTGGTTCTGGCTGAGGCACGAGCATTCGACGGGAATTGAAGGGGCTGTTGGAAACTATAACGGGAGCTTATTTGTAGTCGACGAAGACGGGAGTTTGCTTATTAGAGAGAGAAGTAGCAGTGATCTGACATGGATTAATTGTACTGCATTGAGAAGAGGCAAACAGGTGATCGCGGGTCCACCGTGGGACGGCGCACTCGGTCAAGCACCGAGAGCTAAACCGGAAGACTCCATTTTCTTTATCGGCAAAAACGGGAGGCTCTTACAATTCACTGTAAGGATATCGAAATAATAATATCAGCTCGAACAAAAAAAAAGTATCGTTTTTTTTTTTTTTTTTTTTTTTTTTGTTTATTACAATGTGAAATTGCAGGTAGCCCTGAGAAAGTTTAAATGGAAAGACTGTAGAAATCCGCCAGGTGTCAAAATCGCGAGCATAGTTGATCAAGAAGGGTTCAGGGGGAACATCGTGTTCGTTGTAGGGCAAAACGGGCGATTATTCCAATACAATAAAGTTACTGAATTATGGCACCAGCACTATCAGTCACAGCACTTGGTTTTATCGAGATTGCCGGGAACCGCAATGAGGTCGTCAATGTCGTCATCGAAGGGCTCTCTTTTTATACTGTCGGAAGATGGTGGACTGGTTGAATATAAATGGAGCTCGATGGAGGGATGGAATTGGATAGAACACGGATCACCGGATACTACTGTGGTCCTGGTTGGTGCACCTGGACCTTGCTTTGGAGGGAATGAACTGTTTTTAATCGGTTCGGATGGGAATGTTTATCTGAGGTATTTGGATCGAGGGGAGTGGAAATGGAGGGATTGCGGATTTCCGTATACTGCGTACAAAGAGACGGATGAAGAAGATGTTATAGACAGAAATTGTGATCCTAAGGTTAGTACATTAGTGGTGGTATATATAAATCTTTATATATGTGAAGTTTTGATCAAGAATATTTTTGGGTGGGCAGGTGTCGAATACAAGGCCGATTCCGTTTTCTGAAGATTCGGTCATATTCGAGTTGCGAGATGGCAGAGTAAGTTTTTTCGATGAATAGATGTTTATCCTATGCTTGATGCTTCGTTTTTTTCGATTGAATAAAATAATCTACTAGTGATGTTTTGATGCTGATGAAAAAAATTATTGATGGCAGTTGGGAGAAATGAGACGGGTTGAGGTCGGAAACTGGATGTGGTCGCGTATAATTGGTACTCCGTCGAGCTTATGCGTGACAAATTTCTGGGCCTCGTGGGCAATGTGAGGAAACAATGCATGTAGAAAAAAGGTAACCGGTATACTAATAGATAGCACAGCTTTTTAGATATGTAACCAAAAGAAATTAGGGCAGTCAATGTAAAAAAGAACCAGTTGAACTCTAATCTTCGCTTTTCGATATTCAGAATTATAGGATGTGTACATTGTACAGGTTACAACGATAAACGATTTGTATAGTGGCGACGGTTGGGTTAAGGATACAGCAATAAATTACCTGTTAATTATATTCGAAGCTAATTTAAATAAATACGTAATCCCATAATGCGGAGTTCAATTAGAATACTGGACGATAGATACAAAGCGATAAATAGTTGAAGAACATCATCACCAACAAGCCTGGCAAGTATCAATACAAAGGGAAAGTAAGCGGCTGAAAAAGAAAATTCTCATGAAAAAGACGATCATACATATTGTTAATTAACATTTAGCCAAGATTCACATTAGTATCTTCATCCGAAACCAAAGCCACACAAAACTCTCACAAGAAACCAACATCAGAATCTCCTCCTTGGACTCCTCGAACGATGACCACGAGGCGATCTGCAGAAATAACATGAAATTAAGAAAAGAAAAAGAAATAATAATAAAATAAAATAAAATAAAAAAACTAGAAAAGATAGTTTATCTCCGTGTTTATCCTCTAATCAATTAGAAGTTGCAGCAACAGTGCTTCTACTTACAACATGCTTTCCAGTAAGACGACACTAAATGCAAGGAGGGATCTTTCGCTCATACAAAGATGGCCCCGATTAAACAATGTGTGATGAATTTCGTAAATCTAAAGAATTTAATACAGAATCCATCGTTCAGAAAGATTCTACAAGGTTAATTCTTTATCAATTCTCAATCTACAGCATCGATATGACATGTTAAATTTTAAGAACCACTTATAGGCTTTCGTGATACCGTCAAGAAATTTCAGTAACAATATTTTTAACAAAATATCAAGATTTCTATTTTGCTAGTTAACTCTCAGCCAAATCATGGTATTTCAGAGTTATGCACTCTATATATCCAAAGATACATGCAGGCCACTATGGTAATTTGGTAGTACCGTTATTCCAATTCCTATGTTCTGCTATGAGTAATGTTGATAAGAACCTGAATTTGAGTTGGCAACGAAAGCATTTAAAGCAATACGAATATTGTTATTTTAAAACACACAAGAAACTAGAACCCATACCTTCTCCGGATGTTCCTCCTTCTGAAAGGACCTTTGCTGAATGCCCAATCAACGTTTATGATGTGAGTGAGCAGATCAGTTCCATCCATTTCACTTATAGCTCTCTGTGCCTCATCAAACTTCTCGTATTCAATTAGAGCATACCCCTACAAATCATAACACAAACAACACTTAGCAGATGAACATCTCAAAAAAAAACTACACGCTGCGTATTGCAGGGAAACATGATGGATAATATTGAAGAAAATGAGAATGACAAAGTGAAAATGGAAAAAAGCAGCAGCATCATTAAAAAAAAAAAAAAAAACCCAATTTCTTTACCTTGACGAAACCCGTACGGCGGTCGAGATTCAAATGTAAATTCTTTATCTCTCCAAATTCACCAAATGAATTCTGTAGATCGTCTTCTTGCGCCTCCTCATGAACTCCAGTAACTAGAACAATCCATCCTTCAATGGCTACACATGTGCAATAACAATTAGAATTCCCCTTCTATCGTAATAAACAACTGCAATTTCTCTGAACTAGAACAATTGTGTCATTTGAGTCAAAGCGCCTCTAATTATTATTACTAATTGTCAAACATAATTTGGAATTTTCTCGACAACAATGTTATTTCAAGCGCTAAAAATGTGACAAAATAAACATATCGTTCTTAAACGAACCATGTCGTAGGAGTAAGAACCTAGATAAATTGATCATAAAATCAAAATTCTGGAAACCTGAGATATAAATGGATTTAAAGAAATTGATGGCTAAGAGGAACTAACACCAAAATATCATGATATCGCAACCTTAAAACTATGCAAAATAGACTAATGACAAACAAAAGGAAACATGAGAAAATCGGCGCTCGAACTTTTCCTGGCTCTACCGTGCATCTCCTCCCAATTTAGAGCTTCGAAAACTCGTAACCCCACCCAATTTCTGCAACCCTAAAATAAATTTAACTCTGACGTATGTAGAAAAAAAACGTCTATCAATCAATAAGTTTGATACATTACCAATCCGCAGAACAATTTGTTCGTCATTGTTTTCTTTTCATACTACAAACATAAATAAATCACAAATCCTTATCACGCCAAACCTTAAGCACAACATAAATATAAGAACGAAACTGCTAAATTCACATACAAAACCCGAAATGAAGAAGAAAAGGGAAGACGAGCAAAGATGAAGCTGATTAGGGTTTAGAAACTAACATCGTTCGGTTCCAGGGCCACCTTCAGAATCAAGGGTGTCAAAGCGGGCGGACATACGAGCATTGCGGTCTGCTTCAGCAGCAGCCTCGTCGCGGAATCCGCGTCCCTTGGTCTTCTTCGGGGCCGAGGAGGAGCCGCCGCCGGCGATGGCGGACTTCAGGCGAGGGGTAGTGGTGGGGGCGGTTCGGTTTGGGGAGCCATCGGCAACTTCGTCGTCCATGAGATCATCTTCCTCTGGCTCGAAATCGACGGCCTCAGCTTCCACGTTCGCCATTGACGCGTACCGGAGGAGCTTCGGAATATTACTGGGGTTTAGATGTGGGCAGAGTTGGGACTTTACGAGGGTTTCTTCTGACCTATTTTCCATATTCTTTTAGTGGGTTTTTCCTTTATATATTTCAACAAAAAAAAAAAAAAAAAAAAAATTAAAAAAGAAAAAGAAAAAGAAAAAAAAAGAGAAAAATTGAAATTCCGAAATATGTTTTGGGGGAATAATTTGAGAATGAAAGTAATGTTTGTTTGTATTTTGGAAGTAGACAAAATACATTGTATCAGTCAAATCATGTTAAATGTGTTAGGAAAAAATATTTTTGAAGAAAAAAATTGAAAGATGAAGTGATGTTTATTTGTTTTTTAGTGAAGACATTTTTTACTGTAACAGTCAAATCATTTTACTATAGCAGTCACATCA
>NW_012193636.1:5670-17689 GCF_000504015.1 Erythranthe guttata
ATATATATATATATATATATATATATATATATATATATATATATATATATATATATATATATATATATATATATAATTTATTCAATTAATCTACATATTTATTAAATAATCTATTCAATTATTTTTTTTTACTACTTTAATTTTATTTTATATATTTAATTTTGTAACTTGATTTAATTCATAGGGATAACACCATTTGTGACACTATTTCATTGGGACCTCCCTCAAGCACTAGAGGATGAATATAGAGGCTTCCTAAGTCCTCTAATTGTGTAAGTAATTTAATTATACCTAAATTAATATTTAATTTTTTATTTTCTTAATTCGTGCCGTCTTCGGGATCATCATAATAACATATGTTAATAATTCGTGTGCAGGGACGATTATCTGGATTTCGTGGAACTTTGCTTTAAGAATTTCGGAGACCGCGTTAAGAATTGGATCACATTCAACGAGCCGTTTGTGTTCACAAACGGGGGCTACGATGGGGGATTTCTCGGGACTCTAGCCCCCGGTCGGTGCTCGTTGTGGGGCAATAGCCCCCAGGGCGACGCAGTGAAAGAGCCCTATTTTGTTGCTCATCATATTCTCATTAGCCATGCTGCAGCTGTTAAATTATATAGAACAAAATACAAGGTATATATATATATATATATATATATATATATATATATATATATATATATATATATATATATATATATATATAAATTATAAAAATAATAAAGAATGTTATTTTCTCCCTAGAATTTTTTTTTATGAGGTCATAGATAAAAATATTATTGGTTATGTTGTTATATAGCCAACTCAAAAGGGTCAAATCGGGATAACGATAGTGACTCATTGGTTCGTACCGTATTCGAACAGCAGACTCGATGTTATAGCAGCACAACGAGCCCTCGATTTCGTTTTTGGGTGGTAAGTATAATCTATATGCATTTTATTCACTAATACAATCTATATTTTGTTTTTGTTTTAAATTTAAATGTGGGTTAATAATCTTTTTTTATTATAATTTTGGAAGGTTTATTCATCCAGTAGTATACGGAGAATATCCAAAAACAATGAGACCGATTGCTGGTAGTCGATTGCCACGATTTACGACGGAGCAAAGTGCGTTATTGAAGGGATCGTATGATTTTATAGGACTGAATTATTATACCGGGAACTATGCAGCTCATATTCTAACTCGCAACGGAAACGTTAGCAGCACTTCCGATCAAATGGTTCGTCTCTCAAGTAAGTTTTCGAAAAAAGAAAAAATAAATCCACAAATTTGATTACAATAGTTAAAAGATTAAATCTTATAAAATTCATGTAATTTTTTCTTAATTCTTTGGCAGCTGATATCAATGGTGTGCAGATCGGGGACCCAGTAAGTCGTCATCGGAAAAAAAGACCCGAATTTATTATATATAATTTTTTATGGTATCTTTAATTTTTATTGATAATGTAATTTCTCGATAAAACGAAATTTTCAGACCGGAGTTAGCATATTTTATAGCTACCCGAAAGGACTTCACGATCTTCTAGTCTACACGAAGGAGAAATACAACAACCCTCCGATTTACATTACCGAAAACGGTATGTTTATAAGATTTATTTGTTTAATATAAATTTGTTTTCGAATTTAATTTATATTATTTTTTTAGGTCTCGGCGACGAGAACAATGACACCATGGAACACCTCACTCAAGATCCACAACGAATCGATTTCTACAATCGTCATCTCCATGCTATTCGGAAAGCAATTGCGTAAGTATATTTAACTATAAAATTACATTAAATACTAATACAATTTTCTCACAAATCTAAAATTATACAATGTTATTAATTTATCGAGGTTCGACTTTAATTTGTGATTACAGGGAAGGTGTAAATGTGAAGGGATTTATTGCATGGTCATTTTTGGATAATTTCGAATGGGCCTCGGGATATACACAACGGTTCGGGCTTGTCTACGTGGATTACAAAAACGGGCTCAAAAGAATTCCCAAGAAATCGGCACTTTGGTTTAAGAAGTGCATCCAAAAAATTAAATAAGCGCTAGTTGTAAACGCGCTTTTATTTAACTCTGTTAAGTAAATTACCGGCGTGACCCTTTAATTTGCTGGTAATAAATAAATGTTATGGTGTAGTTCTTTTGGTAATAAATTACTCTTTTCGTTCTTCATTAATTGTCGGTTTTTGGTTTTGCACAAGTATTAATAATTTCAAAATTGTGTCTTGATTTTTAAGAAAAATACATTTAAACTAACCTTGATTATTTAATATTTTTTTGATATGCATGAATCCTGTTAATCTATTTTTGATTTAGTATTTATAGAGCAACAATTTTAGTTGGCTGCACATAAGTTTTTTTGGGAATATTACCAAAATCCACCTGAACTAAGGTTTAATTATTAAAAAGATCCCTCAAATTTTCATAATTATCAGAAAAAAACACTTTTGAGAATAACTGGCCATATTTCTTAAAACAAATTTTGTAATGGTATATAAAGTACCCTCAAGATAGATAAAATTAAGAAAAATCACATAATTACCAAAACCAATAATTAAAATCCCTATTGTTTGTTTCAATCTAACAACGTCCCCTTAGAATTATTTTGTCGAGGAGACAAGTTTTATTTTCCGCTAGCTAGCTAGAATTATTTACATCCCCTCTAGTGCAATTACTCGTGCCGTCGTGCGAGTTTGTACTTATTATATATGTTGTGTCTGCAAAAACTTATTTAAAAATAAAAGTTATGCTTGTAAATTAAGTTAATTTTAAGTATTCATTTTTTAATTTGCTAAAAAAATAACTTAAATAGAAAAGACACAAACATTAATGTTTTACATATTATAGCTTAAAATTGGTATTTTTAAGAGAAATAAAATCAAAAGTTTATTTTCCAAAGACATAAAAATAGATTATATAAGATCATAATATGTTTGTAAAAGCTATTGTAAACGCCATCACTCGTCTATTTGGGTTGCCTTATAAGCTACTTAATTTGCTTGATAGATTTTTCTTTTGTTGTCTTTCTTTCTATTTTTATTGTCAATTTGTAGTTGCTTGCTTTGTAATAATTGGTGTGCATTGTCATATATTTGAAAATTTTGTGATTGGTATACTATATTATATTATATATAAGACCATATGATTTTTAAAAAATATGCATTCTTTGATGGCATTGGTAATTGATAAGCGTTGACTATTATTTTGAAATGTCAACTTGATTTGATCTCAAATCTCAAGACGGTCTTTTATAAATGTAATCATGTGGAATTGTGGAAGGTTATATTTAAATGCCCTCATGGATTGCATAATGACTAGGACCCGTAATTTTGAGCGGGGTAATCGAAGCACGATTGTTCGACTCGATTATACTTGAGTTGAGTCTAATTGTCAGTGAGTTGGGATGATTTTGAGTCATTTTATTAAATTCGACTATTTATGAATCAGTCTGAGTTTACTATAACTCAACCCGAATAATGTCTGCCCGATTAAGTTAATAAGTAAATAGATAATATATTTATTTGTTTACTAATATGGTTCAATATACAGGTTATAAGTTACAACCGTAATAGACAATCTAATTTTGAAACAAGATCGGCTGCAAATTATGTAATTTGTATTGCTTGATATAAGCTCGAGATAAACTCGAAGCCCAAAAAATATATAAGCCGTACTTTAGTCAGCACAAACTCGACTCACATGGCCCGATTACCAGCTCCAATAGTAATAATATAGATATATGTATATTTAATTTGGGTATACACGCGTATAGATTTATATATTTTACACACACTTGCATTTATATTTATTTTTATTATTGTGAGTTAAATGAAAAATAAAAAAAAAATGTAAGTGTATATTATATCATGAATAGATCATGATATTATATTATTTAATTAAATTTGATTTGAGACGCCGGCGTCGTAACTTTACATTAATATTCTCGAATTAGGTGGTGTTTGAAAAAAAAAATTGACTGGTGGAATTTAGAATTATTATTTATCTTTAAAAGTTGTGGATGTTCTCAAATGTGATCAATAATCAACTTTAAGCATTGAATTTATAATTTATATATTTTTGCAAAATAGACATTAATTTTCAAACTATTTTTGTAATATATCTCAAATGTGCTTATATATATTAAAAATGGGATTGGATTAAAATATGGGATTATTTTCTAGACCCCTCACTTCCAAATTATACAAAACTAACTACCAAGTGGATTACACCCTAGGGGAAACCCCCTTCATTTCGAAAATATTTTGATATACCCCCCTGGGCCACCATGAAGTTCCTATAATACCATTTTAAAATCAGTTTTAAACCCTAGTCACTTACATTTCGGTCTCTCTCTTCTTCTCCCAGATTCAAAATCCTGCATACACAAACCTCCCACCGGCGAAATTGCTTCCTGGAGTCATAACTCTCTCTCCGGTGGTCGGAATTCGATGGTTTAACTACCGTTGGATTCCTCTCGTCGAGCTCTTTCTTTTGGTGGTGATTTCATTCAGTTTGGAGAGCAGATCTGTTTCTGCAATTTTTTTTTCATTCGACGACGGTGATCTTGCCGGAGGTGTATTTTGTGTTCCACCACTCGAAATTTGACGGGCTACCAACCGTTGGATTCATCTCGTCGAGATCTATACTTTGATGGTAATTTCGTGTTTTTTATGTTCTCAGATTTATTTCTATAAATTTTTACATTTGTGGGTGCGCGGAACCGTGGGTGGTTATTAGCAGCGCCTAGGGTTTTGGTAGGAGGCGAGGGGGTGAGAGTCACTCTTTGTTTTGATTTAAAGTATGTAGAATTTCCCAACAATAACCTCTCTTTCTCTATCTCTCGATCTCTTAGCGTTTGTTGATTTTTGAGTGTCTTGATGTTTCTTCAAATTTTGTTGATTTGCACTAAAGTGATTTTTTTTTTATTTTGCAATTGCAGCTTAATGAAGCCATTGATCCTTTCCTTGAAGGTGTCAAAAATTTAGTTGAAGTTACATGTCAAGCAGTGTTCAACAAACTGTATACATTATTATACATTAGTATACATTACTGTACATACTAGTACTACACCCGTGCGATGCACGGGGTATTCATCGTAAAACAAATGTTTAATAATAAAAAGGTTCTCAAAATAGTAAGATTAATTGTTGATATGTAATACAAAGAAGTAGAAAATATTAAAAAAAAAAAAAAACTAATTTGTATGGTGTAAAAGATGAAATAAGTCGAAATAAAAGAAAAAACTAAACATCGAATGTTTTAATTTCCGCATAAAAAGAATAGATATATCGTTGGTCCCAAACTTGTATAACCATAAGGACTTATCTCTGTTCAAAACTTGAATTTGATCCATATAATCGGTCTTATTGTGTTTGATACCAACCGCCCTAAATGCATGTAACCCATCCAATACAGTGCATTGACCTGCATATTTTGTACAATGATCATACGGAATAAGTAAAACGTTATCGAAGCAATACCAATATAAAATTTTAAGGACATAAAACTATTCTAACAAATTACCTTCATGAAAAATATTAAGTGGAGTCTATATAAGTAATAACAAAACATATAAGTAATAGAATAAAGGCCATTATTTAATATTATATAAAATTTTATATAATTATCATCATATACATTAAAAAAAATTCTTATATACAAAATTATTAGTAATGTTGGTCGTATCGCCAGATTCCGAGTTGACCATAATCTTAATGTCACTCGACTCTTAACTCTCGAGAATGCGACATAGAACTGTTCGTGGTCAAGTACAACCCTACATGAGAAAGAGTATGTCATTGACTTTTATTGATTGTTGTTGCAAAGGAGACCATATGCGGAAATTGACGTCACTGTAATTTAATAAGTCAATGCAAAGTTGGACGGTATCAAAGTCATTTGAGGAATGAGCACCATATCGCCAACATGTTTACCATAAATGATCTTGCAGTTAAGAATGTGTTTTCCCATATTAATAACCTGAAGTCTGGTTCCATTGGAAAATCCTCTGGCCAAATCAATAGTTATGATGAGCATCGGGAACACATATTTTTAATGTCAACTTATGCGTTGGAATTTCAGAGCATGATATGGTGTTGAGAAACTCGGTGAAATATATCTATATGTTGACATCTGATAATAACTCCTCCTTGCACATACTATCGGAGCTGAAATAAATCTTCTTCTCTCTCCAGTTATGATCGACAAAAAATGATCATTCTCAAAACCGACATTTTCATTAGTCGGTGCAAGAATTGCCCAGCCCTCGAAATACTCAGGAGTGAACAGGTTGCTCATCAGATCGGGATAAACAAACTCGATAAGATCCAAAACAGGATCTGCATATAACAAATCAACATGTCATTGGGGATTTCAATTGTAGCATCACCATCATTGACCTCGCCAGCATCGCCTTTGCTATCCACT
Source organism: Erythranthe guttata (assembly GCF_000504015.1). The sequence continues at coordinate 12,098 of NW_012193636.1, forward strand.
CCGCAAATTCTCTTATTTCATCTGCATTGGCGAAAGAGAAGGACGAAAGAGAAGGACGACTAAAGTCTCATGTTATTGTTCAACTTCATAACCTTACATTGTCTCAACAACGGTGTTGAGTTGATTGTACAATGAACATTGTCTTGTCTTGATGCTTTCAACACAACTGGCAGAATTTGCCGAAAATTCTCTTTAAGTACGACAACCTTGCCTAAGAATGGGATCTCTTAATCAAGTATCGATTTCACTGTCTTGTCAAGTGCTTCTAAACAGTACATGTGTTTTATCGATGCCTCATCCCATATGATTAACTTTGCTTTAGACAACAATTCTGCCTGTGAACTTTGTTGTTTAAGCTTTATGTGGAGCTCTCATATACAATTATTGGCAGTCCAAACTCGAATGCGCAATTCGGCCACCGGAAAGTAGATGCGAGCAATGCCACTGAGATGTACGGGGATATTCATCATGAGAGCAATTTTTTATTAGAAAAAATGTCTCGAAATAGTATGAACAAAAATTGATATACTGTACAAAGAAGTAGAAACAGTATACAAAAATTGATCATGTTTGGTTTTAATAATTAAATAAGATAAAATAATTTAAAAAAAATATATCAACAAATGGGATTCCGTATAACAAAAGGCGAGTATACATCCTTGGTCCCAACATACACAAATTAATTATTAAAATTTCAATACAGTGCAAATCAACCTACTAATACAGAATAATCAAGTATATAAGAAATAAAAATAAACATTGTTATTTAATATTATATTTTTATAATCACCTTCATATTCACTGAAAACTTTCTGCTAGACAACATTGCTAGTAAAATTAATCATTTGATTTCAACTTTATGAATATTTTTATGTCACCTCTATTCTTAACTTTCGATATTGTGACATATAATTGTCAATGCCACATGTAATACTTACATTAGTCCTATTATTATTGCTATTGCCCTTGTTGTTGTTGCTATTGCATTTGTTGTTGTTAATGAGGTTGTTGTTGTTGGTGTTATTATAGTTGTTGTTGTTGCTATTGCATTTGTTGTTGTTAATGAGGTTGTTGTTGTTGGTGTTATTATAGTGTTGCTTTCGCTATTGCTATTTCTAATGCAAACGCTACAGCTAATATGCTAATGCTAATGCAAATCGTTATATTAATGCTAATGTTAATACTAATGCTAATGTTAATGATAATAGCAATACTGTATTCATATTAATATTAATTAATAATAATATTAATGTTAATACCACTACTAATAGTAATATTAATACTAATAATACTAATACTAAAGAAATTCCCACCCTGCCCCAGCCATAGAAATCCTCATCCCGTCAAAATCCCCGAACTTTATAAAAATAATCCCCATACCCGCCCCATTAAACTCTTACGGGTACCGGGGCGGGTACCAATCCCCAACTATTTTTTTTAAATAAATATGCAGTCTATTTACAATTTAAAGGCTTATTTCAACAAACAAACCAATATTTAATTATATTACTATCATTTAATTATTTGTATTTAATATAATAATTAATAAATATATATTACATATATAGATAATGCGGGGCGGGTACAGGGGCGGGTATAGGCAAACCCGTCCCCGTACCCATTACTCGGTCAAAAAAGAAATTAATCCCCATACCCGTCCAATTTATTTTGGGGGCAGGTCAAATTGCCATCCCTGCAGCTAATACAAATACTAATATTAATACTACTAATAATAATATTAATTAATGTTAATACTAATATACTAATGATAATAGTAATGCTAATACCAATATTAATACTAATACTAATGGTAATACTAATATTAATACTAATGTTAATCCTAATACTAATATTAATATTTATACTAATGCTAATATTAATACATTAATGCTAATTGTAATGGTAATGCTTAAGCTAATGATAATACTAATACTAATGCTAATTATACTTCTAATAATTTTAATTCTAATACTAATCCTAATGATAATGCTTATACTGACAAATTGTTCATCGTACATAACTCACTAAACAATAACTTAAAAAATGAAACGAATTATTGAGTTATAATAAATTATTGTTTATCTATTTTATAAATCTTGTGTGCAGTGAAGGCGATAAAATTAATATTTTGAAAATAATTATCCACATTTAAGTGGATTTAGGTTAGTCAAAACAATTAAAATCATTCAACACGCATAACAACCAAATAATAACATAAAATATGAAAATAATTATTTACAAATTATAGTTGTCATTATATATCCATAGATTAAATATTTTATCTACTAATAGTAACGAAGTAAATATTTAAAAAAATATTTATTAACATTTAAGTGTTTATGTTTGTCAGAGCAAATTAAATCGTTCAATACACATAATTCACCTAGCAACAACTTAAAAAAGGAAATAATTAATATTAATACTAATTCCAGTCCTAATACTAATATTAATACTTATATTAATGCTAATTGTAGTGGTTGCTAAAGCTGATGTTAATACTAATGCTAATTATACTCCTAATAATTCTTATTCTAATACTAATCCTAGTGATACTGTTAATGCCGGCAAATTGTTCACCGTATATAATTCACCAAACAATAACTTAAAAAATGAAATGAATTATTGAATTATAATAAATTATCGTTTATCTATTTTATAAATCTTGTGAGTAGTGATGGTAATGAAATTGATATTTTGAAAATACTTATCCACATTTACGTGGGTTTAGGTTAGTCAAAATAATTAAAATCATTCAACGTCCATAATAACCGAAAAATAACATAAAAATTAAAATAATTATTTACAAATTATAATTATCATTTATCTATCTATTAAATGTTTTATCTACTAATGGTAACGAATAAATATTTTAAAAATTATTTATCAATATTTAAGTGAATTTAAGGACATGTTTCACATAACAATAACTTTTTTTTTTAAAAGGAAACAATTAATACTGATACTAACAATAATGCTAATCTTATTTCTAATATTATTATTTATACTAATGCTTATAGCCTTATACACGAATACACTAATACTAATTGTAATGGTAATGCTAAAGCTAATGCTAATACTAATACTAATGATTATCATATTCCTAATAATTCTAATTCTAATATTAATCCTAATGATATGCGAACGCTGACAAATTGGTCATCCTACATAATTCACCAAACAATAACTTCAAAAATAAAACGCATCATTGAGTTATAATAAATTATCGTTTATCCATTTAATAAATCTTGTGTGTAGTGATGGTAATGAAATCGATATTTTGAAATTAATTATCCACTTTTAAGTGGGTTTAGGTTCGTTAAACAATTAAAATCATTCAACGCACATAATAAACGCACAAAATAACCAAATAATAACATAAAAAATGTAAATAATTATTTACATATTATAATCGTCATTTATCCATATATTAAGTATTTTATCTACTAATGGTAACGAAATAAATATCTTAAAAATTATTTTGCAATTGCAGCTTAATGAAGACATTGATCATTTCCTTGAAGGTGTCAAAAATTTGGTTGAAGTTACATGTCTGTTCAACAAACTGCAAACATTATTATACATTACTATACATTACTATACATATAGTAACATGTAGTTACTTATGCATATATTTGTGTATTTTCGATTTGTATTTTATTGGTTCTGAGGTGATTTATAATAAACATATTGAATTTTGCAAATTTTTGTTGGGGTTTATGAATTTCTTTTCTATAAGCCAATATTCGTGTGTGTATACAATTGGTCGACCAAAAATATGGGGAAAAAGGACGAACATAACTACGAATTAGTATATGTACCATAGTTACATGTAGTTATTTTCAGTAAAGTAAATATATTGTTTTGAAAATTAACAAATTAACAAAAATTATATATATATATATATATATATATATATATATATATATATATATATATATATATAATAACAAACATGTTTATTATTATTAAAAAAATAATAATAATAATTAATAAATCAGCGAAAATGATAAATGCAGGACCAGAATGTTGAATGCAGTTTGGCCGAATAATTGCATATAAGGGTAGCATAGTACTTTCACTTCTTCTGAGATATGTCAACGGATGATTTGGACTTGTAAAATAACCCATTAAAATATACACAATTATCTAATACAGCTTTAAGCCCAAAAAAATTGCTTTAAAATACTTTTGATATTATAGTTAAATTTGTTATAATATCGAAAGTATCATGATAAATTGAATTCGTGTATTATTCTCTGATCATAGATGTATTTATTTATAATACCACATATGTCTACTTACGATATAACTTGAACTACTAATCTAAATGTAACTCGATAATAATAACAAATTCCTAAATAAATTATATATATATATATATATATATATATATATATATATATATATATATATATATATATATATATATCTTTACAAATAAGCCCATCAATGGGTACTTATTTATAAAGAGATCAAGACAAAAAAACTCATTTACCAATAAGTCCACATATGGTCCAGATTTTTGTAAAGGACTAAAATAACCCCTTATACTTTAATATGCTCCAATTTCATCTTTAACTTTATTTAACCTCAATTTGACCCCAAATTTCACAAATTATTCAATTTTGACCCAAAACTTTTTTTTTCAAATTTTTTTTTTCAAAAACTTTTGTTTTTCCGCCGGATTCCGGCGGTCAACGGCGGTCTCCGGCGTTGACTTTTTATTTTTTTTTCCTTCCGGATTTTTTCGCCGGTTTCCGGCGTTGACTTTTTCGATTATTTTTTTTTCTTCTTTTCTTTCTTTCTGTAACCTTTTTTTTTCGTTTAAACAGCAATATTGCTGTGATTGACAGTAATATTAACTATATTACTGTTAAACACGGTAAAATTAAACTAAACTACTGTTTAACACTGTAATATTGCTATATTAATCTCTAGCACAGTAATATTAACACAACAAAACTCATTATTATTTTGTAATAGAGTAATATTACTATGTTGACCGTTCAACAAATGTAAACATAAACATAATAAAAAACCAAAAGAATTAATATTACTGTGAGTGACAGTAATATTACTATAACAACATAATATTACCGTCAACCACAGTAATATTACAATAATAGACAGTAATGTTATTACGTTACTCCATGAATAACACAAACAAACAAAAAATCCAAACAAAATAATAATATTGATGTGGTTGACAACAATATTACTATAACAACAGTAATATTACCGTCAACCACAGTAATATTATTGTGTTTACAGTAATATTACAATAATAGACGGTAATATTATTATGTTACTCCGTGAATAAGTTAAACAAAACAAAAAACCCAAAAAAATAATAATATTGATGTTGTTGACAGTAATATTATTGTGTTTACAGTTATTTTACTGTCAACGACAATAATATAATTACGTTGACTTGTCCACAAATCAAACAAAATAAAAAAAAAACCATAAACACATTACTAATATTACCTTAATTTACTGTCCACGGCAGCCAATTACTTAAATGTGTTGTCAACGGCCGTACATTACGTTAATTACTGGTCTTGACCGTTATATACGTTATTTACTATCCGT
>NW_012193636.1:36906-50177 GCF_000504015.1 Erythranthe guttata
ATAAATTATTAGCCAGATAATGACAATAATGACAATAATGAAGGACGAGCAACCAAAAATAAAAAAATAAAAATAAAAATAAAAAAGAAGATAAAACTAAACAAAAAACATTGACGTGAATATAGAGAAGAAAAAAAAAAGCCAACAAAATTCGAAGTATGAATAAAATGATGAATGGAGTGAATGAATTTATTATATATAGATGGGTAGAATGTGGTTTAAAAAGTGAAAATCATATAAATTAGGAAAATTCTTAACAACAATTATGGAATATAATTTAAGAAAATTAGATATAACACAATTGAATAATATACTTATGGAAAAATATTGAATCATTTATGTTGACCGATTTCTGAAAAATACCTTAATAAAATAAGTATATACGAAAAGTACGAAAAAAACATAATTATGTATGTAGATTGATATGTATAGATTGTTTACTATAGATGGGCATAATTAGAATAAATGGTACTTTATCCATAAAGGTAAAATATATAGATGATTGCTTAATATGAGCATTAATGATTTATTACCTTTATAATTTCCTATGATTGACTATGATTGAGTATCACAATATATATATATATATATATATATATATATATATATATATATATATATATATATATATATATATATATATATATATATATATATATATATATATATATATATATATATATATATATATATATATATATATATATATATATATATATATATATATATATATATATATATATATATATATATATATATATATATATATATATATATATATATATATATATATATATATATATATATATATATATATATATATATATATATATATATATATATATATTTATTTATTTATTTTTATATATATTTATAAAACAATATGAATATAAATTCTTAAAAGATTTTGTATATTATTATAAAAGAGATACTAAATTCGATAATATATATGTATAAAATAAAATAAAAAATCGATTATTCATACTAAATATCGAAAAATATATTTCAGAAAATAAAAACTATAAAAAAATAATATTTTTCAATTTTATAGGATATTAAATGCATGAAATATTATATATATATATATATATATATATATATATATATATATATATATATATATATATGGGGTAATTATTAAATAAGTGTATAAATGTTAAATACGAAATAACTTAAATACATGGGGTTGTCTAGGGTCCGAGAGGTTTTGTACTTCTCGGACCATAACGATTGAATCTGGGCCGTACAAATAGTAAATTTTTGATCTCATCCATTGATTTTTTGTACGACCTAGTACGACACCAGTGATTTAAAAATTAAAGTACGAATCCAGTAAAAACACATCGTACTCTATCGTACACACATCGTACTTTGTATAAATGACTTAATTAACCTTATAAACTCAAATCAATAAATTAAAATATTTATTAATCAACAAATTAAAATATTAATTAAAAATGTTTTAATAGTCATAATGAATTAACAAAATCTCATAGTATCTCAAGACCTCACACTCAAAATCTGTCATAACCTCACGAATGTTCTTCACCAAACAAAAATCTCAGAATCTCTAGTTTTCTCGTTCTGCTTCATTGTCTCGCCTAGGGGTGTAAACGAGCCGAGCCGACTCGTGAGCTCGAAAAGCCGGCTCGTAAAAAGCTCGAACTCGGACTCGATATTTTCGAGCTCGAGCTCGAGCTTTCTGACGAGTCGAGCCCGAGCCGATTTTCAGTTGTTCATGAGCTCGTGAGCCGGCTCGCGAGCCGGATTTATTATTATTTTTTTATTTTTATTTTTATTTTTTATATGTTTTTTTTATTTACATAATGTATAATAATGTAAAATATTATAGAAATAAATACAAATATTAAAAATATATATAATTATAATTTAGTTTTTATTTTTTATTTTTTTAAATAATTTTTAATAATAAAATAATAATTAAAAAAATATTTAAAAAAAAAAAAAAAAAAGACAATGGGGCTCGAGCTCGAGCTCGACAAAATTGACACGAGCTCGAGCTCGAGCCAAAAAAAGAGGAGCTCGACGAGCTCGAGCTCGAGCTCTAGCGAGCCAAAAGAGGCGAGCTCGGCTCGTTTACACCCCTAGTCTCGCCGGGGAGAGGGGTTGGGGCTAAACCGCTAATTTAATTTGGGAATGTGAGTATTCCGGACAGAGATGCCTGCCCCAAAAATTGCTATATTCCGTTGATGTTTAGTACTTTTTTTTTTAAATAAGAATTAATGATTAGTACTTTGATTGATGGAATATTTGTTCATGTATTTTTTTTTTTTTCAGTATTATTAGTGATCGATTTTTTCGTTCTTTCATTTTTTTTAGTTGTTTATTGATCGTCGCTAGAATTGAGAATTTCAACAGTTATTTTGTTGTTCATTTTTTTACTTTTATGTTTCTTATTGCTAGAATTGAGAATTTTGCTAGATGTTCGATACATATTTGTCTCCTTAGACAACTCGCAAACTGTTGTATCTTTCCAATCTTGGGTAATATGACACTGTGACACGGGACAAGCTGTGTATTTGCTTATATGTGTAACCTGCCCCCAAATTGAGAATTGCAGGCAAAACAAGAGAAATTATACGGGGCAAAAACGGAAAGAGATTGCTAGTGGTGGCAAGAATCGAGGATCAAGCAGGTCAAACTTGAATTCTCTGTTAAGGTGGAGAAGTGAGGCCTTGACATTTTGTTGGTGTGATTCCTTTGATAAAGGACACATTCGAGAGTGAGACTGTAGAGAAGTGTGGTTGCAGTACAAACATTGAAGAAGATGTCTACACATTTTTCATATTTTTAATTCTCTGTATATTTTCTTTAGATAGATCAAGCGTTGGTTGACTTGTACAGCTTTTGTGACTATAATAAGTTTTCTTGACGGAGATAGAATTTGTATGCTTGAAATACAGAAATTTGATGAAGTTGGTAAAATAGAGCTGTACAGTTTATCATTCTTCCCTGTTGTGTTAAGAGTTCTAGAATGAAGTATTCCTCTTGAAATTTGTCCCTGTTTCAAAATCCGAAAGATATTTCTGGAGTTGCAAGATTGAAAACGCACACATCGGCTACCAGTTATACGCTAAACACTAGTGATACGCATGCCGTAAAAGAGCAAATATACTCCAGCTTGGTAGAGTTGTTCCAAAGTCACTAGAAAAAGATTATATGCTTTTTATTTTGAGAATTGATGCAACAAATAACTAGGGCGTTCGATTTTTTACAATCGTCCTTTGGCATGTGTCGGAATCGTCCTTTCGAAATTGGATTTTTACAATCGTCCTTGGCATGTGTCGGAATCGTCCTTTCGAAATTGTAAAAGACATGCAGTTATATATATATATATATATATAAAAGATTTCATCATTAAATCACTATGCCAATAATTTACTTTTTTCAACCAAAAGGAAATGGGCTCGAGGCCATTACCAATCTACATATATTGAAATGAAAAAGAAAAAAAAAAAAGAAGAGAAAATGACATTGCAGATCTGGATTTGGACAGCCATCGAGGACATACGATAAACCATTGGTTGCCATTGACCATTACACAATACATATCTGTTGTTTGTATCCCCTTAGTGGCAATGAGTATGTTAACAAACTATCTAGGTCCATATCCCACTTGAAAATTAATCAACACACTTATGTGTCTGCATTTAGTTCCATCAAAAACATTATGTTGCAAGAAATATGGAGGAACTCCCAAAAGTTAGCTGCATAGAAAATTCAAAATCTGAACAGCGTCGGCAGAATGTGGTATGTGCAGGTGCAGCGACTTCGGCCTAAACTTTGACCTCGATCCAGTCTGAATTTCCTAAATATCCAAGCATACAAGTTGTAGAGCCTTCTTCTGGCTTTCTGTATCATATTTATACTTCGCATTTGGAGTTGAGACGAAAGAGTTATGCCTGTCTTACGAAGAGGTATCTAAACTATTCCAAAAATTGCCGAAATAACTTCATTTTGAATTTGACAATAATGAGGACACTTACAGACTATGAAAATAAAATACTTCAATTCAAAGAAACAAAGCTAATTGAACAAGAAGATCACACCCCTGATGTTCCTCTGTCCAACTAATATGCTATTTCACTCAGGACTTTCATCACAGAACACCACAACACACACACACACACACACACACACACACACACACACACACACACACACACACACGCACCATCTTAATCGCAACCGCAAATAATTTTATAAATTTCATCGTTGCGTAAGTATAGATGAAGGAGATCACATTAAAAAATAGAACGAGAAAAGTTCAAAGCAATGCAATCAAAATAAACAGGCGACAAAAGGAAAACTTTAACCCGACTTTGATCAATTCACAAACCAATGGATTTCTGGAAAGCTACGAGTTCAAAAATTAGATCTTACACAAAATCAAAGCAAAAATGTTCACGCATACGAACATAATTAAATGAGATATTTGCAGAATTCAAAAGGAAGATTCGAGAAAAAAATAACTCTATGAGATATAATTCACAGCATAAACTCACAATTACCCAAAGAAGAGGATGCTCAATCGTCAGCCGGAAGAACAAATGAGAGAGGGAGATGAATGCAGGAATGAACGAAACATAAAGTTAATCAATAATTAGGTTACTAATTTTATGATAACTATTGCTCTGTAATTAAACTTAGATATTAATGTTAATTTATAATTAAATTTTATCTTTAAGGGTTTTTGTGTAATTTTACTCATAAGGTAGGTATCGTACAATTTTTTCATGGGTTCGTACTAATCTGACATGGCACAATTTTATTGGAAGATTATGGTTCGAGAAGTACAACCCTCTCGGACCCTAGACAACCCCTACATACCAAAACAAAATTGACAACTCACGAATTGAAGAATCCACCTCATCAATTGAACTCCAGCTAAGCAATTTTGATAAATGACATCATCATTTACCACATGTCAATCATTGAGGGCATAGATCTTCTTTTGATATATTATATATCTTATATATAAAAGAAAGAAACGCTAGGCAACCCTAAGAAACCCTAATGTCATATTTGTAATATTTCAATTTTTATCAAATTTTTATCTCCTTAATATTATTTTAAATATTATTTTCGAATTTTATCATATTTGTATCCCCTAAATATTATTTTAAATATTACTTTTTATTTTTCATCAGATTTTTGTCTCCTAAATATTATTTTTTATTTTTATCAAATTTTTATCTCCTAAATATTATTATAAATCATATTTTTTTTTTGGGATAATTACTCATTTAGTATAATAAAGGTGGATCTATTGCCTTTTATATTATTAGTGGAAACCCCCTTAATTATTTAATTAAATAGATATTTATAAAATTATTATCCAATATACCTAATTTGCCTTTAAATCTCTTATTACTTTAGATCTGTGATCCCTAAATTCTGAAATTATATTTCACGCTATTTCTCTTCTTCCTCCCTTTTCTCTCCACAGACTGCCGTCATTTCCCCTCTACCTCAGTCCCGCCGCCGCCATCTCCTCCCCTCGACTTCCGCCGGTCGCCGCTCTCCACTATTGTCTCCGCTTGCAGCCGCAAAGTCGTTGAGAGCCTAGGGTTTCGGAAAGAATTTAATTTTAATTCGGTAAGAAAACTTTGTTCTTCTTCCATGGTAGAAATTAGGGGCTCAAAATATTCCAATTTTCATTTTCTGTAATTTCGTTGTTGAATGAATCATTCAGGAAATAAAAAGTTTGGTTTTTTATTTCCCACATACGGCGGAAGAGAGTCCCATAGTGCTGTTGTTTCCCGTGGCGGTCGGATATGGGTTCTTGGCCTCTAAAGAATAAATTGAGAAAGTTATATTGTATTCTTGGCACTTTAATTATTATTATGCGTTAAAATGACAAGTTTTATTGATTTTTTTAGATTTATTATATTTTAGAGTGAATAGTTATAAGAGATTTGAATTGTTGTAATTAGAGAGAATGGGATAATGTTACAGTTAATTTTCAACAATTTTTAGTTGATTTCGATTTTTTATCGTTGATTTTTGTAGTTGATTTTCTTTTTAGTAAAATGCTATTAAAAACAGCTATTTTGTGGTTCTTGATTCGGGAAATAAACGAACAAAACAACTAAATAAGTAATCGTTTTCAGTAATTTGTACTTGATTTTGGAAATAGTTGATTTTGACAATTTTTTAGTTGATTCTCAATTTTTTATTGTTGATTTTTCATTTTTGTTAATTTTGTAGTTGATTTATGTTTTAGTGAACCTACTATTAAAAATAAATATTTTGTGGTTGCTGATACGGAAAATAAACGAACAAAAAAAAATAGTTGTTTTAAGTAATTTACAGTTGATTATGGAAATAATTGATTTTGGAAATAGTTGATTTTGAAATTTTCGAAAATTTTATAACCTATTTGAAAACCTAAAATTGAAAAAATAATTAAAAATGAAAAAACAAATTAAAAAATTTATTTAAATAAATAAATAAACATATATTATAATTAAAAGAAAATAAAATGAAATATGCATTAAAGTAGTGGAGGATCGTAAAGAAGGGTAAATTTGGGAATACAAAATAGTTGGGCCTATCACTAATAAAGAAAAAGGGACTGGATCCACATTTATTAAAAAAATGATAGGGGGTTTCTCACTAATAGTCCTTTTTTTTTTTTTTTTAATTTTATCAAATTTATATCTCCTAACAATAATTTTAAATATAATTTTCAACTTTTAGCAGATTTTTGACTCCTAAATATTATTTTCGAATTTTATCAAATATATATCTCCTAAATAATATTTTAAATATTTTTTTCGAATTTTATCATGTTTTTATTAGTTTTTTTATCTCCTAAATATTTTTTTCGTTTTTTATCAGATTATTGTCTCCTAAATATTATTTTCGATTTTTATCAAATTTTTACCTCCTTAATATTATTTAAATAATAATTTTCAGTTACAGATGAATATTGAAGATCGAACTACAAAATTCGATGAGTCTAATATATTTTATGAGACACCTAACTTAATCAAACTATTAATTGGAAAGGATCTTATATGCGCTAAAGATTATATATGTAGAAACATACTAAACATCTTTATAATACAATTCATCAGTTTGGTCAATATACGCTTGAAGCAATCAAGAAAACCTACATGGTTCAATATGATACCGAGGAGTGGTATGAATGAGGAATTGGAGTTATTACGAAATGATTTTAATCATATTTTATCTCCTAAATATTATTCTAATTATTATTTTCATATTTTATCAATTTTTATCTCATTAACATTATTTGAAATATTATTTTCGATTTCTTATCAATTTTTATCTCCTAACTATTATTTTAAATTTTATTTTCGATTTTTATCAGATTTTTATCTCCTAAATATTATTTTTTTATTTTTTTATCAAATTTTTATCTCCTAAATATTATTTTAAATATTATTATCGATTTTCATCAAATTCTCCTAGATCTTATTTATAACAATCTGATTTTCGATTTTTACAGAAAAGGGTAAATAAATCTGATTTTCATCCCTAGCGGATTTTGTGACATCGTTTTACAGAATGTCTGCAGCATTTGAATTTTATATCTTCCCTATCTAAGGCTTCTTCTTTTGGTAACCCGAGTTTAGATTTTGTTTCTTATCTTCTTCTTCATCCTATTGACTGTGTGGCAATTAGTTTACATCTTTTTCCATCATGGCTTATAGGTAATTTCATTTTGTTAAATTATGTGTTTCATTACTTTATACCAAAGTTTTCAAATTTTATGTATAACAATTATTTCATTTTATATGTTATTGGATATGTTATTAAAAGGGATGATTTGAGAAAATTAACCAAAAATGGGCGGAGCCACAAGCTATTGGAAGTCGACCTTCAAGACTTTTTTTTTCAAAAACTTTTTTTTTCTCGCCGGATTCCGGCGTTGACCAGCGGTCAACGCCGGTCTCCGGCGTTGACTTTTCAACTTTTCTTTTTTTTTTTTCTTTCTTTCTTCCGGATTTTTTCGCAGGATTCTGGCGGTCAACGCGTTGAATTTTTTATATTTTTTTTTTCTTTTTTTTTTCTTTTTTTTCTTTTTTTTTTTGTAACTTTTTTTTCCATTTAAACAGCAATATTGCTGTGATTGACACTAATAATTATATTACTGTTAAACGCAGTAAAATTAACTAAACTATAGTTTAACACAATAATATTGCTATATTAATCTCTAGAACATTAATATTAACACAACAAAACTCATTATTATTGTGTAATAAAGTAATATTACTATGTTGACCGTTCAACAAATGTAAACATAATAAAAAAAAACCAAATGAAATAATATTACTGTGAGTGACAGTAATATTACTATAGCAACAGTAATATTACCGTCAACCACAGTAATATTAACTATATTACTGTTAAACACAGTAAAATTAACTAAACTATAGTTTAACACAGTAATATTGCTATATTAATCTCTAGCACATTAATATTAACACAACAAAACTCATTATTATTGTGTAATAAAGTAATATTACTATGTTGACCGTTCAACAAATGTAAACATAATAAAAAAACACCAAAAGAATTAATATTACTGTGAGTGACAGTAATATTACTATAGCAACAGTAATATTACCGTCAACCACAGTAATATTAACTATATTACTGTTAAACACAGTAAAATTAACTAAACTATAGTTTAACACAGTAATATTGCTATATTAATCTCTAGCACATTAATATTAACACAACAAAACTCATTATTATTGTGTAATAAAGTAATATTACTATGTTGACCGTTCAACAAATGTAAACATAATAAAAAAAAAAACCAAAAGAATTAATATTACTGTGAGTGACAGTAATATTACTATAGCAACAGTAATATTACCGTCAACCACAGTAATGTTACAATAATAGACAGTAATATTATTACGTTACTCCGTGAATAACTCAAACAAACAAAAAATCCAAACAAAATAATAATATTGATGTGGTTGACAGCAATATTACTATAACAACAGTAATATTACCGTCAACCACAATAATATTATTGTGTTTACAGTAATGTTACAATAATAGACAGTAATATTATTACGTTACTCCGTGAATAACTCAAACAGAACAAAAACCCCAAAAATATAATAATAATGATGTTGTTTACAGTAATATTATTGTGTTTACAGTTATTTTACTGTCAACGACAGTAATATAATTACGTTGACTTGTCAACAAATCAAACAAAATTAAAAAAAAAAACAATAAAAAATAAAAAATAATAATATTACATTAATTTACTATCAACGGCAACACAATTACATAAATGTAATGTCAACGGCAGTACAATTACGTCAATTTACTATCATTGACAGTATAATTACGTTAATTTCTTGTCAGTGACAGCACAATTACGGTCAACGTTTAGCGGCGGACGTGGAAAAACAAAAAAACCAAACAAAATCCGGAAGAAAAGAAAAAAAAAATCAACTCCGGAAACCGGCGAAAAAATCCGGAAGAAAAAAAAAAATAAATAAAAAGTCAACGCCGGAGACCGGCGGCAAAAAAAAAATTTGAAAAAAAAATGTTTGTGGAAAAAAAAAATTAGGTCAAAATTGAATAATTTGTGAAATTTGGGGTCAAATTGAGATTAAATTAAGTTAAAGGATGAATTGGAGCATATTAATATGCTCCTAAAAAGGTCAAAATTGAATTTTTGTGGTCAAAATTGGATTTTTTGGACAAAATTGATTAAATTGGGGTTATACTTAAGAATTGGGTATAAATGGTTTAGGGTAATATTGGGATATACATGAGTGTTTCCTTTATTTATAATAAATATTAAAGTGATGGGCTTATTGGTGAAAGAGATATGTTCCCTAAACCTAGAATAATAAACATGTTTGGTTGGGGACCTTATCACAAAAACCCATATATATATATATATATATATATATATATATATTAATACTATATAAGAATGTAACTCTCCACCAGCTTTACCTCAATTTATTTTTTCTTTTTTTTTGGGCACCTATAGTAATAAAACGACGTCGTTTTGGGTATTTTACGCCCAAAAGCAACTGGCCCAATTTTCCTTTTCCACTTTCTTAAATTGTGGACGGTACTCAGTAGTGGGGGCCCATGGTCGGTTTCTGACGTCACAAGACGTCTGCACCAATTTTTTATTTTATTTTCTCTCTCCACTCCTCTTGTTTGGCCCAAACCCTTTTTTTTATCTTTTTTTTTTCGTTTTCTCGGCACCCAACTCCTCCCACCTGCTCTCTCTCCGACGAAGCCGCGACCCCTCTCTGTTAAATCCTCCACACCACCCCCGCCGACCGTCGACCAGGGGAGGCGATCGAAAAGAGCTCGCCGCTTCAGGCGGGGACGGGCATAGTCAGTGGGATTCTGCCCGCCGTTCCTCCCCTGGGCCGTGGTCTGTGCGTGACGCTAGACCATCCAACACTCACCAAATTTTCTCTTGTTTTTGTTTGTAATTCCTCTTGATTAGAATCTGTCATTTGTGGGATTTTATTTTTTCCGCTTTTGTGCGTTGCATATTCCCGTCCATTACCTGCGATTGGATCGGTAATAGGGGTTTAATTGTGCTGCTGCATTTTCGATGATGACTAAACATATGATTGATGATAAATATGAATGTTATTTAAGGTTTTTTACTTATTTATGTTATATTTGATTTGTTTAGCGAAATTTGTGGTTGATCATGAATCTGCATCTATAAACTATTCGTTTGTTTGTTAGAATTTCAGAATCTTAATACATGGAGCTTTGTTGGTATTCGGGAACTGTTATAATATTCGGGGCGTGAATATTGAATAGCTTTGTCGGCCGGGCATATCTTGCTGGATTTTGATTGCTCTATCGTTATTTCATTTAGTTTATGCCGAACTTCATTTGGTTTATGCCAAACACCGATGGATTTGTAATTACAAGCTTGGAAATCGAAGACACGAAGTTGGATCCTAAAGTCTGTTCCTTCAAACTATTCGATTGTCCATCTTGCAATTCAATGCGGGTTTTTTAATACTTAAGCATAAAATCGAGAAAGTATCCATAATGCAACTTTGAAACTGGGCACGCAACGCCGCGCATTGTGCGGTGCAACATTTCTAGTATATATATATATATATATATACCTAAAAAAAACGCTGGCAAAAATAAATTGTTTTTTCTTTCTTTTTAATTTCATCAAAATCATAAATATTCCGATAAGAATCATTGAAATTAATAATTTATGTTTCAATTTCCTATTAATATGCTTCTATTAATAGGGCATAAAAAATGTATAGTTTTTTACATGCATCACATAACAAATGGCTAAAATAACATAATTACAAAAAATGTCACTAGTGGTATTTAAGGTTTGATCTTCTATTTCTTTCTTTTATATATATAAAAGATAAGATTGACCATAAAAGGAGAAGGTTGTCTAGTTTAAATTTGTAATTTATTGCACAATTAGTTTTTATTGGGCTATCAATTTCAAAGATACATGCACACGTGTCTATCTTTGTTACCTTTCAAATTGTTTAACAAGTTGGTATCCAGCTGCAATCATTATTATTATTATTATTATTATTATTATTATTATTTAGCCTGCCAGCTGGAATTAATTATGATATCTCGTTCTTGCATAAAAAAAAACCAATCAGGACAATAAAAATAGAAAGGTATGTAGGCAGAAACAAAAAACCGTTGGTCCAAATCGATTTTTTGTTTTGCTTTTATATATATTAATAAATATTAATATATTAAGGAAGCATTAAAATACTTGTTTACAACGTGCAAATGCAGCTCAAAATTATTAGTCAAGTTGGAAGTAAATGCCAATCTCAATTCCAAGCACAAAATCCAACTGTTTCCCACGTGGTTGATGGTAACACATGCTTCCCTCCTTAAATTCACACGTGACAGATCCTTACAAATCTTTTGGTCCCCACGACAATCTATTTATACAAAATTACGAGAAACCCCCTTGCGTGAGACATAATTACAAATCCCATGAGATATGTTGTTGTGTACGCAAGTAATTTTAATGGAATCTTTTTTATTCCACGGACTATTCCTCCGATACTATTATTTACTGACCGTGTTACCCTTAGAGGTCACCGTAAGCATATTATTTACTGAGGATGTAATTGTAATATATTTAAAGAAACTCTATAATTACAAAATTTGATAACAAAGTCGTTTTTAATTCTATAAATATTATGTATTATTCATTTTATAATTATTAAAAATAACATAAAAATACATAAAAAAAAAAAAATTAAACATGCTTACAATTTGTTTTCAGTGGTTGAACTGTGATTTTATTTGTGGTAAATTATGAAAACTTCCTGAACTTAGGCTAAATAGCGAAAAACACTTCCATCTATCCGTAATAATCAAAATCTCCATCTGATTAGTTGTTGATCAAGTTTTTTTAACATAAAATTTTGTATAGTCTATTATATCTTCTGTTAAAGAGGTGAGAAATACATATAATATCTAAAATTGTGTAAGTCTAATGTCTAGCTAGAATCAAAACAAATCCGTGAAAAATCATATTGTAAGGGGTTGGTGTAAGACGGAAACAAACGTCGGGGGATTTTTGATAATTACGAATAGATGAAGGTGGTTTTTGTAATTTAATCTAAGTTTAGGGGTTCGTAATGTGCCCTTTTATTTTACGTATGGGGCAGATATAAACTAAATAATTTCTAGAAGACCCTACAATAATACTATGTTATTCAAAAAGTAGCGAATTCGAGTATATATTTTTCTTGTTCTTTTTATAATAATATCATATTATTCGCATCGTCGTTGTTTGCTTCCATAATTTTCCATCGACTATATCAGTTTAAGCCATTGTAACTTTTAATTTACGATTGTTTTTATAAAATAAAATTGTTACCACTTGAAAATCTACGACGAGCGAACCCCGCTAAAAATCTTGAGAAAAAATAATGCAAATTAATTAGAAATTCAAATCATTGTATAAGTCCTAGTTCAAAGTTATTGGAAAAATACTTATTTTTTAAAATTTGAAAAAAAAAAGATAGAAAAAAAAAACACGAATAAAATGTTATATCGTTGTCTACACGATCTCCCAAAAAAAGAGAGAGATAACAGATCACAACACGGGCTCCATAAACTAGTGCCCACTCTTTCTATTATTGACAATTTCTTTTAAATTATTATTTACTATTATTATTATTATTATTATTATCATTATTATCATATATATATATATATATATATATATATATATATAAGTCCTAGTT